>CM075349.1:98232500-98832500 GCA_037693485.1 Kitagawia praeruptora | reverse complement strand
GGTAATGGTTATAGGTTATCCTCAAGGGGATGCCTTGAGACCCTTAGCCATGTGTTCCCGTGCTGCAGCGTACATGGTAACCCCTAGGGCTACCGTAGGCCTCCGGAAACCTGACAAATTACTCATTCTCTTCATGGACCTGGACCCTAATCCTCTAGTGGGCCTAAATCTAACCCATGCGAGATTTTGGGCACAACACTATCAAAGGTATCAGTAAGTGACTCACCAGACTTGGATTCAAAGTACTCATACTGTTGTATAAGTAATGTCCTCATATTCTTCCTGACAGGCTTAGTTCCTTCACAGTGAACCTTAAGATTGTCCCATATATCCTTAGCAGTTTTACAAGAGAGAACATAGTTAGTGAGAACGGAATCAAGACTGTTGAATAATATGTTTCTCACTTTAGCATCTTTGAGAACATTCTCCTTGTCCTTATCTGACCATTCAGATTTTGGCTTCTCTGCTGTATGTTCTGGAACAACCACACCATCAACAGTTGCTTGTCCAACGACCTTTGTTGGAACAAAAGGTCCATCTCTGATTCTGTCAAGATAATCAGGATCTGTTGCTTCCAGATGATGCAACATCTTTACTTCCCATAGAGTATATTCGTTTCTCTTGAGCATAGGAATCTTAGTATTCCCATCCTTGTAACCAGACATGATTGCAGATCTTTATGATTATTCGAAATCAACCTGCTCTGATACCAATTGTTAACTCGAATAACTTGTAGAAGGGGGGGGGGTTGAATACAAGTTATATAATCGTGTCTGATTTTTGCTTGATTATAAGAACAAGAATAAACGAATGAATCAAACTCTTGTTTGTATTAATAAGATCAAATACAAACTCTACCAAAGGTGTACAATACCTTTAGCAGCTGCTGACAATACAAATATCTCTCTGTTTGTTTCGAACTTTCGAATACAAACCTTATACAGAGTGTAATAACCCTAACTTTAACAAAGCTACAGTGGTCACATGAATAGTAAATTTCAAGGATTTAGAGAAATGGTACATAGGTACTTTATAATGGAAACATAAAATGAATAAACAGAAACCATATTAGTGTTGTGCAATGGAAATAAGTGACTCGAAATGACGTTAGATTTCAGAAATTCCTGAAACATGGATTTTGAGGATTTTGATTTCGAATAAGCTTCTATTAGATATTAAGGAGCATGGAAACATTATAAGAAGTATATATTGAGGGATTAGTGAATTTAGATTTGAGCCAGGGGATTTTTAAGTTAAGAGAATACCAAAGGAAATTGGATTGTTAAATGGTTTCAAAACCACTGAGATAATGAGGTACACTCGAAACGAACCACAATTAGACGAGTATGGAAACCAAGCAACCAAGATTAGTAATATAACAAGGATACATACCATATTATTTACCAATGTGATGGGCATTGTACTTAAAAAATTTAGAAAATAAGAGATTAGAAAATCCAAGTGGTGTCATTAGCCATTATTTTGTTTTTAAGGGTAAATTAGTAACTTTGCAAGCTTTTAATCACTAAATATCTTCCAAGGCTTCTAGGACAAGCTAAAGCTAACAAATATTAACAAGATTAAAGAGGGATAAGATCAAAACAAAGAACAAAACTCTCTCCCCCATCCATATTACAATTTTCGGCCAAAACAAGAACAGCCCAGTAAAATGAGCATAACTTCTTCGTTTCTCAGCCAAATTTTGCGTTCTATAGCTTTTTAGAAAGCCCATGAGATAACCTACAAGTCGTAGTTCACAAGAGTTTTCCAGAAAAGCAAGGTAAAGGGGTCGTTTTTCATGTTCTTTCAGCTGATGAATAGTAATTCCGAATTGTTAACTTTGTTTTCATGGTTTCTTTAGTTGATTCAAGTTAATCTAAGGTTGTTTAAGAAGTACCCAAGGTTTATCAAGGATTTTTAAGGGTTATCAAAGCTTCAAGAAGGTATAATCATGCTTGCTCTTTTATGTTTATGATGGATATAGTTGTGTTTAGTGATTAAGTGGTATAAATGTTATGATTATGATGTTATAAGTGTTTGTAAGTGATTAAAGTTGATTTTTGGAAGGAGTATGTGCTTGTAACCATGGTTGGTAAGATGACCACATGGTGTAGGTGATGGTGTATAAGGTGGATGATTGATTTGGAGGAGTCTGATTTTGGAAAGTATGAAATTACAGCAGTTATAAGGTCCGATTTTCGTTAGAACGAAAACTGCCCTGTTTTGTGACCCCTGTATTCATACGCTACCTCACTGCCTAGGTTACCAATTGACCATGAAATGATAGAGCTTAGTTCATAGATCGTTTTGATATAAGGTGCGTTAAAATCTGATGAACGGTTTAGGAGAAAAGTCAGTTTTAGTGAAAGGCGTTCGATAACCGAGAAAACGTAATTGTATCAACTTTGAGGCTAAAGTTACCATACTTAGACATTTTTATAAGTCACGAAATTTTGGGATAGTGTAGTAGGGTGGTCAGAGGACCCTTGACAGTTGACCTTGCATTAAAATTCGAAATTTATATTTTCTGAGAATTTTTACAGTTAAGTGTGGTTATTAGGGGAAATGGTAAAAACCCCTGAAACTTCGATTGAGCTTATAAATAGTTAAGTCCTTGAACCTTTGGGGTAATAATAATACGTTAAACATATGTTGAAGTGTAAAGGGTTTTGTTATACAAGAGGGTAGTGAGTAAGAGATGTGGTATTCTAATGACGGTCCTTTTGTGTTTATAGAAATTCCGGAGGAGGGACCAGTCATACTACCAGGATACAGAAACCAAGGCAAGATCTTTTCTATCCCTACTTGGAAATTATTTATCTTCAAAGAAACTTGATTTCATGAAATATATATATGTGATGCTATTGTTACTATATTGTTAAGAAATGGTTTTCCTCGATTATTGATGTAAAAAGGGAAGGTATATGAGTATGGTATGAATATGGATATGAGTATGAGATGGATATGAATATACATAGAGATGATTATGCATGAAGTGAACATGCCTTATGATTAAGGGAATATGAAAGAATGGTATCAGTTGTTATCCAGGGTTATATGGTTTATAATACTATATTAAAAATATTCTTTTTGGTGTTAGTGGTATTATAAATATTATTTGATTATTAATTACTACTTTTTAAGTAGATGGAATATGTTATGGATATAAAAGCATATTTAAATTCTTGAATATAAAAGAGATGTCTGAATCATAATCAAAGTATTATGTTATGAATATATTTTATAGAAATAATGTGCGAGAATGAAAATGATATGAGTGAATGATAATTGATAATGGAAGTGATATACGGAAATGGAAATGTGAAATGGTGTTGATAAATTGAATAATGATCTTATAAAAAGGGGAATTTACAACAGTAAGCGTAAGAGGCCGTGTGGAAGTTGCACAGTCCAGCACTTAATGTAAGCGTAAGAGGCCGTGTGGAAGTTGCACAGTCCAGCACTTAATGTAAGCGTAAGAGGCTATGTCAGGGCTGTGTGCGACATAGTCTAGTATTCATGATTCGGCACGAAGATGCCAAGGGAGGATGTTAGCACGTGGCCTTCCTCCAGGAGGATGTTAGCAGGTGGCCTTCCTCCAGGGATGATGTTAGCAGGTGGCCTTCATTCCTTCTACCGGTAGTAAAAATAGACGGTTACGGAGGACGACTGATCATCGTACCTCACATATTTGGTGACAGTGGAAACCCCCACAATTATTGAATAAAGAATAAACAATAAAGTCAGAATGGTATATTGAAAAGGTAAATTGATATGGAACGATGAAATTATTGTTATAGATGAAGAGAAACTGATTTTATATTAATTGTTATAATTGTTGCATAAGAAGGAAATGAGAAGATGATAGAGAGACATTTATTCAAGTTTTCATTTTATTTTGAAATATTACACTGAAAGATTATATTGATTGTTATATTATTTAAGAAGAGAAACTGATACTGTATTATTCTAGATTTCTTTCTTATAATAGTAAGTGGATGATGTATTATTAAATAAGAGTTTTATTCTTTCTTAAAGGTTATAATTGATTTCCGTTTACATATGTATATACATGTATACTTGGTTACATTTTTAAATTTTAGTTTATAATAATATCTTGCTGAGCTATTATAGCTCACTCTTGCTACTTATGTATATACAGCTAGGACCAATGCCAATACTCCGTACGACACCCCGCAAGAGGGTAGGGGGAAGGCGACCTATTGAGCGAGTACTGGCGACCGTTCCCGAGGTAGATGACAAGCGCAAGGGGTTTAGTGGTCTTGTGTATATTAAGTGTGTAAGTGTGTAAGGTTGTAATAAATTTGGTTGTTGAAATGCTTCTTGTAGAAGCATCACTCAACAATGTACTTAAGTATGATTCTGGGTTTGTAATAACTGTTTAACTCTAAACTTTTATTATGGTGAATGTTGTTCTCTGAGCATATGACTGGTATGTGTGTGTGTATTACTGTGGGGTCAATTGCATAAGTATAAAAAAAAAAAAACCAAGAGATATTGATTTTGAATGGAAGTTGGTCCGTGATGGCCCAAAATTCATGACCCCAGATTTGGGGCTGTCACAGTTTGGTATCAGAGCTTAGAGTCATAATGCTCAGGAACAATAGGGATAATAATAAATATATCAGTAATAATATAAATTGTGAACTCACATCGAGTTCAAGGGTGGTTTATCGAACGAAGCATTTATTCTAAGTCGTGATTATAATTTTATAGATTATTGCTAATAAAGGTTATTATGCCAAAAGTGTTAAGTTTATGTAGCACACGAGATCGATATGAGAAAGGGAATACTTGATGTATCGGGAAGCGTACATTAGATAACCTCGTGAGTAATCCCAGGGTGATCTATCATCTCTTATTCAAAAAGGGGCCGATATCTTTTCAAAACTTTTTGGTATCCTTGAAATGTGTTTCAAAATTGTATTAGTCAAAATATTCCTCTAAGATTATTTTTGGAAGATGGTATTTATCATTGTGATTTAAATTTTCCTCTATATTTCTTACTCTAACTAAGAGGAACAACCATATATGTATACACAAGGACAATCTGTCTGTGTGATAGAAAGTCGGAGGGGACGCCCTCACTTGTGTTACGTACAGGTTCTTCCATCATATTGATTTCCCAAAATATTCTTTTGTTTCAAATAAGAGTTATTTAAAACTCTTAATGTTATAAATTGTTGTGGGACCCTTGCTTATATCTGGGTTCGTTTAAATTTAAGGTCTCTTGAATTCTATCAATTATTTCGAATATCGAAGGTTTCAGTAATGGATGGGATAAGGGAAGCAATGTTTAGAGTATATATACGTGATTATACAAGGGAACTGGAGATTCAAAGGGAAGTTTCAATAAGAGATAATTAGAGCTAGAAGCGTTTCGCTATAAAAGAGGAAGGAATTTCGTGAGAAGAAAGAGGTATAATTGAGGATTAGTGAGATAAAAGAATAGGAGGAATTTTAAGGTATAATTGAGATTTACTATTGAAAGTAAGGTGTATTTTGAGGAAAAAGTCAGAATAAGGATAAACAAGGGAAGTGGGATAATTAATGAAGTTTATGTATTTTGCCTAATTTTATCGTATTTTGATATTAAATGTTGAGATTCAAGAATATTGATGTATATAAGGTGATTGACTTAAATGAAAAGGTTATTGTACTAAAGGTGATACGCTTATTTGCTAAAGTTGAGTTGAGAATATTATGGTATATAGATGAGTTAACTAGGGATATAATTGTGTATATGAGAATGATGTATATGGGAATGATGTATGTTGTACCCTAAATTTGGGTGATTAATGAAGAATATTGTTATATACAGAACCATGCCGCATAAGCGTAAAAATAGAACGAATGCAAGAGAAAATGAGAGAGATGAAGGAAGTCGAAATAGACAGAATGAAAATGCTCATAACGAATAAAATCAGATGGGGCGAGAAAGTAACAAAAGGAGATGTGAGGGTCAGAAAGGAGGTTCAAGCGAAGGAAGTTACTTTAACAAGGTTGGTAAGGGACAAAAATCTCAGTTTGTGGGAAAGACAGGGAATAACAAGACTGTTAGTGAGACGGTGAATCAGGGTGGTAGATCCACAGGAACCTTTCAGTCTAATCAATCTCGAACACCATTTCCAGACTGTAACACGTGTGGTAGGAAGCATACGGGAGTGTGTAGGAGGTCGAAAGTAACTTGCTTTAAGTGCGGACAAAAAGGACACTATTATAATCAGTGCACATCAACTGACAAGATTGATATCAAGTGTTATCAATGTGGGAAACTAGGACACTTTGCTAGAGATTGCCGTTCCGGCGGGTCATCTGCGCCGGGACAAAGTATGACTGCTTCAAATAGACCTATTGCCAGGGTGTACAACATGACTTTAGGAGAGGCATTGAGAAAGCCGGATACAGATGCAGGTGAACATTTTTCTAGTAATTAAATTTTTAGTGTAAATGTTTGGTTAGGAATCAATGTGGTCAATGAATGGTATAGGTAGGTTGATAATCTAGATAAGGAAAATCAGTATCTGTTAGGGGTTAGAAATTCTATGAAAAGGAGAATAATAGTATTTTGGGGGTAAACCATAGACTTGTTCAGATACGAGCAGGAAATATATATTATGGGGAGTATTTTCTTACAATTGTTTCAAGGAATTCTATTCCAGTCGGATTTCTGGAAGATTTTACAGAGACGAGATATAATAAGATCGAAGTGTGTATATTTTATGTCATGATAGAGATCAAAATAGGGATAAACCATAAGTGAGATACACTACCATTCAGGGGAGGCCAATGTGGTGGTCGATACCCTTAGCTAAAGGAGGAATGAGAGATTAACTAACGTAGAATGACTAAAACAAGAGGAAATTGCAAGATAAAGATAGTGAAAGCACTGCTATTGATAAGCTAAATGGCATGTTGATGAATGACAAGCAAGTTTATGTTAGGGTATTCTGTGCAAACAAGATAGAGATATTATGAAGGAAAAAGGATAGAGAAAGTGGTGTAGAAGTTATAAGGTGTAGATGAAAAGGTATCTATGAACATTTCTGACGTGATTCCGGGACGGAATCCTTTTAAGGGGGGAAGGATGTAATAACCCTAACTTTAACAAAGCTACAGTGGTCACATGAATAGTAAATTTCGAGGATTTAGAGAAATGGTACATAGGTACTTTATAATGGAAACATAAAATGAATAAACAGAAACCATATTAGTGTTGTGCAATGGAAATAAGTGACTCGAAATGACGTTAGATTTCAGAAATTCCTGAAACATGGATTTTGAGGATTTTGATTTCGAATAAGCTTCTATTAGATATTAAGGAGCATGGAAACATTATAAGAAGTATATATTGAGGGATTAGTGAATTTAGATTTGAGCCAGGGGATTTTTAAGTTAAGAGAATACCAAAGGAAATTGGATTGTTAAATGGTTTCAAAACCACTGAGATAATGAGGTACACTCGAAACGAACCACAATTAGACGAGTATGGAAACCAAGCAACCAAGATTAGTAATATAACAAGGATACATACCATATTATTTACCAATGTGATGGGCATTGTACTTAGAAAATTTAGAAAATAAGAGATTAGAAAATCCAAGTGGTGTCATTAGCCATTATTTTGTTTTTAAGGGTAAATTAGTAACTTTGCAAGCTTTTAATCACTAAATATCTTCCAAGGCTTCTAGGACAAGCTAAAGCTAACAAATATTAACAAGATTAAAGAGGGATAAGATCAAAACAAAGAACAAAACTCTCTCCCCCATCCATATTACAATTTTCGGCCAAAACAAGAACAGCCCAGTAAAATGAGCATAACTTCTTCGTTTCTCAGCCAAATTTTGCGTTCTATAGCTTTTTAGAAAGCCCATGAGATAACCTACAAGTCGTATTTCACAAGAGTTTTCCAGAAAAGCAAGGTAAAGGGGTCGTGTTTCATGTTCTTTCAGCTGATGAATAGTAATTCCGAATTGTTAACTTTGTTTTCATGGTTTCTTTAGTTGATTCAAGTTAATCTAAGGTTGTTTAAGAAGTACCCAAGGTTTATCAAGGATTTTTAAGGGTTATCAAAGCTTCAAGAAGGTATAATCATGCTTGCTCTTTTATGTTTATGATGGATATAGTTGTGTTTAGTGATTAAGTGGTATAAATGTTATGATTATGATGTTATAAGTGTTTGTAAGTGATTAAAGTTGATTTTTGGAAGGAGTATGTGCTTGTAACCATGGTTGGTAAGATGACCACATGGTGTAGGTGATGGTGTATAAGGTGGATGATTGATTTGGAGGAGTTTGATTTTGGAAAGTATGAAATTACAGCAGTTATAATGTCCGATTTTCGTTAGAACGAAAACTGCCCTGTTTTGTGACCCCTGTATTCATACGGTACCTCACTGCCTAGGTTACCAATTGACCATGAAATGATAGAGCTTAGTTCATAGATCGTTTTGATATAAGGTGCGTTAAAATCTGATGAACGGTTTAGGAGAAAAGTCAGTTTTAGTGAAAGGCGTTCGATAACCGAGAAAACGTAATTGTATCAACTTTGAGGCTAAAGTTACCATACTTAGACATTTTTATAAGTCACGAAATTTTGGGATAGTGTAGTAGGGTGGTCAGAGGACCCTTGACAGTTGACCTTGCATTAAAATTCGAAATTTATATTTTCTGAGAATTTTTACAGTTAAGTGTGGTTATTAGGGGAAATGGTAAAAACCCCTGAAACTTCGATTGAGCTTATAAATAGTTAAGTCCTTGAACCTTTGGGGTAATAATAATACGTTAAACATATGTTGAAGTGTAAAGGGTTTTGTTATACAAGAGGGTAGTGAGTAAGAGATGTGGTATTCTAATGACGGTCCTTTTGTGTTTATAGAAATTCCGGAGGAGGGACCAGTCATACTACCAGGATACAGAAACCAAGGCAAGATCTTTTCTATCCCTACTTGGAAATTATTTATCTTCAAAGAAACTTGATTTCATGAAATATATATATGTGATGCTATTGTTACTATATTGTTAAGAAATGGTTTTCCTCGATTATTGATGTAAAAAGGGAAGGTATATGAGTATGGTATGAATATGGATATGAGTATGAGATGGATATGAATATACATAGAGATGATTATGCATGAAGTGAACATGCCTTATGATTAAGGGAATATGAAAGAATGGTATCAGTTGTTATCCAGGGTTATATGGTTTATAATACTATATTAAAAATATTCTTTTTGGTGTTAGTGGTATTATAAATATTATTTGATTATTAATTACTACTTTTTAAGTAGATGGAATATGTTATGGATATAAAAGCATATTTAAATTCTTGAATATAAAAGAGATGTCTGAATCATAATCAAAGTATTATGTTATGAATATATTTTATAGAAATAATGTGCGAGAATGAAAATGATATGAGTGAATGATAATTGATAATGGAAGTGATATACGGAAATGGAAATGTGAAATGGTGTTGATAAATTGAATAATGATCTTATAAAAAGGGGAATTTACAACAGTAAGCGTAAGAGGCCGTGTGGAAGTTGCACAGTCCAGCACTTAATGTAAGCGTAAGAGGCCGTGTGGAAGTTGCACAGTCCAGCACTTAATGTAAGCGTAAGAGGCTATGTCAGGGCTGTGTGCGACATAGTCTAGTATTCATGATTCGGCACGAAGATGCCAAGGGAGGATGTTAGCACGTGGCCTTCCTCCAGGAGGATGTTAGCAGGTGGCCTTCCTCCAGGGATGATGTTAGCAGGTGGCCTTCATTCCTTCTACCGGTAGTAAAAATAGACGGTTACGGAGGACGACTAATCATCGTACCTCACATATTTGGTGACAGTGGAAACCCCCACAATTATTGAATAAAGAATAAACAATAAAGTCGGAATGGTATATTGAAAAGGTAAATTGATATGGAACGATGAAATTATTGTTATAGATGAAGAGAAACTGATTTTATATTAATTGTTATAATTGTTGCATAAGAAGGAAATGAGAAGATGATAGAGAGAGATTTATTCAAGTTTTCATTTTATTTTGAAATATTACACTGAAAGATTATATTGATTGTTATATTATTTAAGAAGAGAAACTGATACTGTATTATTCTAGATTTCTTTCTTATAATAGTAAGTGGATGATGTATTATTAAATAAGAGTTTTATTCTTTCTTAAAGGTTATAATTGATTTCCGTTTACATATGTATATACATGTATACTTGGTTACATTTTTAAATTTTAGTTTATAATAATATCTTGCTGAGCTATTATAGCTCACTCTTGCTACTTATGTATATACAGCTAGGACCAATGCCAATACTCCGTACGACACCCCGCAAGAGGGTAGGGGGAAGGCGACCTATTGAGCGAGTACTGGCGACCGTTCCCGAGGTAGATGACAAGCGCAAGGGGTTTAGTGGTCTTGTGTATATTAAGTGTGTAAGTGTGTAAGGTTGTAATAAATTTGGTTGTTGAAATGCTTCTTGTAGAAGCATCACTCAACAATGTACTTAAGTATGATTCTGGGTTTGTAATAACTGTTTAACTCTAAACTTTTATTATGGTGAATGTTGTTCTCTGAGCATATGACTGGTATGTGTGTGTGTATTACTGTGGGGTCAATTGCATAAGTATAAAAAAAAAAAAAACCAAGAGATATTGATTTTGAATGGAAGTTGGTCCGTGATGGCCCAAAATTCATGACCCCAGATTTGGGGCTGTCACACAGAGCTACGCACATTCACTAGTTCGACTCACGCCTCACACGCTCTTTACAATGATATTGAGAGAGTATTTATAATGCTACCTATCAACTAATAACAGAAAGATATAATCTATACATGACAATGTTCTGCCTTCTAGTCGATAGTTTCCTTCAATAGAAAAACTCTTTCCTTCATAATATCTTCTTGCTTGTTCTTCAAACAACGATCCTGTTTTATAGCACTTGCCAGTTTCTGTAGCATCCATAATGACATCATCAGTAACATGACTGATATCAGGATCTGTACACTGCATCAGTATCTGATCACCCATCAGTATTGAACCATCATCAGGATTTGCTCTCTGTTCCTGACATGTAGTCTCCGATACACTGTTCATTCCTGACTAAACTATACAGATAACTGTCTTACACATAAAACCTAAATACAGTGCTAAATCCTTTATAAGATCAGGATTACAAGAAATATAATGTGTAAATTCTATTCTTAACATCACAACTTATGAATTATTCCTAACAACACCTATATAATTCGTGGAAGTATATGCTATTTCAAGATAAGTAAGACAGCATCAATTTCATAAAATAGGAATTTGCAAGGAAGATATTGCAATTCCAGTTTTAAATATTTTTCAACTCTGCCGACCATGATGATGTTGCAGAAAATAAATAGACTATGGATAATGAACCAATACTGGAGTATGTCGCGCCAGATGACACCGCCTTACGATGATCAGTTGTAGGTTGTGCATCTCAAGAGTTGTTTCTCTACATGTAGAAGGAAGAACATATGGACACCACCATACGCCGGATCTCCCTAGCCAACGGTTGGGCATAGACGGGACCGGCGCTACTCGGACCCTATTTCAAGGATGGACTGTCCCACAGCCTCTTACACCGATTTTCAATGATGGACTGTCCCACAGCCTCTTACACAAATACTCCAAGTTCGAGTAAATCCATGATTCTGAAACGTATAACTCGTCCCCCTTTCCCCAAGTATAATACTTGTTGATAGGACTCCATAAGGCAGTCATATCTAGTTGGAAAGGAAAATTCATCAATATTTCCCAAGCCGAAGCTTGGTAATGGATACCAACTTGTTCCAACAATTCTACCCCTCGAATGATGAGAAGGTAACCAAACAGATTCATATCGTTGTTTGAAATAATCAAGATGTGAGTGACAAGATGGTTTAGCAAGTATAGGACCGGGCAGTCCAATTAAATAACATATCTCAAGTGAGGTTCCCTTATATATTTTTGGAAGTTGAGCGAGTATTTAAATCTTCTTATAAGATAGATTTAAATGAAAATAAAGTTTTGAGAACCTCCCCTTGATAACATAGTCATAACATACTTCGAAATATTTTCCGTCATATCTGAAGGTGAAAGACAATCTTTGAATAATATGAATTATCATAAGAGGAACTTAAAAGAATTTAAATAAATATTCCAAGAATATTTATTAAATCAATAATAATTAAGGAACATGATTAAATCATAATATTGCTCGTAAGTAATCCTCGAATGAATATATAAAATCATTTACTAAATAAATCTCTTCTTAAATGAATAAATAATATTCATTAAATAATTCAAACCTTAAATGAATATTCAAGACAATATTCATTAAATAAATAAACTTACATAAATATTTAAAATAATATTCACTAAATAAATCAAAATGTTGTGCCCAAAATCTCCATGGGCTAGATTTAGGCTCATTAAGCTATAGGATCCGGTCCATACAAGCTAGAAGATTGATCCAGTATGAGTTATGAAGATCAGATAGAAGAAATGACTAAGGAAGTATGAGTATCAGGAGGTTCCCAATGTATAGGAAGCTGAGCTAAGCACTAGAAGACCAGGTTCCTCCAAGCAGAAGAGTTCGAGTTAGCATAGCAATAGCCATAGAGATGATAAAAGCATTCGAAGAGTTATCCAGTCTAACTAGTTTGTTATTTGTGCAGGTACTGACACCCAAAGGGAGGTCCCTAAGTGATATGTCCCGAAATAAGGAGGTCCCTGAGAAAAAGGCTCCTGAAACGTAGGTTCCTGAGCACCAGGTTCCTACGAATTGCCAACAGAAAGTTCTAGGAGTCATCTAGAACAGATAAACAAATTGGTATCTGAGTATAATTCTAGGGCGCAGATGATCCTAGAATAACTCTAACCAATGAGAGAATCATAAGTGGAGTACGAACTCGAGTTCTACTCCACTTAGCCAAACTAGTTCGTGAAAGGCTCTAAAGGAACCTGAGTCCAACACGAACTAGGTGACCGAATACAGCTATTCCAGTAAGAGACAGAATCATATCAGAACTACGTGAGCTTGATCCCTATAAATACAAGGGTACGTAGGCACCTCAGGGTACGACGCATTAAGTTCTCTAATTTTCTCTAAAGGCATCTGAGATTATTGGAGATACCCTCGAGCTCAGCTCAACCCCCACAAACACAACCCAAACCTTTTCGTAGAACAGTTGATCGCTAGCCTATACAACTACTGGTAAACCTCATATAAGTTGATTACGAAATCCACTCATCAACATTGGCGCTAGAAGGAAGGGTAGTTAATATCTTAAGAGTGGAAAAGATGTCAGGCAACACGGATAGCGAAGCAACCGGTTCTGAACGACAGATTCATGAGGGGAACACATCTCCTCCCAGAGCACCGAAGGTTACTAAAGCAGCCATGATGGAAATCTTAAAGACTATGGGAGAACGTTTGTCGACTTTGGAGCAGGCTTCAAGCAAAAAGAAGAAAAAGAAGGCAAAGAAAAGCAAGAAGTCGAAGGTTACTCCGAAGCAGTTGAATTTTGAAGAATCTGAGAATGGAGAGGAGGTTCCAGACGATGGTGGAGAACCGAAGCAAGATAATGGTGAGGAAGATATGGAGAATCCTGAGAAGAGTAAAACTGGTAGCAAGGGCCATACAGGGTCCAAGGAAAAGAAGAAAACCAAGACTGGAGGTTCCTCAAAGAAAAAGAAGAAAGGTAAAGACCCGTCTGTCGAGGTAATCGAACAAGAAAGCACGGATTCAGATGAGGATACTGAAGAATCAAGCGCTGCAGAGTCGCAAGAGGAAGAAGGAACGAGTAAGAAGACAAAGGCGGAAGCTACTGGGGAGGTGACAGCAGAGGATGTCAAGAAAATTTTGGCTCAATTCAAGGACGAGAAGAATCTTGCTGTAAACCCTATAACAGCTTCTCCTTTCACCAAGAAGGTTCGAAAGTCGGCTCTGCCTAGGTCTTACAGGCCTTCGAATGAATTGAAATTCGATGGGACTACTGATCCCATTGAATATCTTAGTCGTTTTGACACAGAGATGGATGTTTATCAAGTGAAGGAAGCCACCAGGTGCAGGTTACTGGCTGCAACTCTACAGGGCGGAGCCCATCAATGGTTCAAAAGGTTACCTGCAGATTCGATTGGTTCCTGGGCAAGTATGGGGAAGCTCTTTGTCACTCAATTTAGAGCATCTGTTGCATTCGCACCACCAACCAATACCTTAGCCAATATCAAGCAAAGACCTAGTGAGACATTAACAGAATATTTCAAGAGGTTTAATGCGGAGGTTCCTAAAGTTAGGAAAGCATCTGAGGAAACAATAAAGAATTTCTTAATTGCTGGAGTCAAAGGAGGCTCAGATTTTTGGAAAGCACTGCAAGGAAAAGAACCAGAGACGTTGGCAGATTTTTATGCCCAGGCAGAACCCTTTCGTCTGGTGGAGGAGTCTCTAGCTGAATTAAAGAAGGATCCAGATTTTGTAAGGCAGAGTGGAAGCAAGAGGCCGAGGCAAAGAAGCCCCAATGGTCGTGACAGTAAAAAGGTGGTTAGTCGCACATCCCAGGTGAAGCCTGAAGCTGTGAATCCTACTAAACCTGTCATGAGTCAGGTACCGCCACCAGCTTCCTATAACAACAATAAACATGAGAGACCTGTCTATGAGACTTTCACCCCTTTGGTAGCTCCGATTGATCATATTTACGCAGTGAATGAGAAGTCCTCATGGTTTAAGAAGCCTTTCAGAACCGGTCCCCCAGGGAATAAGAATGAACGCCCCTACTGTGACTTCCATGATAATAATGGGCATAATACTGCAGATTGTCGTCACCTCAGAGATCTAATTGAAACCCTAATCAGACAAGGGCAATTGAGTGAATGGGTGGCTCAGGAAGGAAAGAAGTATAGAGATGAGAAGACTCAGAAGACACAGACACAGGAACCTGTCGTGATGGAGGGACCACCTAAGGCTGGGTGCATACGCACAATTATAGGAGGTCCCCACATTGGAGGAAGCAGCAGGAATGCCATGGAGAGGTATACCCGTGAGGCTAAAGAACGTCCTTTGACCAGTATTTACAATCTGTCCCAGAGGTCCCCAAAGTTGTTCGAAGGAGAGGATGCAGATATTACTTTCACTGAAGAAGATGCTTCCTGGGTACATCATCCACATACTGATGCTTTGGTTGTTGAGGCAGGAATTGGGTCGTATGAGGTTCATCGAGTGTTAGTCGATAATGGAAGCTCTGTAAACTTGCTATCTTATTCAGCTTTCAAGAAGATGCATTTTCTGGATAAAGACTTAACTCCAACAAACGATACCTTGTACGGATTCACTAATAATCAGGTTCCTATTAAAGGTAAGATTCGTTTGCCAGTAACTTTAGGTGATAAACCATGTTGCATTACACAGTTGGCAGAATTCATCGTTATAGAAGAGAATATGAATTACAATGCTATTTTGGGAAGACCCATTTTGAAGGAGATGAGGGTAATAACCTCCATTTACCACCTCACTATGAAGTTCCCGACACCAAATGGAGTTGGTATAGTTCGAGGATGTCAGTATGAGTCTAGAGAGTGTTACACCAAAGCTTTGCAACATGCTGCTAGAGCTGCTAAATTACCTGAACCTATGGACGAGGTTCCTGATAGTTTTCCAGGAAAGAACCCAGATAAAATAACACTCGACCTGCGTAGTACGCCCTTGGAAGGTTTTGTGTCAGCATCCTGTAGAGCTATCAGAGTTGAAGAGGTCATAGAAGAGGAACCTCATGCTGAGATTCCAGTTTTTCGGGGACCGGACACCCCTTACTTACTAATTGAAAGTGCACCCCCTACAGACAAGGATGGTGACGTGTGTATGATAGAAGGGTTGGATGAAGAAAAATCCCGGAAACTGAAACATAATGGATGCAATGAAGACAGTCAGCCAGCATCAAAGAGAAGGAATGTCATGCATGAAGTGCAGGAACCGTCTACCGTCCAGGAACCTCAAGAGGACTCAACTACGGAGATGGAGGTAGACTTGGACCCTCGAATGCCAGAAACCAGGGTTAAGGCTGGACCAGCTGGTGAAACTCTGGATGTGAAGATCAATGACAAAGATGGTACAAAGGTGTTGAAGATTAGAGCTCAACTCGATCCAGCCTTAAAGGAATCCCTCATTACCTTTTTGGGCAAGAACCTGGATGTGTTCGCATGGTGTCATGCAGATATGGAAGGGATAGATCCAAGGGTCATGTGTCATAAGTTGAATATTGATCCAGAAAAGAAAGGAGTGAGACAGAAGCGAAGACCAGTTAGTGAAGAAAGAGCTCAGGCATTGAAAGAAGAGGTCGACAGATTATTGGATGCAGGATTAGTTAAAGAATCTTTTTACCCAGTATGGTTGGCGAATCCCGTTTTGGTAAAGAAACCTAATGGAAAATGGAGAACCTGCGTGGACTTCACAGATCTCAACAAAGCATGCCCGAAGGACAGTTTCCCACTACCACGGATTGATCAGTTAGTGGATGCAACAGCTGGACATGCCCTCCTTAGCTTCATGGATGCATATTCAGGTTACAATCAAATCCCTATGTATGAACCTGACCAAGAGCATACTTCTTTTATTACGGATAGAGGTCTTTATTGCTATGTATGCATGCCATTTGGATTGATTAATGCTGGAGCCACATACCAACGGTTAGTGAATATGATGTTTAAAGACCAAATTGGCCATACTATGGAAGTATATGTGGATGATATGCTAGTTAAGTCTAAGGAAGCTGTCGACCATGTGAAGCACTTAGAAGGAATGTTTGGAATCTTGCGGAAGTACAGAATGAAGCTGAACCCACAAAAATGTGTATTCGGGGTAGAATCAGGAAAGTTTCTAGGTTTCATGGTAAACCACAGGGGTATCGAAGCCAACCCAGCCAAGATTAAAGCGTTGATTGATATGAGGTCACCGAGAACTGTGAGAGAGGTTCAGTCTCTTACAGGTAGAGTTGCAGCCTTGAATAGATTCATTTCGAGGTCCACTGATAAGTGTCAGGAGTTCTTTAAAGCTATAAAGAAAGGAAACAAATTCGAGTGGACCGCAGAATGTGAGAGAGCGTTTGGAAAGCTAAAGGAGCATTTGGGGAGCCCCCCATTGTTAGCCAAACCTGTGGATGGAGAAACATTGATACTTTATTTGGCTGTGTCAGAGTATTCTATTAGTGCAGTTCTGGTTCGAGAAGAGAATGGACAGCAGAGCCCAGTTTACTATGTTAGTAAAAGGTTACTTGATGCAGAAACGAGGTACACAGGAATGGAGAAGTTGGTTTTCGCGTTGATTCTGGCTTCCAGGAAGCTACGACCTTATTTCCAAGCTCACAAGATTGAAGTAAGAACCTCATATCCACTTAAGCAAGTGATGCATAGGCCAGAAACTTCTGGAAGAATGTTAAAGTGGGCTGTGGAGCTAGGTCAGTTCGACATAGAATATAAGCCAAAGACAGCGATCAAAGCTCAAGCTTTAGCAGATTTCTTAATCGAGTTTCCACCTCATGTAGAGGTTACTGGCCAAGAGGGACCAAAAGAGGTGGTGGAAAAACAGGCAGGCAATGACAACTGTGCACCTTGGTGGACACTATATGTAGATGGAGCTGCTAACAGTGGTGGAGCAGGTGCAGGCATAGAACTAGTTAGTCCAGAAGGACACCAACTCTATAGCTCGATTCATTTTGCTTTTAAAGCCACGAACAATGATGCAGAATATGAGGTATTGATTGCAGGCCTCAAGTTGGCTTTGGAGATGAAAGTAGAGAATATCAGAGTGTTTAGCGATTCGATGTTAGTAGTTTGGCAGATTCGTGGTGGTTTTCAGGCGAGAGGGCCAAGAACAGACTTATATTTGAGGTACTCCCAGGAGTTGATCGCAAGGTTCAAGGAGGTGAAGTTGGATCAGGTACCTCGAGGAAGGAATACCAAGGCGGATGCATTGGCCAAGCTAGGGTCACAGAGAGAATCCACGTTATTGGGAGTAATTCCACTTCAAATCCAGGAGCAACCAAGTGTTTTCAAGGAAGAGGTAATGGACATTGAATTTCCAGTTGAAGATTCCTGGATGACCCCGATATATCGTTACCTGGACAAAGGGGAGCTACCTCCCAATCAAAGTGATATCAGGAAGCTGAGGTATCGGGAAGCCAGGTATGTAATTTATGATGGAGTTCTGTATAAACGAGGATTCAATCAGCCTTTGCTCAAGTGTGTAGCTGGAGAACAATGCAAGTATATCCTCGAGGAAATTCATGAAGGAGTATGTGGAAATCACTCGGGGGGTAATTCTTTAGCCATGAAAGTCTTTCGACAAGGATATTATTGGCCAACCATCAAAGCAGATGCTACAAAGTTCGTGCAGGCATGCATTAATTGTCAGAGGTTTGCCAATTTTGATAGTCGTCCGGTAGCACCTATCAAGCCGATTGTTAGCCCTTGGCCATTCACTGTTTGGGGAATAGACCTCATTGGTGAGCTCCCGAAAGGAAAAGGAGGAGTGAGATACGCAGTGGTCGCAGTCGATTACTTTACAAAGTGGGCAGAAGCAGAACCACTTGCTAAGATTACAGCGTCAAAATTGACTGAATTTGTGTTTCGAGCTATTGTATGCAGGTTTGGCATTCCACAGAAGCTGATTTCTGACAATGGGAAACAGTTCGATAGTAGAGAGCTTAGAGGATTGTGTGAGCAGTTTGGAATCCAAAAAGCATTTTCAGCAGTGTATTATCCGCAGAGTAATGGACAGACTGAAGCAGTGAATAAGATTATCAAGCACACTTTGAAGACAAGGCTCGAAGATAAGAAGGGAAGCTGGCCAGAGGAGCTTCCTGGAGTCTTGTGGTCGTATAATACCACGCCTAGAACTATAACTGGTGAGTCTCCTTTTACCCTCACTTATGGTTGTGAAGCTATGGTACCTGTGGAAGTTGGAACAGGTTCCTTGAGAAGAAAGTATTTTGATCCCGAGAGCAATGAGGTCAATCATAGACTGTATTTGGACATGGTCGAAGAGTTGAGAGCAGATTCACAAGTGAAGTTAGCAGCATATCAACAGAGAGTTCGAAGGTATTACGACAAAAAGGTGAAGGCAAGACCTTTCAAGGTTGGAGACCTAGTTTTGAGGAAAGTCATGCCAAATACCAGGGTTCTGGCACATGGAGCTTTTGGAGCAAATTGGGAAGGGCCTTACCAAATAAAGTCAGCCATTTGGGAAGGAACCTACCACTTGATGGATATGGATGGGAACCTCATTCCGAGAGCTTGGAATGTAGAGCATCTCAAGAAGTATTATCAGTAACTCTTTTATGTGTTTTTCTTAGGAAAAGTAAGGCTCTTTCAGCCCAAGAATAAAGGCAGCTTATTAGTTATAGCTGACCAGTATTTTGATTCCAGTATATAATTATGCATGTACTCGGGGGGGTACTTAATGTGAACCTCTCTACTTGCAAGACGATTTTTTTTTTTAGTATTGAGCGATGTATAGCTCTACGTTGAATATTTTGAGTGCATTATTTGCAGCTATAGCTCCTTAATAGTTCTTTTACGTAATAATCATTACCCAAAAGAACTGGGGGGTAGTATTCCTACTTAGACAGTATTGCACATGCTATTTGATATTTCATATGCCAATTTGAAATTTTTGAAACAGGTTACCTAGATTAACAGGTTCCTGTAGCATTGTGTTACATTTTGCAGGTTACCTAAGCTGACAGGTTCCTGTAGCATTGACAGTATGTGTGAAGTATGAATATGAATTGACAGAATGTGCAGACTACGATTGATTGATCAGAATTAGCTTGTGGACAGATTGTAGAGAAAAGTCCCAGGTAGCTTCCTGGGCATTGAATAAAGTCCCAGGTAGCTTCCTGGGCATTGAGCAAAGTCCCAAGTAGCTTCCTGGGCATCGAGCAAAGTCCCAGGTAGCTTCCTGGGCATCGAGAAAAGGTCCCAGGTAGCTTCCTGGGCACGAGAAAAGCTTCAGGTAGCTTCCTGAGCAAATGAGATTGAAAAACCTCAGTTGACTGAGCACGACATTGTTGCCAAAAGCCTCAAGTTCCTTGAGCACGTGAATTAAAGTCCTGACAAAAGGCATCTAAAGTCCTGACAAAAGGCATCTAAAGTCCTGACAAAAGGCACCTTAAAGAGAAGCCTAACAAGCTCTCCCTCATGTGGAACCGCCTTTGGCACATGGGAAGAAGGGGTAAAATCCTTAGCATTTACCTTCATAAGATGTCTAGCCTGACACATGGAGAAGAGGAATCTGTGTGGACTCCCAGAATGGCACACAGGTTCCTAGAATCGCCCCGAGGCATAAAAAGGAACCAACAGGCCTCGAGGCATGTTGGGACCTAGAGAATAGGATTGGGAACCAAGCAGGTTACCTTTCCAGGAGGAAAAAGGAACCAACAGGCCTCGAGGCATGTTGGGACCTAGAGAATAGGATTGGGAACCAAGCAGGTTACCTTTCCAGGAGGAAAAAGGAACCAACAGGCCTCGAGGCATGTTGGGACCTAGAGATTAGGATTGGGAGCCAAGCAGGCAACCTTTCCAAGAGGTGACCCGAATTAAACAAAAGAAATTTTACTAACTTTAACTAGCTTTTGTTTTATGTTTATTTTGCAGGTTTAATGGTCGAGGAACCTGGTCAAATCATTTAGGATCTAAGGTTATCAGAAAGGGTTTTTAGTTCAAAAGGCGACTCTGACAATGTTGAGTGAAGCATAGGAAAAGACGTGTTTAGGCTTACAAAGTTGATCAGGTATTTTGTAGGGAACCTGGTTTAGACCTGGGAGGAATCTCTAAGGAAAACTACAGTTCAGATTACGGTGGTGAATACATGTCTTGGAGTATAAACAAAAAAGGGTTCCAAGTCTGCAAGTAAGTTGTATTTAGTTACATGTTACTTTGAGAAAATTATAAGTGAAAGTATGGATGCATCCTGTTTCTTATAACGGGTTATCCCACATAAGCTTGGGTGTATAAGTATGGACACTAATTAGTTTTTAAGATGCATGATGATAAAGTATTCTACGAGGTTTTGGAAAAAAGGTGTGCAGTATTAAGTACAGACGCAAGTTAAGAAACTAGGCATGAACAAGCAAGAGCGAGAGATATAGCAAAAGTAGATAATAGTCATTAGAAACATAAAGAGTTATAGGGTACAAGGACCCTAGGCAAACCAAAGTGAAAGGCACGAAGGCCATTGAAACCAAGTTAAATTACATCCCGCGAGGCACTACGAGGGGCCCGCAACCTCAAGAAAAGTTATGGAAAGTTCAGAAAATTTATGAAACTTTAAGCAGGAGATACTTTACTAGATTCTTCGATGGCTGAGGAAGGTGGAAGAGTGGTTGGAGCAACGTCAGAAGCAGGAATCTCTGTAGTCTCAAGGGTGGCATCCGGAGACCTCTCAACCGTTTTCACGGGAGGTACAGAAGTTGCAGCAGCAGTTTTCTCCTCAAAATCTTTAATCATTCCAACTACGTCTTCACCCAAGAGGGACCAGTCTATATGAGGCATCTTCTCCCATGTGGAACGTATGTAGTCATTAATACCTTCATCATAGCCTTCATCATATCTGGCCTTCTCCTTGATAAGTATGGATGACTTCACAACTTCAGCAGCAGCATTCAAGGCATCCACCTGGGCTTCCAGTTCATTGGTTTTTTCCAACATCGACAGTTTCTCGTCCCTAAGGATCTTGACCTGACCTTGAAGTTCGATTTTCTCATCTCTTAAAGAGGTCTCCACGGTCTTTGCATTTCTGACAGCTGCAGTAGCAATGTTTGCCTTATCCTCACTAGCAGTTAATTCTGCTTTGAGTTTGCGAATCTCACCTTGAAGTTGGATGTCATATTGGGTCTTTACAGCAAACTCATCGCAGTATCTAAGAGCAAAGAAAGCAGATTGAGCAGTAGCAAATCTCATGGCGTGCATGGCCTCAGTAGAACTCATCTTACTCCAGGCAGCTATCGTCTCTGTAGGAACATGGGTGTCAATCATATCCTTAAACAAGTTGGAAGATTGATCAGGATCGGTTTTTACTGCTTTGCTTTTCCTTGACGAGCGAGTCTGGGGAGCTGCTGAGAGGTCAAGAGTTGTCTGAGCAAACTTCCTCTTTGAAGAACCAGAATGAGTAGTTTGGGAAGCAGGAGTGCCAGGAATTTGATTAATAGGAGTTGCATTCAGCGGAACCTCCTTAGTTTCAGTCTTGAAAATCTCATCCACGTTCTTGGACCTTTTGATAAACGATGGGGCTTTTGGAGCCATATCTGCGAAAGAAAATACAAGAAAGTATCAGAGATTTATATACAGAATAAGCAGGTAAAAGTACAGATGTATAACAATAGAAAAGAAAGGACAACAACAGGGAAACTCATACCAGAAGCTGAGGGTATAAAACCTAGGGCAGACAAATTATCAGGGGTCAATAGGATCATACAATCTCTTATGGCCGAAGAGTGCTTCAAAGCCTCTTCAGCTCTCATTAAACAGGCTCCAGTAAGAACAGTCTGTTTTGGAATTAATGGGCGACAATTGAATTCAAAGCGGATAGAGGGGCAATCAAAGCAGTAAAGGAACTGCTCTTGCCATTGATCAAAGTTCTGTTTAACACCTTTTATACATCGGCCTTGATGACTAGGCCAGGCAGTCAGATAGAAACAACCAGAACCCTTCCCAGTGTCCTTCAATCTGAAGAAGTAACCTAATTCATGTGCAGATAGTGGGGTTGTGAACAGGCTAGTGTACAGAATGTAGGTACTAATGGCTAACCTATATGAGTTAGGTGTCAATTGGAGAGGGGCCAAGCCATAGAAGTCAAGAACCTCTCTCAGAAAAGGATGTAGAGGGAAGTATACACCAACTTTGAAGAAGGCAGCAGAGGTTACAACATTTGGAATACCTCGATCAGGTATCTTGGTATCAAACTTGTGAGCTCTCTCACCTGGCTTAGGGATAATAATGGAGCAGGATGGACGAAAACATTCATCATACAATTTCTCTAACCTAATCAAGGTCATAAGAGAATCCATTTTTTCACAGAAAGGTACAATTTCTTGTTTATACAACTCCCTTTCAACGGACACTTCGTTATCAAAATCAGGATCTGGGATCAAACCATGATCAGGCTTAGACACTTCTTCTCCGTCAGAGGGCCAATCATCCCCCAAATCTACAAAGGAAGGGGTAGGAAGATTTGTAGAAGGTAAGGTCGAAGGTTTGAGAAGAATGGTTCCAGGTTCATCAATGTCTGGAACAACAACCCTAGACCTAGTTCTTTCCCCTATTGGCATCATAGAAGGTTGAATTGAAGATAAGTGGTCAGAATGTGTAGAATCAGAGGACATCTGCAAAAGACAGACGGAGAAAAATCAGGTTTTGAGTCTTCTAAAAGAGAAAATAGTGGTTCTAAAGTTCTTGGACAGACATAACTATGAGACACAGGGTGATCAGTGAATTACACAGAAACTACGCACCATTAAAACGACTCACATCGACTACAGTACAAATCGAAAACATGGGTGTACAGAATATGAATGAACAATGTTGAGTCCCAGAAGAAGTCAGGGTCACAAGACCGTAAATCGATGATCAAACAAACAGGGTACAGAAAAAGACTGTGTGAGAAGCATGGAATAGATACAAATGTATACATACAAAGATTAGAAACGAAGAACATCGACATGCAAGACACAAAAGTGCAGACAAGTACGAAATGAAGTCAAAAGAGCAGAAAGAAAGCAAGTCATACCTTAATTAGAAGAAAGCGGCGACGGAGAGTTTGGATTGAGTGAGTGACCGTCGGACTTCTTTTTCCTCTTCTCTCTCTAAGGGTTTTGGAAGATATTTGGTAAAGGTAAAAACTAGACTTGGAGTTAGAAGTGTGTTTATATAATCAAGACAGTTCCGCACACGTGTCAGAGCATTAGTGGAGCGGTAAAAACGAAGAGGTATATGTGTGAAAGGCGTGTGAACCTTGGGAACTCATGCATTAACTACAGCTTCGGGAAGTGATAAGTTCAATTCGAACTTTGAGTTATCTCCAGCTGCCAACCCTTATCTCTTCTTATAGATTCTTAAATTATTAAATTTAAAAAGACGTAGAGTTGAGTGACGAATTAGATTCCCAGAGGAGCAAAATGCAAGCATCGAGTTGATTTCGAGAGCAGCTATCTGAAGAAGAAAATAGCAAGATAACAGGTTCCTTAATGCAAAGGAAGCTTACTCAAGATTATATTAAGCTGAAAATATTTTATGTCCTGTTTCCTACGCCGAGTTAACTCATGAAGGCTTGGATATAAAATGTTGAAGCGAGGTACTGTTACTAGAATGGTTTAGCATAGAACTTTTGATCGTAGAATTAGAATAGGTTCCTTTCACATTACATGATTTCAAGGAACCGGGGGGTACTTGTTGTGCCCAAAATCTCCATGGGCTAGATTTAGGCTCATTAAGCTATAGGATCCGGTCCATACAAGCTAGAAGATTGATCCAGTATGAGTTATGAAGATCAGATAGAAGAAATGACTAAGGAAGTATGAGTATCAGGAGGTTCCCAATGTATAGGAAGCTGAGCTAAGCACTAGAAGACCAGGTTCCTCCAAGCAGAAGAGTTCGAGTTAGCATAGCAATAGCCATAGAGATGATAAAAGCATTCGAAGAGTTATCCAGTCTAACTAGTTTGTTATTTATGCAGGTACTGACACCCAAAGGGAGGTCCCTAAGTGATATGTCCCGAAATAAGGAGGTCCCTGAAAAAAAGGCTCCTGAAACGTAGGTTCCTGAGCACCAGGTTCCTACGAATTGCCAACAGAAAGTTCTAGGAGTCATCTAGAACAGATAAACAAATTGGTATCTGAGTATAATTCTAGGGCGCAGATGATCCTAGAATAACTCTAACCAATGAGAGAATCATAAGTGGAGTACGAACTCGAGTTCTACTCCACTTAGCCAAACTAGTTCGTGAAAGGCTCTAAAGGAACCTGAGTCCAACACGAACTAGGTGACCGAATACAGCTATTCCAGTAAGAGACAGAATCATATCAGAACTACGTGAGCTTGATCCCTATAAATACAAGGGTACGTAGGCACCTCAGGGTACGACGCATTAAGTTCTCTAATTTTCTCTAAAGGCATCTGAGATTATTGGAGATACCCTCGAGCTCAGCTCAACCCCCACAAACACAACCCAAACCTTTTCGTAGAACAGTTGATCGCTAGCCTATACAACTACTGGTAAACCTCATATAAGTTGATTACGAAATCCACTCATCAACACAAACCTTAAATGAATATTTGAAAATAATATTCATTTAATACATAATATTCTAAATGGGTATTCAAAAGTAATGTTCATTCTATAACCAAAACTTTAAAGGAATATTCGAAATCATATTCCTTAAATAAATAGAACTTCAAATGAATATTCTAAAATAATATTCATTAAGTAAATAACACCTTAAATGAATATCCGAAAGGAATATTCATTTAATAAATACTATTCTAAATGAATATCCAAATAATATTCATTTAGTAACCGACACTCTAAAGGAATATTTGAATTAATATTCCTTAAGTAATTAGAATTTCGAATGAATATCTTAAAATAATATTGGCTAAATAGATAAAACCTTAAATGAATCTCCGAAAGTAATATTCATTTAATAAACAATATTCTAAATGAATATTGAAATAATATTCATGAAATAATCAAACTCTAAATGAATATTCGAAAATAATATTCACTAAATATTTCTCGACTGAGATAATACTCAAATAACATTCCTCGAAAGATTTCCAAATAATTAATACTTTATGGAAATATAATTAATGTTTAATAATAACATACCTAAAAAAGGAATACTAATCTGTCGCTGGAATCCCTCTGGGTTTCCACGACTATCTCCATATCTCAAAATACCGACTCCAGGTCCATATTTAAAGAATGAATATTATATACCCTTCACTAAGGGTCTTACAAAACAATCCGGCTTATAATTGATAATCCCCATCTAGTCTATAAGCCAATATCAATTCAGGGAACAAGTATTTCAATAGACTTTGAAAGTAGGCATGCATGCTATGGCATATGTATATCAACAATCATATATATATATATATATATATATTATCACAACAACAGCCTTTAGAAAGGATTTGAAACTTGCCTGGTAGTCCTGTGGGTGTAGTGTACCTCGGTTCAATCCGGTGATATATAAATAGTCACAATATCTGAGGTTAATCACTTTAACACTTCGACATGCTAAGTATATATTTAACTTAGGCTAAAACACGTTTTCAAATTATCTCATTAGGCAAACCCTAACATAACTCTTACTAATATCGTTATAATCCGACACTCGAATCCATCCTTAATGTCGGATCTTTCGTACATCTCACTTAATCATTTATAGCCTCGTTCTTTGCAGTAATATGGTGTCTTGATAATTCTTAACAAGTTTCATGTTTTAGTCGACTCGAGATTCCTCTTTTAATCTAGCCAAAATGGGTGGCCAAAGTAGTACCTCTAGAGTTGGTTTCCCTGAGAATTACTATTTTGTGACTCACACTCCAACACTTTTAATAAATCACCGGAAATGTATTTAATTATGAAACCACTTCTAAAATCATCTTTGGTATTTTTAATATTTATCATAAAATTTCCAATTCGAAAACACTGGTCTAGATAGGAGAAATGTATTTTTGAAGTTCAGTCAACGGCGGATTTTCACTATTCACACCTCTTTCACTAAAACGTTCATAACTCGGTAACCGTTAACTCAAATGACGCACCGTTTTCGCATACATACTCTAGAGAATGTCTATAAGGTGGTTAGCTCAAAATCTGACTTTGGTCAGAAGATAAATTTTTCCAGATTTTACTAAAACAGGGCAGGAGCATTCGAATGAATAGTGTTATCTCTGAAAAGGGGTTCTTCGCACTTAACCTTGATTCGAACATTTTTATAAAATCGTAAAACGATCCGTTTTACATGAGGTTTTCTCTTACACCTTCATTTGTATCTGCAATATTTAATTATCATGATTCACCACTGAATAACATATTTTAGGAAGGTTCAAATTCAATTACGAACTTTCATTTACGGATTCGGAGCACTTTTACGAAATTAATCATAACTCCTAAACCGTAAATCTGTTTCGCATGATCTTTATATCAAATCGAAGCTTATAACATAATCTAGCTTGTCATGGCAAAAGGTGAAACTGGACAGTGAGTTCATCTACTCTGATGCTCGGTTCTTTAATAGTTATAAAAAATTCGGCATTACGACGGCTCTAAATCGAACGTTCAAAAATCATAACAACATATCCAAGCCACACCGGGCATATAACCAACTCATACACATGATTTCTCATCCCAAGGAGTTTAAGAATATATCACTTTATCATATTGATCATCATGCATAATATCAATCATAAGATCATGCTAAATAAGCCTATAATCACACTAACATCCTAATAACACTTAAATCTATCAAGAACATGCATAAACTCAAAGTAGACCTAGGGTTTCAAGATCATTATACCTTCTTGAGAGTGTGAAATAGCCTTACAAAGCCTTGTATGGTCCTTAAGAGTGTTTAAGCTTGCTAGATCAATCAAAAGAAACATGAAAATCAAAGGTTAGTTCATAAGAACACTATTCACCCTCCTCTTTCATGATTTGTTTGAAAATGGAAACAAAGGAGTTTGGGTTTGAAATTTTTAGGAGATCATTTATATGAAATGTAAGACTCACCATAAAAATGACAAGATCAAATGATGGTGGGAAGGTGGATTTTGCTTCTTGAATTTCCAAAGAAGCGGAATGGAGTGAAAATGGAGGGGGAGAGTTTGCTTGGTTGATTTCTTTGCTAATAATGCATAAAGTGACTTGGCTTAGATAATATCTCCTCTTAAAGTCACTTTAATAAAGTGATGATGCATGGGATGATGAATTTATAAGGACAAGTGTTGAGATTTAGATGGCTTTCATGTAACTAGTGGTTTGATTGTGCTAAGTACTAGTTAATCTCCTAAGTATGCTAGTTACATGAGTCCACTTGGTTGCTAGATATTTTCTAGTAGCTTATGCATGACTCTTGCTTCCTCTGCTTGCTCTTTTGTCCGGTTATTGCTCAATTTGATTGGTCATTCGAATTAATATCGCAAAGATTTCTAGTTAGGGTTTAACCGGAAACCTTCTTAATATTTATAATACTATCCTCCATCTTTCTTAATAATTCTTGAATTTAAATTCCTTAAATATTAAATATTAAATCCTTAATCTATCAGTGTCTAGGGAAAATCTCGGAGAAAATGAAAGTGTTGTTTTTCAGAATCCGACAGTCTTTACATACACTTATTTTTCCCTCGGATCACTAATACGAACTCAGAAATTCATTCCGGGTACTTCTATATAGTGTCGTCTCATAATATTCTTATTTCCATCAAAAACACTATTCATCACTTATTCTCTTTTTAATCCTGGTACTTAGAAAATATCTTTGTGCTTCCTCGAGTGTTCCTTAACTCTTTCATGGAACCTCCGTACTAGTATCTATTTCTCTCTAGGGAATCTTATCTTGACTTTCTAGGAGATAGATTATTCTATCTAAGTTATCACCCAATAGCATCCTTCAGGACATATAACCTTGGAATCTATATCCTTTCATTATTCATTCATTAAAACCAGTATTACATTGTAGTTGTAACCACTGTTCACTTTTACATCAATACATAATAAAAAATTTTAATTCTACCCAAAAATCTAGGTTCTTACAGCTATTATGACGGAGGCCTCGCAACCCGTTTTGGTTCTACAAGAAGGAATTGTTGATAATCCCCATCTAGTCTATAAGCCAATATCAATTCAGGGAACAAGTATTTCAATAGACTTTGAAAGTAGGCATGCATGCTATGGCATATGTATAACAACAATCATATATATATATATATATATATATTATCACAACAACAGCCTTTAGAAAGGATTTGAAACTTGCCTGGTAGTCCTGTGGGTGTAGTGTACCTCGGTTCAATCCGGTGATCTATAAATAGTCACAATATCCGAGGTTAATCACTTTAACACTTCGACATGCTAAGTATATATTTAACTTAGGCTAAAACACGTTTTCAAATTATCTCGTTAGGCAAACCATAACATAACTCTTACTAATATCGTTATAATCCGACACTCGAATCCATCCTTAATGTCGGATCTTTCGTACATCTCACTTAATCATTTATAGCCTCGTTCTTTGCAGCAATATGTTGACTTGGTCAGAAGATAAATTTTTCCAGATTTTACTAAAACAGGGCAGGAGCATTCGAATGAATAGTGTTATCTCTGAAAAGGGGTTCTTCGCACTTAACCTTGATTCGAACATTTTTTTAAAATTGTAAAACGATTCGTTTTACATGAGGTTTTCTCTTACACCTTCATTTTTATCTCCAATATTTAATTATCATGATTCGCCAATAAATAACATATTTTAGGAAAGTTCAAATTCAATTACGAACTTTCGTTTACGGGTTTACGGATTCGGACCACTTTTACGAAATTAATCATAACTCCTAAACCGTAAATCTATTTCGCATGATCTTTATATCAAATCGAAGCTTATAACATAATCTAGCTTGTCATGGCAAAAGGTGAAACTGGACAGTGTGTTCATCTACTGTGATGCTCGGTTCTTTAATAGTTATAAAAAATTCGGCATTACGACGGCTCTAAATCGAACGTTCAAAAATCATAACATATCCAAGCCACACCGGGCATATAAGCAACTCATACACATGATTTCTCATCCCAAGGAGTTTAAGAATATATCACTTTATCATATTGATCATCATGCATAATATCAACCATAAGATCATGCTAAATAAGCCTATAATCACACTAACATCCTAATAACACTTAAATCTATCAAGAACATGCATAAACTCAAAGTAGACCTAGGGTTTCAAGATCATTATACCTTCTTGAGAGTGTGAAATAGCCTTACAAAGCCTTGTATGGTCCTTAAGAGTGCTTAAGCTTGCTAGATCAATCAAAAGAAACATGAAAATCAAAGGTTAGTTCATAAGAACACTATTCACCCTCCTCTTTCATGATTTGTTTGAAAATGGAAACAAAGGAGTTTGGGTTTGAAATTTTTAGGAGATCATTTATATGAAATGTAAGACTCACCATAAAAATGACAAGATCAAATGATGGTGGGAAGGTGGATTTTGCTTCTTGAATTTCCAAAGAAGCGGAATGGAGTGAAAATGGAGGGGGAGAGTTTGCTTGGTTGATTTCTTTGCTAATAATGCATAAAGTGACTTGGCTTAGATAATATCTCCTCTTAAAGTCACTTTAATAAAGTGATGATGCATGGGATGATGAATTTATAAGGACAAGTGTTGAGATTTAGATGGCTTTCATGTAACTAGTGGTTTGATTGTGCTAAGTACTAGTTAATCTCCTAAGTATGCTAGTTACATGAGTCCACTTGGTTGCTAGATATTTTCTAGTAGCTTATGCATGACTCTTGCTTCCTCTGCTTGCTCTTTTGTCCGGTTATTGCTCAATTTGATTGGTCATTCGAATTAATATCGCAAAGATTTCTAGTTAGGGTTTAACCGGAAACCTTCTTAATATTTATAATACTATCCTCCATCTTTCTTATTAATTCTTGAATTTAAATTCCTTAAATATTAAATATTAAATCCTTAATCTATCAGTGTCTAGGGAAAATCTCGGAGAAAATGAAAGTGTTGTTTTTCAGAATCCGACAGTCTTTACATACACTTATTTTTCCCTCGGATCACTAATACGAACTCAGAAATTCATTCCGGGTACTTCTATATAGTGTCGTCTCATAATATTCTTATTTCCATCAAAAACACTATTCATCACTTATTCTCTTTTTAATCCTGGTACTTAGAAAATATCTTTGTGCTTCCTCGAGTGTTCCTTAACTCTTTCATGGAACCTCCGTACTAGTATCTATTTCTCTCTAGGGAATCTTATCTTGACTTTCTAGGAGATAGATTATTCTATCTAAGTTATCACCCAATAGCATCCTTCAGGACATATAACCTTGGAATCTATATCCTTTCATTATTCATTCATTAAAACCAGTATTACATTGTAGTTGTAACCACTGTTCACTTTTACATCAATACATAATAAAAAATTTTAATTCTACCCAAAAATCTAGGTTCTTACAGCTATTATGACGGAGGCCTCGCAACCCGTTTTGGTTCTACAAGAAGGAATTGTTGATAATCCCCATCTAGTCTATAAGCCAATATCAATTCAGGGAACAAGTATTTCAATAGACTTTGAAAGTAGGCATGCATGCTATGGCATATGTATAACAACAATCATATATATATATATATATATATATATATTATCACAACAACAGCCTTTAGAAAGGATTTGAAACTTGCCTGGTAGTCCTGTGGGTGTAGTGTACCTCGGTTCAATCCGGTGATCTATAAATAGTCACAATATCCGAGGTTAATCACTTTAACACTTCGACATGCTAAGTATATATTTAACTTAGGCTAAAACACGTTTTCAAATTATCTCGTTAGGCAAACCATAACATAACTCTTACTAATATCGTTATAATCCGACACTCGAATCCATCCTTAATGTCGGATCTTTCGTACATCTCACTTAATCATTTATAGCCTCGTTCTTTGCAGCAATATGTTGACTTGGTCAGAAGATAAATTTTTCCAGATTTTACTAAAACAGGGCAGGAGCATTCGAATGAATAGTGTTATCTCTGAAAAGGGGTTCTTCGCACTTAACCTTGATTCGAACATTTTTTTAAAATTGTAAAACGATTCGTTTTACATGAGGTTTTCTCTTACACCTTCATTTTTATCTCCAATATTTAATTATCATGATTCGCCAATAAATAACATATTTTAGGAAAGTTCAAATTCAATTACGAACTTTCGTTTACGGGTTTACGGATTCGGACCACTTTTACGAAATTAATCATAACTCCTAAACCGTAAATCTATTTCGCATGATCTTTATATCAAATCGAAGCTTATAACATAATCTAGCTTGTCATGGCAAAAGGTGAAACTGGACAGTGTGTTCATCTACTGTGATGCTCGGTTCTTTAATAGTTATAAAAAATTCGGCATTACGACGGCTCTAAATCGAACGTTCAAAAATCATAACATATCCAAGCCACACCGAGCATATAAGCAACTCATACACATGATTTCTCATCCCAAGGAGTTTAAGAATATATCACTTTATCATATTGATCATCATGCATAATATCAACCATAAGATCATGCTAAATAAGCCTATAATCACACTAACATCCTAATAACACTTAAATCTATCAAGAACATGCATAAACTCAAAGTAGACCTAGGGTTTCAAGATCATTATACCTTCTTGAGAGTGTGAAATAGCCTTACAAAGCCTTGTATGGTCCTTAAGAGTGCTTAAGCTTGCTAGATCAATCAAAAGAAACATGAAAATCAAAGGTTAGTTCATAAGAACACTATTCACCCTCCTCTTTAATGATTTTTTTGAAAATGGAAACAAAGGAGTTTGGGTTTGAAATTTTTAGGAGATCATTTATATGAAATGTAAGACTCACCATAAAACTTACAAGATCAAATGATGGTGGGAAGGTGGATTTTGCTTCTTGAATTTCCAAAGAAGCCGAATGGAGTGAAAATGGGGGGGGGGGGAGAGTTTGCTTGGTTGATTTCTTTGCTAATAATGCATACAGTGACTTGGCTTAGATAATATCTCCTCTTAAAGTCACTTTAATAAAGTGATGATGCATGGGATGATGAATTTATAAAGACAAGTGTTGAGATTTGGATGGCTTTCATGTAACTAGTGGTTTGATTGTGCTAAGTACTAGTTAATCTCCTAAGTATGCTAGTTACATGAGTCCACTTGGTTGCTAGATATTTTCTAGTAGCTTATGCATGACTCTTGCTTCCTCTGCTTGCTCTTTTGTCCGGTTATTGCTCAATTTGATTGGTCGTTCGAATTAATATCGCAAAGATTTCTAGTTAGGGTTTAACCGGAAACCTTCTTAATATTTATAATACTATCCTCCATCTTTCTTAATAATTCTTGAATTTAAATTCCTTAAATATTAAATATTAAATCCTTAATCTATCAGTGTCTAGGGAAAATCTCGGAGAAAATGAAAGTGCTGTTTTTCAGAATCCGACAATCTTTACATACACTTATTTTCCCCTCGGATCACTAATACGAACTCAGAAATTCATTCCGGGTACTTCTATATAGTGTCGTCTCATAATATTCTTATTTCCATCAAAAACACTATTCATCACTTATTCTCTTTTTAATCCTGGTACTTAGAAAATATCTTTGTGCTTCCTCGAGTGTTCCTTAACTCTTTCATGGAACCTCCGTACTAATAACCGATATCGATATCGATCTGGATGACATGAGGGTATCTATTTCTCTCTAGGGAATCTTATCTTGACTTTCTAGGAGATAGATTATTCTATCTAAGTTATCAATGAATAGCATCCTTCAGGACATATAACCTTGGAATCTATATCCTTTCATTATTCATTCATTAAAACCAGTATTACATTGTAGTTGTAACCACTGTTCACTTTTACATCAATACATAATAAAAAGTTTTAATTCTACCCAAAAATCTAGGTTCTTACAGTCTCCCCTCCTTAAAAGGATTCCGTCCCGGAATCAGGTAGAAGACAATTGGGTACTTGTTGGTTATTCCACTTTCAAGTTCCCCAGTTTATCCTTAATCAATCCCAATCCTTTTCCAGCACATCTTACTAGTGCTACAATACATCCTTTATTCTTTTTCATTAATCTCTGCTACTTTTCGTACAACACACTATCCGGGTTATGCTCTTACCCTAGTCATATATTATTTTCCTTTTTGGTATCTGCAGTGACTTCGGTATCACTATCGCGCTTCGAATTCGGAGATAACATCACTCGTAATTACGCATTTCCTGATCGCTTTAATCTTCGCAATCTCGATCAATATATAGAATTAGAAGAATTTATTAAGAGATCACTATGATCAATAAACATTTGTCCTATTACATAGTTAGTACAGAAGGTGGCCAGCCTTTAGTACTTGACAAGCAATTTAGACAAGCTATGGTATTCCACTTAGACTCCTATCACATAGACAGGTAGTCACGTAGCAGTACCTCCCCTCCTTAAAGGGTTGTTCTTCTCAACTTAGAAGAAGATAAATAAGGAAGAAGAAAAAAAGAATTTCAAAGAATTATAAAAGTCTTCATGATTGTATAGAGGTTTGTTAGAGAAGAAAATAGTCGTAATCGAAATAAATACTATTTTACCGTAATCTCATGTGTTAACGCATTCTCGATGTTCTGTCCATCTTTCTATGGACCATCATATCCTAATCAGTATTTCAAATATCATGTCATTCCAAAATTTAAACCATCCGAAACAAACCTGGATGATTTCTCTAACTTAGATTCAATTCCGACCCTTCCACAGTTGTTATCATCTAATTCCGCAGAAAATCACCACTACATTAATGTGGTCCATGGATAAATCGTCATCGTTTATCATTTACGTAGGGCTTTAATAGCTAGACATACGGGTTTCATAGTTGTCAATTTAATATCCTCTAGGAAAACAAAATAATCACTATTCCTTATCCATAAGGAACGCTTCCTGAACTTGACGTAGATATTACATGAAGTAGATAAAATTGCAGGAGAGCTTCCAGCATCACAGCTGGAACAGACTGGTGAGATTATTAATCTTATGTCTCCAGTATAAGACTGGAAGCTTAACAGTTTACTTAATCACTTTCCGAACCTTATATTCTCTATCTTGTTTGCACAGAAATACACCAACAATACTTTCTTGTCATTCATCATCATGCCAATTAGCTTATCAATATCAGTACCAATCTACCTTCTGTATTCAGTCATTCCTAAAATAAGGAAGAGTCTCTTGGGGAATTTGGTCTGGCCTGTCGCAGAGCCTCCTATTGTCAGTAATGTGCTTCAGATAATATCAGGAATCAAATATTTACTTAAACTATCCTTATAGTTGATTCTTGCACAATCCTTGGAGGGAATGTAAAATCCTCCATCACATTCTAACCTTCAAGGTCCTTCCTAATATCGTTCTATTCCTTTGGTATGAGCATTTATACTTACTCCCTTATACTTAAAGTGTCGGCCACCTCATTGGCCTTTCCTGAACATAATAATTTCTTGAAATCAATGTTTTCTGGATCTATTCCAACTCAGGGTGGAAGCATCCTCCCTTGAACTTTGGTAGATGAGAGAAAACATATTCCAGTCTTTTTCCAAAAATCATTGCTTTCACCTTTCTGTGGGAACTTTATCACGGTTACTCCCAATCATATCTAGGATATTTCCTATCTCAGTCCTTTCTTATTTTAGGAAAATCTCAACCTTATTGGTTCAATCCATACTTGCTCATGGTTTCATACATGCTTTATCTGGCCTTATTGTTACTATGTCATACATTCCTTACCAAACTTCCCTTTTTAAGTTCAGAACATTACCTCTTCCCTTAAAGGGTTTCTTAGGTCATTCTCACCATTCCTCCTGTATCTCCTGGGTACAGGGTATATCAAACATCATTAACCAATTCTATAACGATTCTGTCTATGTACTTTTCGAGACTCATTTCCACAATTCCTTATAGGTTATTGATACCTTGGTCGATTCAACTTATATCGTCTGATTTCAAAATGTCTTTATTAGGGGTGATGATATCCTTTGTGCATCCCCCAGGGTTCGTCTTAATCTCTGGACATTCTATCCTGAATTCTATTTTCAAGGAATACATACATCCTGTACTTGGCAATTCAATCATATATCCTTAATAAGGGTCTCTTTTCAATCATTCTCATCTTGATAATCTATAGGTAGCCTAAAGCTAATCCCTTCTTTCAAACGAATGTCAGTCTATATAACCTTCTAAAAGGCAACATATGTCTATTTTTCTTTCTTACAGAACTTGGTAATGGTAGCAAGGATGTTCTGGAAGATATTGGTCGTGTTCAACGTGAATCTCTTAGCATTTATTGCTCTTCTTGAGGACACTAAGTTTCAGATAACATTCGTGCATCACATTGGACAATTTTCATAACCTTCATTGGTCAATAACCTCAGTCCTAATACATCCATGGTATTTATAAAATCCTTCATCACGCATCTCAATTCATTTTACATCAAAGGTTCTCGCGGTTGGTGCTTGGTTAGAAGCAGCCCCGCTTCGTCCTTACATTATTGGTTCAGTCACTTGATAATCCTTAGTGACTTGGCCCCAACTGGCCATGCTAAAATATGTGAGTTTAGGGGTCGGCTAATAGCATTACTTTTCTAGCAATTGCTGGCATAGTGCCTACTACTTTGATACCTTTTGATCTTTTCCAAACTTTAATCCATATAAGTCTCAATCGACTTCTTGGTACCGTCTCCGGTCACCTTCCTTTACTTTTATCTTTTCAACTATTCTTATTAATTCCATTTGCCACAAAAGTTTACACTCTTGGCATAACAGCCTTTTCATTTAAGTCAATCCTTAATTTCCCTTTTTTTCCGTCTGTTCTCAACTTCATAGTTTTATCCCTATAACCAGTCCTAATAATCGGGGTCTGTCTACCAGCCCGCATAGCGGCTACCCTACCCAATTCATAGGGTTCGATCCAGTTTCCATTATCTTCGGTGACGTATTCAGATAATCAGAAAGACAAGGTTTGCCAAATTTTGTCCAATTCTTTTCCAGGATTAGGGAAATTTCAGTCAATCTATCCACCCACTGGTAACATTAAGAAGATCCATTTCGATACCCGAAGAATATTTCTAGGGACATCCGAGCTGGTCGAACCATAAACAGTTATAGTAATGAAAATGATTGACATAAAGTTGAGAGTTTAACCATTGGAAAGAAACAAAATATATACCTCCCCTAGAAGGGAAATCAAAAGTTTCAAACTAAAACATACCACATCTTCCCGATACATATTTGTCCTAATAATCGATACTACCGAGTACCGGTCTTTCTAACAACTAGTTTCAGAAGGAACACTACCGTCGAGGTTAGTCATTCCACCAAAATTGGCACTTCCAAGGCCATCCGAATCTGGTGAACCGTGTTGTTCAAATATATTCGAGATTACGATGTCGTACTATATAAGCACAATGCCTAATCTGGTATGAGATGCATAATAATATATCCCAATGTTCTCCTTCTTCCATTTAGGCAACGCCAACGCCAGGTCGTCACCAATTTCATCTTTTAGCTCCAGAAAGATTTCCTCCCATTTTTCTGCCTATTCAACTTCTTAGTCCTTTGTTGGTGTGGTTGACCTTTCTCGCCTGAAACTGCCTTTAAATAGGCGGGGTCCACTAACACTACTCACTTATTGATCGCATGTCCTAATAACGGAACTTAAATTGCCCGAACTCATTCTCAGAGAACTTGGCAGACACTTACCTCCTTTAGGTCTCATCTAAAATATTTTTCCGTTATCTCTTAACCACTAATCGTATTACCCGATCCATTTATGATTCAGTGTCGGAATGAACTTAAGGTAACTACCATAATCCATTCAAGGAAAAGAGAGAATTTAATATTCCTCTGAATCACATGCATCTAATGTTTCTGGTTCATCATTTCACTGAATTGAGCTAAACTTATACTTGGTTCCTGACGATAGCCTCATTACTAGTCTATCATAGACTCACTGGTCTTCTCCTCTTGTAGGTTCTGAGATCATTGCCTCGCTCACTACTTCCTTATATACTTTATCCAATCATACCATCACCTTCCAATGTCTTTATTGTCTAAGTTGATCCATTCATAAAAAAAAAACATTTCCCTGAACCCAACCACCTCGTCAATCTAAGTTTGACTTTACAAATTATCACTTATGAAATCTGCCTTCTCATGGCGAATTATCATTTATCAATATTCACACTAATCCATTTATTAAATGATACTAGCTTATAACCCGTGCAACGCACGACTCCTTTTTAATATCTACAATTATATTACTTTTATGAAATTTTATAAGTTATTAATTTACATATCAAATTGGTGTTTAAAAATTGATATATATAAGATTTTACATGTTCGATTTAATATTTGTACTCTATCTTGAATTTTAAAATTTGATTTGAACGTTTACAGCCCACATGAAATTAACAAAATAATCTTTAAATTAATGATGGTTTAATATAATTAAATCTACACAGAAACAAAAAAAAAAGAAATTGACGATTTTTTAAGTTGAAAATTCTATTTGATTTATGAATTCTACTTATAATTTGTTTTCATTATCAAAATATCCTTATAATTATTTAAAGATAGTTCTACTCACAATCAAATACAATTTTAATAATAAGTGTAAGAGAGATTTTGTTCGAAATTTTTATAATCGGTAGTTTATTTCTCCATATGACAAAGATCTTAAAATAAATAGATGAAAACCGTTGGATCTAGCATAAAAATGTTTTATATTTTAATATGTTATAAACTAAAAAGTACTCCGTATATATATTTATATAAGATAGATTTTGTCCAAAATTTTGATAATCGTCTATTCCTCCGGACGACAAAGATCTTAAAATAAATAGATGAAAATCGTTGGATTTAGCATAAAAAATGTTATATATTTTAATATGTTATAAAATAAAAAGTATATTTATATTGAAATACGAAAATGCATATGTCAATGATTTTATCATATACAATTAGGTTTTTTTACAATTGATAGCATTATCAATGTAGAACTTCTACATAGATTAGGATTAATGTAAAAATTCGTAAGTATATTTTATCTTGATATTCTGAGTGTTCCTATTTGAATAATAATTATTAAAGCATCACTAAATTAAAGATGATTTAATGAGGTTCGCATGGATTATAAAATAATTCAAATCTGATTTCTAGATCTCAAGATAGAGGCCAAATAGTAAATATGAAATTTTTTAATACTAATAAATAAAAAATAAAATTCAATTCTAATACAACTTTTTTTAATTATATCCTTTTTAGAATATAATTTTCTTTTTAAAATTCAATTATAATACAACCTTTATTAATTATATCCTTTTTAGATTATAATTTTCTTTTAAAATTCACTTCTAATACAACCTTTTATAATTATATCCTTTTTAGATTATAATTTCTTTTTTATGTGATCTAATCTTAATCGTCTAGTTTCAATCCAACGGATCATATGTTTTTGGTACTACAGTGACGACGACCAAAAATTTTGATAAGATCTCTCTTATGCTTATTATAATAAGGTATTAATGGCACTTGCGGCCTCTATCTCAACTGCTCCTGGAGACTCTGCTCCCTGTCCTCTATCGTTGTCTTTTACCACTCTAACTCTTTTCTCATTAATCTAAAGGTCTCTAAGGATCTTTATCTATCCCCATATAAGACCTCAAGTAATCCTTCTAATTCGTCTTAATTGCTGGTACTTCATCCGGTAGTCCAGCTATGAATCCAATATACATATTTAGTTCTATTAATAATATCTCAGTTCTTTACGCTCACTTCTCTAAGCACTATACCTTAACTCTTACAGTCTCTCTGGCTGCAGCCCTTATTTCCTCAAGGGTAAATTTCTTATCCCTAACAGGATTCTCTTCTTTAGCTGAAACCTTCTTTTGGTTCTCTGTAGGGTACTCTATCAAATCCACCATTCGATCGTCAGCATATAATCAAGCGTCATCGCGCTGCTGCTCGTATGCCTCAAGGTCTGTCGCCTTACTAGTCGGTACGAGAACGAACTTAAGTTACTATCATGATACTTAATAGTTCCCATAAGGGTTTTATATGTCAATACTACATTAAGTAGTCTGACTATGAACTTGGCAAGAGTTCTTATTATCTTAGTGAATTTATTCTTTTAACGTTGCATCATCTCTGGGATTTATAACGTAACGCTCTGATACCATTTCTGTAACACCCCCAGATCCGGGGTCAGGGATCTGGTCGTTATGGTCTCAATTTCCATCCATAAAGCCAACATAAATAATAATTGCAACCTTGCGACCCAAAACAACAACAACAACAACACACCCATTATAGTCCCAGAGATGAAATCAGAGTAATTACCAAATATTATTAATCGCGAGAATGAGTTCTTACAACCAAAAAGGTTTACAATTAACCATTACAAACTCTTTGCCATCCATTTGAATATGCCATATAATAAATACATTTGATACTGAAATGCTAACAACTAGCCTACCAACAGCTTACTCTTCAGCCATGGTAGCTATGACCTCCGCAGTTTAACCTTCTGACAGTTATAATCTGCTTGCACCGATTGCGACTTGCGAGGCCATCAGAGTTAGTTGTTGTTGTGATATAGATAAATAAAGCAAGGGTGAGCCATAGCCCACCAAAAATATAATTGAACAATGATAATATATAACAGTTCAAAGGTATATTTTGAAACCATATGCCATGCATTATCAAAAATAGTGCCAGTTCAATATAAAGGATGAAGTTACAAGGTAATTCAACACCTATATAATTCGTGGAACTATATGCTATTTCAAGATAAGTAAGATAGCATCAATTTCATAAAATAGGAATTTGCAAGGAAGATATTGCAATTCCAGTTTTAAATATTTTTCAACTCTGCCGACCATGATGATGTTGCAAAAAATAAATAGACTATGGATAATGAACCAATACTAGAGTATGTCGCGCCAGATGACACCGCCTTACGATGATCAGTCGTAGGTTGTGCATCTCAAGAGTTGTTTCTCTACATGTAGAAGGAAGAACATATGGACACCACCATACGCCGGATCTCCCTAGCCAACAGTTGGGCATAGACGGGACCGGCGCTACTCGGACCCTATTTCAAGGATGGACTGTCCCACAGCCTCTTACACCGATTTTCAATGATGGACTGTCCCACAGCCTCTTACACAAATACTCCAAGTTCGAGTAAATCCATGATTCTGAAACGTATAACTCGTCCCCCTTTCCCCAAGTATAATACTTGTTGATAGGACTCCATAAGGCAGTCATATCTAGTTGGAAAGGAAAATTCATCAATATTTCCCAAGCCGAAGCTTGTTAATGGATACCAACTTGTTCCAACAATTCTACCCCTCGAATGATGAGAAGGTAACCAAACAGATTCATATCGTTGTTTGAAATAATCAAGATGTGAGTGACAAGATGGTTTAGCAAGTATAGGACCGGGCAGTCCAATTAAATAACATATCTCAAGTGAGGTTCCCTTATATATTTTTGGAAGTTGAGCGAGTATTTAAATCTTCTTATAAGATAGATTTAAATGAAAATAAAGTTTTGAGAACCTCCCCTTGATAACATAGTCATAACATACTCCGAAATATTTTCCGTCATATCTGAAGGTGAAAGACAATCTTTGAATAATATGAATTATCATAAGAGGAACTTAAAAGAATTTAAATAAATATTCCAAGAATATTTATTAAATCAATAATAATTAAGGAACATGATTAAATCATAATATTGCTCGTAAGTAATCCTCGAATGAATATATAAAATCATTTACTAAATAAATCTCTTCTTAAATGAATAAATAATATTCATTAAATAATTCAAACCTTAAATGAATATTCAAGACAATATTCATTAAATAAATAAACTTACATAAATATTTAAAATAATATTCACTAAATAAATCAAACCTTAAATGAATATTTGAAAATAATATTCATTTAATACATAATATTCTAAATGGGTATTCAAAAGTAATGTTCATTCTATAACCAAAACTTTAAAGGAATATTCGAAATCATATTCCTTAAATAAATAGAACTTCAAATGAATATTCTAAAATAATATTCATTAAGTAAATAACACCTTAAATGAATATCCAAAAGGAATATTCATTTAATAAATACTATTCTAAATGAATATCCAAATAATATTCATTTAGTAACCGACACTCTAAAGGAATATTTGAATTAGTATTCCTTAAGTAATTAGAATTTCGAATGAATATCTTAAAATAATATTCGCTAAATAGATAAAACCTTAAATGAATCTCCGAAAGTAATATTCATTTAATAAACAATATTCTAAATGAATATTGAAATAATATTCATGAAATAATCAAACTCTAAATGAATATTCGAAAATAATATTCACTAAATATTTCTCGACTGAGATAATACTCAAATAACATTCCTCGAAAGATTTCCAAATAATTAATACTTTATGGAAATATAATTAATGTTTAATAATAACATTCCTCAAAAAGGAATACTAATTTGTCGCTGGAATCCCTCCGGGTTTCCACGACTATCTCCATATCTCAAAATACCGACTCCCGGTCCATATTTAAAGAATGAATATTATATACCCTTCACTAAGGGTCTTACAAAACAATCCGGCTTATAATTGATAATCCCCATCTAGTCTATAAGCCAATATCAATTCAGGGAACAAGTATTTCAATAGACTTTGAAAGTAGGCATGCATGCTATGACATATGTATATCAACAATCATATATATATATATATATATATTATCACAACAACAACCTTTAGAAAGGATTTGAAACTTGCCTGGTAGTCCTGTGGGTGTAGTGTACCTCGGTTCAATCCGGTGATATATAAATAGTCACAATATCTGAGGTTAATCACTTTAACACTTCGACATGCTAAGTATATATTTAACTTAGGCTAAAACACGTTTTCAAATTATCTCGTTAGGCAAACCCTAACATAACTCTTACTAATATCGTTATAATCCGACACTCGAATCCATCCTTAATGTCGGATCTTTCGTACATCTCACTTAATCATTTATAGCCTCGTTCTTTGAAGTAATATGGTGTCTTGATAATTCTTAACAAGTTTCATGTTTTAGTCGACTCGAGATTCCTCTTTTAATCTAGCCAAAATGGGTGGCCAAAGTAGTACCTCTAGAGTTGGTTTCCCTGAGAATTACTATTCTGTGACTCACACTCCAACACTTTTAATAAATCACCAAAAATGTATTTAATTATGAAACCACTTCTAAAATCATCTTTGGTATTTTTAATATTTATCATAAAATTTCCAATTCGAAAACACTGGTCTAGATAGGTGAAATGTATTTTTGAAGTTCAGTCAACAGCGGATTTTCACTATTCACACCTCTTTCACTAAAACGTTCATAACTCGGTAACCGTTAACTCAAATGACGCACCGTTTTCGCATACATACTCTAGAGAATGTCTATAAGGTGGTTAGCTCAAAATCTGACTTTGGTCAGAAGATAAATTTTTCCAGATTTTACTAAAACAGGGCAGGAGCATTCGAATGAATAGTGTTATCTCTGAAAAGGGGTTCTTCGCACTTAACCTTGATTCGAACATTTTTATAAAATCGTAAAACGATCCGTTTTACATGAGGTTTTCTCTTACACCTTCATTTTTATCTTCAATATTTAATTATCATGATTCGCCACTGAATAACATATTTTAGGAAGGTTCAAATTCAATTACGAACTTTCATTTACGGATTCGGACCACTTTTACGAAATTAATCATAACTCCTAAACCGTAAATTTGTTTCGCATGATCTTTATATCAAATCGAAGCTTATAACATAATCTAGCTTGTCATGGCAAAAGGTGAAACTGGACAGTGAGTTCATCTACTCTGATGCTCGGTTCTTTAATAGTTATAAAAAATTCGGCATTACGACGGCTCTAAATCGAACGTTAAAAAATCATAACAACATATCCAAGCCACACCGGGCATATAACCAACTCATACACATGATTTCTCATCCCAAGGAGTTTAAGAATATATCACTTTATCATATTGATCATCATGCATAATATCAACCATAAGATCATGCTAAATAAGCCTATAATCACACTAACATCCTAATAACACTTAAATCTATCAAGAACATGCATAAACTCAAAGTAGACCTAGGGTTTCAAGATCATTATACCTTCTTGAGAGTATGAACTAGCCTTACAAAGCCTTGTATGGTCCTTAAGAGTGTTTAAGCTTGCTAGATCAATCAAAAGAAACATGAAAAATCAAAGGTTAGTTCATAAGAACACTATTCACTCTCCTCTTTCATGATTTTTTTGAAAATGGAAACAAAGGAGTTTGGGTTTGAAATTTTTAGGAGATCATTTATATGAAATGTAAGACTCACCATAAAAACGACAAGATCAAATGATGGTGGGAAGGTGGATTTTGCTTCTTGAATTTCCAAAGAAGCGGAATGGAGTGAAAATGGAGGGGGAGAGTTTGCTTGGTTGATTTCTTTGCTAATAATGCATAAAGTGACTTGGCTTAGATAATATCTCCTCTTAAAGTCACTTTAATAAAGTGATGATGCATGGGATGATGAATTTATAAGGACAAGTGTTGAGATTTAGATGGCTTTCATGTAACTAGTGGTTTGATTGTGCTAAGTACTAGTTAATCTCCTAAGTATGCTAGTTACATGAGTCCACTTGGTTGCTAGATATTTTCTAGTAGCTTATGCATGACTCTTGCTTCCTCTGCTTGCTCTTTTGTCCGGTTATTGCTCAATTTGATTGGTCATTCGAATTAATATCGCAAAGATTTCTAGTTAGGGTTTAACCGGAAACCTTCTTAATATTTATAATACTATCCTCCATCTTTCTTAATAATTCTTGAATTTAAATTCCTTAAATATTAAATATTAAATCCTTAATCTATCAGTGTCTAGGGAAAATCTCGGAGAAAATGAAAGTGTTGTTTTTCAGAATCCGACAGTCTTTACATACACTTATTTTCCCCTCGGATCACTAATACGAACTCAGAAATTCATTCCGGGTACTTCTATATATGTAGTGTCGTCTCATAATATTCTTATTTCCATCAAAAACACTATTCATCACTTATTCTCTTTTTAATCCTGGTACTTAGAAAATATCTTTGTGCTTCCTCGAGTGTTCCTTAACTCTTTCATGGAACCTCCGTACTAGTATCTATTTCTCTCTAGGGAATCTTATCTTGACTTTCTTGGAGATAGATTATTCTATCTAAGTTATCACCCAATAGCATCCTTCAGGACATATAACCTTGGAATCTATATCCTTTCATTATTCATTCATTAAAACCAGTATTACATTGTAGTTGTAACCACTGTTCACTTTTACATCAATACATAATAAAAAGTTTTAATTCTACCCAAAAATCTAGGTTCTTACAGCTATTATGACGGAGGCCTCGCAACCCGTTTTGGTTCTACAAGAAGGAATTGTTGAGGAGGCTAGTGATGACGAGGAGAGCCCAGAACAGGCAGTTGTGCGAGCCCGTAAGGGGAAATGGGTTCGCAAGGAGACATCAACATTGGTAGACTTGCCTAATGGAGTCAAACAGTCGTGACTGAGTATGGCCATATTGGAGCGATCCCGACATCTGTAGCAGGAGTCACGAGGCAGAATGAGGCAGAGTCTAGCAGGGCTCATGATGTTGAAATTGATCTAGATCCTCGCATTCCTGAACATGTGAAGCGGGCAAGAGCTGTAGAAGATACGATCTCCATTCTTGTTGATGCTAAGGATCCAACTAAGGTGTTAAAGGTCGGGTCGCAGCTGAGCCCTGATCTTAGGGGAAGGCTGGTGGAGTTTCTTAAAACTAATTTGGATGTATTTGCATGGTCTCACGAAGACATGATTGGGATTGATCCTAATGTGATGTGTCACAAACTTAATCTTGATCCTAGCAAAAAGGGAGTAAGGCAGAAAAGAAGGCCAATAAGTGGAGAACGGGACGAGGCTCTCAAATAAGAGGTGGACAGGCTTCTAGAGGTCGGGCTCGTTAGGGAATCGTTCTACCCTGATTGGCTCGCTAATCCTGTCCTAGTGAAGAAATCAAATGGCAAGTGGAGGACATGTGTGGATTTTACTGATCTTAACAAACATTTCCCAAAGGATAGTTTCCCGCTTCCGAGGTAGATGTAACAGCGGGCCATGCACTCCTAAATTTCATGGATGCCTATTCTGAGTACAATCAGATACCCATGTATGGCCCCAATCAGGAGCACACTTCGTTTATCACAGACAGAGGTCTCTACTGCTATATCGGGATGCCCTTCGGCCTCCTCAATACAGGTGCCACTTATCAGAGGCTCGTCAATATGATGTTTGAGAAGCAGATTGGGAAAACAATGGAAGTCTATGTGGATGACATGCTTGTAAAGTCTAAGGAAGCTAGGGATCATGTAGCCCACCTCGCGGAAATGTTTAATATACTGAGGAAGTACATAATGAAGCTCAACCCCCATAAGTGTGTTTTTGGGGTCGAGTCTGGGAAATTCTTGGGGTTTATTGTTAACCACAGAAGGATTGAGGCGAATCCAGCCAAGATAAAAGCTTTGATGGAGATGAGGTCGCCTAGAAGTGTCAAGGAGGTACAAAGTTTAACAAGACGGATTGCAGCACTTAATCGGTTTGTTTCCAAGTCATCAGACAAGTGTCATGAGTTCTTTAAAGTGATCCAGAAGGTCGGAATTTTTTTTGAATGGACCCCTGAATGCGAGGAGGCTTGTCAGAGAATAAAGGAGCATTTGGGCTCACCCCCACTACTTTCTAAGCCTAAGGAAGGAGAGGTTCTTATTGTTTACCTGGCTGTCTCAGAACATGCAATCAGTGATGTCCTCATTCGCGAGGAGGAAAAGGCCCAGTTCCCCGTTTATTATGTCAGCAAGAGGTTTCTAGACGCTGAGACTCGTTACACCAACATGGAAAAGCTAGCCTATGCATTAGTCTTGGCTTTGCGAAAACTGAGGCCTTACTTTTAAGCTCATAGCATCCAGGTTCGCACTGCCTATCCTTTGAGGCAAGTAATGCACAAACCAGAGGCCTCGGGAAGACTTTTAAAGTGGACCATAGAGCTCAGCCAGTTCGATGTTGAATACAAACCTCGAGGTGTAATAAAGGGGCAACCTTTAACAGATTTCATATTGGAATTCCTTTCCCAATCTGAGGAAGATGCCTGGGCTCTGGTGACGATTCCATAGGTTGTAGGCCCCGAGATAAAGAATGAGAATTCAGCCTCGTGGTGGGAGTTATATGTTGATGGGGAATCAAACAAGGAAGGAGCTGGAGCTGGGATCGAGCTCGTTACACCTAAGGGTTGCAAGCTGAGCAGTGCTGTGCACTTCGCTTTCAAGGCCTCTAATAATGCAGCTGAGTATGAGGCTCTCATCATTGGCCTCAAGCTCGCAATAGAAATGAAGGTGGAGAATCTCAATGCATACAGCAATTCTATTTTAGTTACAGGTCATGTCGGATGTGGATGGCAAGCCAGGGGACCTTAGATCGAGCTATATTTAAAATGTGTTCAAAGGCTTATGAAGTCATTCAAGCAAGTGAAGGTAGAGTTTATCAGGAGGGCAAAAAATCAAGGAGCGAATGCCCTCGCAAAACTCGGCTCGAGCCGCGAGGCCACTCTACTTGGGATAATTCCATTGGAGGTTCAAAATAAGCCTAGTGTTCCAGAAGAATTTATTGTGGAAATAGCGAGCTAGGGGTCGACATGGATGACCCCGATATGGGAGTATGTCAAGAATGGAATTCTCCCTCAAGATAAGAAGGAGGCAAGGAAGATTAAATATCATGCAACTCGCTATGTGATTTATGACGAGGTGCTATATCGAAGAGGATTTAATACCCCGCTTTTGAGGTGTATAGATGGTGAAGAGTGTAATTACATTTTAAGGGAGGTCCACGAAAAAATATGTGGCAATCACTCGGGGGGTAGTTCCCTAGCTCAAAAAATTCTGCGACAAGGGTATTTCTGGCTCACATTAAAAAGAGGTGCTTTTGAGTTCACTAGAAGATGTGACAAATATCAAAGAAATACAAATTTCAGTAATGCTCCAATTGCCCATCTCACATCGCTGATGAGCCCTTGGCCCTTTGCCATGTGGGGAATAGATCTTATCGGCGAACTCCCCAAAGCTAAGGGAGGAGTAAAGTATGCAGTTGTGGCCATGGAATATTTTACTAAGTGGGCGAGGCCGAGCCCCTTGCTACCATCACGGCCAAAAAATTAAAGGACTTCGTGTACAGGGCGATTGTGTGTCGCTATGGGATCCCATATCAGCTCATTTCAGATAATGGGAAGCAATTTGATAGCAAGGAGATGAAAGAATTCTGTGAGAGATTGGGAATCAAGAAAAGTATCTCTGCTGTGAGCCACCTTCAGACAAATGGACAAACCGAGGCCATCAACAAGATAATCAAGCATACCCTAAAAGCTAAATTAGAGGAGAGTAAGGGTAGTTGGCCCGAGGAGTTGCGAAAGGTCTTGTGGTCATACAATACGACCCCAAGGTCTACTACAGGAGAGACTCCATTTTCTTTGACCTATGGGTACGAGGCCACGGTGCCCGTTGAGGTAGGCTCGTTCAGAAGAAAACACTACGACCCTGAGGCAAACGAGGTCAATCACAGGCTCTATTTAGACATGATACAAGAGTCAAGGGAAGAGGCTCAGTTGAGGCTCGCAGCTTATCAAAGAAGAGCTACGAGGTACTATAATGGAAAGGTTCGTGTGCCACATCTTCGCGTGGGGGACTTGGTGCTTAGGAGAGTGATGCCTAACACCAAGGTCTCGTCTCATGGGGTCTTTGGAGCCAATTGGGAAGGGCCCTATAAGGTCTATGGTGTCATCAACGAAGGGACCTATTATCTAACTGATATGGATGATAAGGTCATGCCACGAGCTTGGAATGCAGAACATTTGAGGAAATACTATCAGTAGAGGCCTCGCCCCTGGTAGTCCCTATCTACTACTACTTAGCATGAATAAATTCATACAAAGTACTCGGGGGGTAGTGATCATATAGACACCTCCTCGTTACGATGTAATGAAAGTTGGGCTTCGTCCCTAGTATTTATATATGAAGTTTGTTTTCCAAAAAATTGTGCAATTTTATTCTTTTGTCAATATCTTAAAATTTTCAGGACTAGGCCAGCATAGCGTATGCGAGGCCGAACACCCCTAAGTTCAATGAGGTCGCGAGCATGCACTTACTGCGACCTGAGGGAATGTGTTAAAAGTTTAGTTAAAAAGAAGCATATCTCCTTAAAGAAGTTCAAAAAGTTTAGAGTAAAAGAAGTCAAGGTACGACCTCCATCTCCGGATCGTGTCTACGACCTCGCAAGGAAGGCATCGCATGTCTTAATTCCAAAGAGATGGGGTACACCTTGAAGTTAAGCAAATTGAAAAGGAAAAGCTAAAAATTCAACAAGGGAAGCTTCGCAGTTGCGAGGTCAATCTACTTGATAATATTTCAAAAACATAAAGAATGGAAGCATTAATTCAATGAAGTTAAAGCAAGCATGAGAATGAAGAAACGAAGACAAGTAATTATCAAAAGGATATGACCATTATCAGAATTCAACAACTACTGGGTCGCCATGCGAGCCCAACATACTTCACAGAGTTATCAGAACAGTTATCAAAATAATATTACAACTTGCGAGACATTCAAGGGGTGTCCGCATCCCCAGTTCAATAAATCAAAATTATAAGAGTTATGCAACGGTCTCATTAGGGTTGGCCTGACTACCATCATTTGCTTTGCTGGCCTCGCTTGCGAGCCTGGCAGCCTCCTTAGCCTCCTCCTCTTCAATCTCCTTGCGAAGATCGGCAACAAACTCAGTATTTCCAGGCCCGAGCCTTGACCAGTCAAAGTCTGGAATTTTTCTTATGAATCCCTTTATAAATTCAGTCTGAGCGGCCTCCTCAACAGCATCGCGATCAGTTTTAGCAGCAACGAGCTCCACTTTCAGCTTGTCCATCTCCTCCTCGTGCTTCTTCTTCAGCTCCTCCTCATGCTGCTCCGCCTCCTTCAAGGATTTGTCAAGTGCAGTCTTTTCATTATTAACCCTTTTCAGCTCTGAGCGGAGGCTAGCTGTCTTAGTTTCCATGGCTTGCTTGTGGGTATCCATCAAAAGCCTCATTTCTTCTTCAGTTTTGAGCTTAAGGAACTTCACCTTCTTTTCCAACTTATTGTTAGTAGATACAACGCATTTCAACTCTCTTAGATGTGAGGCTTGGCGGATAAACGCTTCGACCAGACATTTGGAGACTGACTCAGAGTTTTCTACCAGATCTGCACCGACCCACTTAGTGCATTCTTCTTCAGTGGCATGAGTGTACCCATGCTTTGCATAAAGGTGATGGACTGGTGTCGTTACTGTAGGTTTAGTTACTAGAGGCAAGGGTCCGTCCTTCTTGTGTTTCTTCGAGACATGCTAATCAGGAGTGCCCTGGGATGGCTGATGTGGGATCCCAGTATGAGTTGATGGTGGTGGAGGAGGCAGGAGTTCATTGTTTTTCTGTTGAGGAGGAGTGGCAGCCGGCTTCGCAGTTGGAATGTCCTTGCTCTTCAAAAATGGAGGTCTGCGACCACTTTTGCTCGACATGCCTACAAAATGGAAATACAAAGCAGTTAAGAATTATAATGCAAAGGGATATGGAAGGTGAAAATGCAAGGACAATAAATACAGTTAATATAAAGAAATTATTGAACTACAATAGTAAAAATACTCTCACTTTCTGCGATCACAACTTTAGAAGATGAGGCTTCCTCTCGCATTTTTCTTTTTCGCGAAGCCTTCTTCGCACCTGAAAGCCCCGCCTCCGAGGAAAGCTCGATCCCTTCTTTCAAGAATTTGCATTCAATTAAATTTTCTAAAGTAAGGAGGGTTCGAATGTTCCTATCCTCACGTGAAGTTTTCAAGACATCATCAGCACGCGTCTTCTCCTCACCCTTCAGGACGGTTCGCACTTGACCAACTGCGATCTCATAGGTGATGAGTCAGAGTATGGATTTAAAAAAAAAGGAAAAAAAAGTGAAGTGGAATTGGGGGGACAGCTTTATACCTGGGAGGTAGTTAAAGGAAGTCTTGATTCGGGGCACCTCGTGGATATATAAATAAGGTCCTTTCCACGAGCCCGCATTGCTCGGACCGCCATGGTAGAGTTCTTTCTTGTTGAATTCTGGCCAGACCGAGAAATAAACATATCCAAAGTCAGATGGCCCACATCTCTTCAATTACAGAAAGTATCCCATAGTCCTCGCATCGAGTTTGGGATATCCTAATTTGTGGTAGAGAATGTAAAGGGCTATCATTGCTCTGTACCCGTTGGGATTAATCTGGATTGGAGCAAGGTGGTATGTCTCGCATATATATCTGATAAAGGGATGAAGGGGTGAAAAGACGCCGATTTTCATCATCGCAGACGACAACACCATTCGAGGCACTCTTCCTCCATTTTCTGTATAGTTAAAGCGATAACATCGCATCGAAGCCTTTGGTAGAATAATCTTGCCCTCCGGTCTGTAGGTATCAGCCGCCTTTTTCAAGGATTCGGTATCAAGGGATGTGGATAAATCCCTGCATCCCAGGATGCGAGGTTGACCTGGTTTCACTTTTGAGCCCTCCTCAATGTCTTCAGGGCGAGGCCCCCCAACGTAAATAACGCCCTCCATCTCAGGTTGAGGGGTTGGTACGTAAGCTTGAGGGGAAGCCTCAGGAGTATAGTTGTAATCTTCAAAATTAACAACTCTGGCCACTTCGTCAAGGCCACCATCATCAGAGGAAGGTTCCTCGTAATCAGAATCATCGGAGTTCGCCTCATTGTCAGCTCCACCCTCGAGCTCATAGTAGGCATAGCCAATGGAGTCTATTGAAGAAGTGCTGGTAAGTATGATGGGGCTTTTATTATGGAGATTTTTGTTAAGGGGTGAAAGGAGTTTGGGGACGCTAGAGAAAAATTCTTCTCCTCTCTTTAGTAGCTTGTCAACATCGCCCTGAACTGAAGAAGAGGTTATGGTTGTGATTGGATGGCTTTGTGGGATAGTTGGAATATCGACGGACCGGCTTTGCGAGCTAGAGGGTCGCCTCGTTCTCCAAGAGTCTAATGGGGTATCTCTAGTAAATTCTTCCTGTGACCATTGAGGGTCTAGGTATAACTTGAACGAGATATCGCTCGCACTTGTAGCTTTGGCGATATTCGCAGCAGCCTGCTCGCTGATAGATATGTGTGGAAGAGGCGAAAGAGTCCTCGAGCTATCGCTGTTAGACATCTGAAAAGGTTGTGAAGTATTAGTGTGTGCACTTACAGAATATCAAAGGGGATAAAAAAAGAAAAGATTTAATAAGAGGCTCTAAGTTTCTCACTCCGCGCACGAGGAATAGGGGGGTCACACAATTACTCTAATTTGAGGTCGTATATCTACTCACTAAAGGGATCGCATTCTCTAGTCTAGCGAGGCAAGGCTCGTAGCGTGAAATTAAGTGTGTGGGGTCGCAGTTAATCAGGCTCGCATCGCATACAATTACAAGCAAATAGTTACGAAATTACAAGCTACACATGTATTCAAATGAAGAACCGGAGAGAGAAACTTACTTTTTGATGAAGAAAAGTTGAAGATAATGAAAAAACTTGGGGTCATTCTTGATCGAGAGCGAGCTGGGTCTGTGTTTGATCCGGGAGCAAATTGGCAGCAATTCGTTGTGATGTTAATAAGGAAAGTGACAAATGATTGAAAATTTGGAGATTATATAGTGGTTAGGAGAGAGAAGGATACGTGCCACGTGTCATCATCTCAGCAGCCGTAAGTAGACACTACAAGGAAAACTGAAATATACAATGGTTATTGCCCGTTGTCTGATGCCTTGGAATAGCGTTATCTATCGAGCAAGTGTCTCTTACCAACATCACACAACGGTACACAAAGTATTGTCTGATATACGTAACAACAACACACTATGCTGAAAAAGCGTTGTAGCACACCCAGAAACCACAACGGATTTGGTAAAAAACATTGTTCTTATGGTGATATTACAACGGTTTGGTTAATTTTGAATGTTGTTAGATTTTAATGTGCACAACTGTTTTGGTGAATCAGAGGCACGCAAAGCCAACATTCACACAACATTCATATGTGATATAATTCGTTGTCTTCATGCTTTTTGTACAATGTTTTGTAGCTTCAAAAGTGTTGTTATAAACAAAATGCACAATTGTTTTTAGCCAATCCTGGTTGCAAACCGTTGTTGTAGTTTCTGTCCACACAATGGTTTAGTTTTACTAGGATGTTATATTTACTTATAGACAATGGTTTATACAATTTTTCTAGACAATGATAACATTGGCTAATAATAAATGAAAAATACTTTTATTTACAACAAAAATCAAAGTTTATACACTACTAGAACCTAACCAATATAATCAAACCCAATAATGATCTGAACAGAAACATAACTATGTTAATACATGTTCCGTTGTGTGAATCGTAATAACTGTTGTCTCATCAAAACACGATTTAACAACGGTTAATTATTCCGTTGTGTGAATCGTAATAACACAATGGTATATGAAAACAGTTGTGTGAATTATACAACGGTTTATAAACGTTGTCTCAAAACAGATCAGACAATGTTCGTAAAAACAGTTGTGCAACCTTACTCGTCTTTACAACACCACATTGCAAAAGTCATTGTCTGAATCAATTTACTAGACAACGTTTTTAACCCGTTGTAGGGTACCTGGATGAGACAATACTTTTCTGAAGTTACAAAAAAACCGTTGTCTCTTAATTCCTAACAAAGCTTTTTCGTCCGAGCGTTGTCTGATGAGTGTTGTCTGATTGCGATTTTCTTGTAGTGAGATCTCGAGATGCGACAGCTGTTAGAAACTATTCGAGTTTATTGGGCCTGCGAAGAGAGCCCAAAGAATTAAGTGATAATGGGCCTTGGCCTCGCATTAAAGTTTCTGGGAAGATATTCTTTGAGTCCACATTGCATTTTTAATTGCAATATGGACTCGAGGGTAGTTGTTATGCCCACATTTGGCATAAGTCCTAAACATGCCTAATGGGCTAGAATATCAGTACATCACATATAATGGGCCTAGAAATGAAGAATGGGTCACTAAAAGTCCGCCATTATGGATCAGTGCGTCGTTGTACTACAGGTTGGGTTCGCCAGCGAGGCCTTAAGAGATGGGATCGCTGTCAGCGAGGTCTAGCAAGACCTAGAGGTCCAGCGTGGCCTAGGGTATTTATTATGAAAGCTTACGGTCAGGCCCAGCGAGGTCGCGTGGGTGCGAATATCTCCATACAGTGTGGATCGCCTCGCATGACTAGCCCAGCGAGGTCGCATGCGAGGCTATCTAGTCAGCTTCGCCAGTAATGATATTTAATTATAGCATCATGTTAGCCATGGGTACCCTCTAATGGGCCATGGGTCATGAGCAGGACAAATGGGTAAAATATCAACCCAAGGAGACGACTAGTAGATTTAGGCCAAGCCGAGCCCATAGAAACCCTAGCCCGTCTAGATAACTTCTTCTCTAAGAGAACTACGTATGGCTTGATCCCTATAAATAGGGTACATAGGCATCTTGTAAAGTATGAGAAATAGTTCACCACTGAATATCAATAAACAAGATCAGCCACAAACAGTTACAAATCTCCTCCGTGTTCTTCGTGTTCTTAGCAGAATATCCGTATTTTGCTCCATAATTCCGGCAACATCCAAAATATTGTTACACAGTATTCTCCCTATAACATACATACATACATACATATATATATATATATATATACACATATATATCAGGTGGATCATACAACTCCACCTGAAAGTTTAAATATTGTTGAGTATTTATTTTTCTGTTATCCACTAGTTAGTTTTTATAGTTCTGTTCACATACAAACTTTTAGTTTTAAAAGAGTTTTAAAAAAATTGATAAGATTGTATTCAACCCCCCTTCTATAATCTTTGGTTGTATTGTACTATTGTTGGAAAACAACAAAACAACTGATAAATAATATTTTGAAAAGTGAAGGTCGTATATCCTTCATTCGCCTGAAAAAATTGCAATAATCTTAAATGGGAAATAACAAATGACACAATATATGTAATTTTACGTCGTCATCTTGCCTGAAAATATTTTTACTTTTCTACAGATAATTTATATTTTATATTAAAATGAAAGTTATAATGCCCAAATAAATTTTGCTAAATTTAATATAAATTAAATAAAGTAAATTACATATATATGTTTAATAGGCGTAACTAATGAATAACTATAATACTAGTAAATGCAAGCAAAAAATTAAAAAAAATTAGAAAAGATATAACTCAAGTTATTCCAAACATTTTCGAGTTTTTGATCTTCAGCTATTTACTCATTTTAATTCTAATTTTAGCTATATATCTAAAATTTTGATAATTTTAAAAAAATCATGACCATACAATATTTTTTTCTTCACAATCTATTAAAACAATGGGATATAATTTATTTATCGATCTATCGATTGAGAAAGGGGTCGAGTTGATTCAATTTAATCAAGTTGGTCAGAGTTCATGTGCAAAAGTGAAAATATGTCGACATTATTTTTATATCAATTCTAGATGTTTACCAAAAATTCTATATACTTCTATAACTTATGATGATTTACAGAATTTCCACAGCAACTAACAAATTTTTCCGAAAAATTAACATCATACATCCTATAATTTCCCAAAAATTGCAAAAAGCTTAAATGAGAATTAGAAAATGACAGGATAAAAGTAATTTGAAGTCTTCATCTTGGATGAATATGTTCTTACTTTTCAATATATAATTAATATTTTATATTAAAATTATAATTACAATGCCAAAATAAATTTTGCTAAACTTCTAAATAAATATTAAAAGTAAATTACATATGTATTTAATAGGTGTAATTAATGATTAACTAAGATATTATCAAAAATAACAAAAAAACTTTATTAAAAAATTCAAAAAATAGAAATTGGATTTATTTTGCAGTGATCTTGAATATGAAATAAAAAAATGAAACAATATTGACAATTTTAAGTCACATTTTATCTAAAAATAATCTTACTCAGGGCTCGAAAGATTTAGTGTTAAATTTAAAGTCATCATTTTAAATGGAAAAATTTATTATATTGCTAAAATGAAGTTTTCTAAAGTTTTATATAACTAAAATAAAGTAAATCTATACTATTATATAAAAGCCGAAACATTGAAAGTTTTGGTACCTGTGTTTTGGTACGTCGTGAATTTACTTATTTACCGTTCATTATAAAAATATATATAAGATATCTATACTATTAAAACTCCTAAAATAATTAATAACATAATATAATAAATGGTAAGTAGTAGATTGTCTTTTTTCACATTTACTTTTAATTGAAAATATTACCTTTTATAAACACCTAAAAACATCAATCATATCATATCTTCCAATCATTAAAATTTCCTTTCGAATTAAAACACGTTGTTTTTTTAATTTAAAGCTAATTTTACAATCATTAATATATACCCATAATAAATGGTAAGTAGTTGATTGCCTTTTTCATATTTACTTTATATTGAAGATATTATCTTTTATAAACACCTAATCGTATCATATCTTCCAATCATTAATATTTCCTTTCGAATTAAAATACGTTACCTTTTTACTTTAAAACTAATTTTTATAATCATTAATATATACCCGAAAATATCACATCATATTTTTCAATTACTAATAAAATATATTAAAAATTTGTATACGTTGTTTACATTAAATTATATTAAATTAAAATTAAACTGTACTATATTATAAAAGACGAAATATTAAAAGTTTTGGTACCTATTTTTTGGTATATGTTTTTTAGGATTTCGTGAATTTACTTATTTAACCTTTATTATAAAGTAAAAAATATACGATATCTATACTATTAAAACCTAAAATAAATATAACATAATATAATTAATGGTAATTAGTCGATTTCCTTTTTCACATTTACTTTTAATTAAATATATTACCTTTTATGAACAACTAAAAATATCTATCATATCTTCCAATCATATCATATCTAGCAATAATTAATATATACCCAAAAATATCACATCATATCTTCTAATTACTAACAAAATCTAATTAAAATCCGTATACTACGAATAATGATCATTATAATTTTAGTAACAAATCAAAATGGTCAGATATAATGATTAAATATATTATGTAATTAAATTAATTTACTAAAATTTCAATATTCGAATTCTCATTTATTATAAAGAAAAAAAATATGATATATATAATATTAAAACACCTAAAAATAAATAATAATATAATATAATTAATGGTAATTAGTCGATTTCCTTTTTCACATTTATTTTTAATTGAATATATTACCTTCTATGAACACCTAAAAATATCAATCGTATAATATCTTCCAATCATATCATATCTAGCAATAATTAATATATACCCAAAAATATCACATCATATCTTCTAATTACTAACAAAATATAATAAAAACCCATATACTACGAATAATGACCATTAGATTTTTAGTAAAAAATCAGAATGGTTAGATATAATGATTAAATATATTATATAATTAAATTAATTTAATAAAATTTCAAGATTCAAATTCTATCAACGACACATATATTTTAAAATTTTATAATATAAATTTTAAACCATGCATATCATTAATTAAATTTATATTAAATTATTAAAATTAAAATAAAATATTGTAAATAATGATTATATAAAAATATAATTGTAACATAAAATAAAATTTGTTACATATCAAAAAAATCCGTGCATCGCACGGGTTATAAGTTAGTTTAATATATGTCCAATAGGTGTAATTAATGACTAATCAAGTAGCTATTTAATGTAAGAAAAAAAATTAATAAAAAAAATGAAAATTTAGGAAAACTATCTTAAACGCTTCTGGTAACTTTTCGATCTTCTACCATTATAATATACCAACTTACAACCCGTGCGATGCACGGATTTTTTTAATATGTAATAAATTTAATTTTATGTTACAATTAAATTTTTATATAATCGTTATTTTCAATAATTTATATTTAAATAATTTAACATAAATTTAATTAATGATATGCATGTTTTAAAACTTATATTACAAAATTTTAAAATAAATATGTCGTTCACGGAATACGAACCTTGAAATTTTAATAAATTAATTTAATCATATAACATATCTAATTATTAGATCTAGTTGTTCTGATTTATTACTAAAAATCTAATTATTAGAACTAATGGTTCTGATTTTTTAATAAAAATCTAACGGCCATTATTAGTTGTTTACGGATTTCTATTATATTTTGTTAGTGATTAGAAGATATGGGGTGATAATTTTGGATATATATTAATTACTGCAAGATTATGTTTTAAATTAAAAGTTAACGTGTTTTAATTTGAAAAGAAATATTATTAATTACTCCCTCCGTCCCATTGAACAGTTTACGTTTGCAGACCAATTTTCGACACGGATTTTAATGTGCATTTTAAGGATAGTTCTATAACTTATTTTTTATATTTCCTTTTTATGTATAAAAATATAACAATCCTATTTTTATACAAAAAAAGAAAATATCAAAAATAAGTTATAGAATTATCCTTAAAATGCACCTTAAAATGAACCTTAAAATGCGTGTCAGATACGCAGTTTTTTATGTAAAGAAATGGGTGGGACAGAGGGAGTAGTAGATACGATATTTAGGTGTTTGATATGGGCAAAAAATAAGCCATAAAGACATATTTAATGTTGTAGTAATTAGACCCGATACGATCCAAACGTGGGGCCCATTAGATGGGTCCAAACCCTATTTTTGATATTAATTTCGTAATTAATATTAAGGGTAATAATCAGCTCAGCAATAAGAGTCAAACAAGGATATTACTCCTATTAAACTTAGCCTCCAAGGCATCCAATTCAAAAAGGAAATAGACTCCTAGAAGGAAGGAGTCTAGAACCTTCCTCAAGGCGGTGGCTTGCCCACCAAGTATCCGAATCCTACCATAAATCTAAGGCTCTCACAGCCTATATAAAGGGCCTGACCCCTCATTCTCAGAACTACGACTTGGCTTGATTCTTAACTCTGAGATACGTAGGCATCTTGTGAGGACCGTTTAGTCTCGAAACACAAGAACAGCCATTAAAGCTCGAAACTCACCAACCCTAGCATTAAATACGCGCAGACCCTAGATTTTATTCCACAACATTTGGCGCCGTCTGTGGGAAGACAACATCAACCATGGTTCAAACATGAAGGACACCAGTCTCAACCGAGGCTACCACTATCACCTCTGTTCCACCCGTCATCACTGAATAAGGGTATGCACCCCATCAACAGGGGCGACCACTCAACCTCAAGTTTCTCAATCTATAGGGACGACTCCCCATGCTGAGAGAACTCTACATGTGGTTGTCCATCCAAACCAGGAGACCAACCCTCTTCAGATGGTGGTCCCTCCCCTTGTCAATCATCCACTACCTCCGGGGGTGCAGATCTCTACTACAGATCTCCCTAGAAGTATGAATCCGGCATACGGGTTGCCTAACTACCCTCCGAATACTCGAGGTGTTGGGATACATGAGCCGTATCTGATAAATGGATTTTATATCCATTTGGAGCGTTCCATATCGGCTTAAATTGATTCACTTGGCCTCAAGTTTGTAGTATTTTTGATGTGTTTCGTTTAGTTGTGCAGGTTTGTAAATCGTTGGTTAGAGTTTTATAATTCCGTGATCTTGGTATCGATTTCAAGTTTCTAATGAAGAACGGAGTTTCCTCTATGATATTAGGGAGATTTTGTATCAAGGGAATGAAGGATGGCATCACATGCAAAAGAATTAGAATAGAAAACGAAGGAGAAAAGAGCAAATTGTGTAAAATTCGGATTTTCTGGGTAGGTTGCGCAGTCTTCACTGTTTTGGCCATATATGGAGTTCTAGAAGTCCGTTTTCAGCGATCTTACTGTCCACGCGAAGCCTGTGAAATTTTCTATAATTCTAAAAAGGAGCTAGCCGCATTGAGAGCGCCCTGCCCGCGCTGAGAGCGCCCGAACGTCCTGGAAATTGCTGGATTTTATCCTATTTCGAATTTTAGATGTATTTTGGGACTTTTCTTGTTGGAAAAGTATTCTAGGACCTATATAAACATATCCTACCCTTGTAATTCATATCATTACTTAGAATTACATATCATAATGTAGAAACATAAGGGAGAAAAGGAGAGAGAGATTCAACGTTCGTGGCAAGCAACAGATCTAGATCTACTTCATCTTTTGTATTCTTTTCCTAGGCGATACTTTGGATTCTAAATTTGTTTTCTCAACTCTTTGTTCTATTAATATTATTACTTTCTTTCAATCTTTGTTTTATATCATGTTTTCATCAAATCCCATGGTGACGAACGGTTCAATTACGAACTAATCGTTGTCATGGGATTCTAACGGATTTATTTATGGAACTTTAGTATCTTGATGCTTTAAAGATCTGTGTGTGATGTATATTTGATATTCTCGAATGGTTATGCTTAATTGATAGATGCGTCGCGAACATCTAATTTGTTAATCTCTTGTGAAGTGAAAGTGGATCTTGAGATTTAGAACTTGCCATGCTAGCATAGGTTCATGATTGTTTATCAACGTGATTCGTAGTGTAAGATGAAAATACTTATATTGCCCTATGTGATCAATATGGATAACTTGTCCTTCAACCGTTATGTTTTCAAATTCTATAGACATATAGGGTCTAAGCATAATTGGTGTCTATTCATCTTCTATCTCTTTTGTGGATGTATGGGTAGTTTGGTATACGTATGCTAACAGGTAGCGTGTACTTGTTTCGTGTTATCCGATCAGATATCATAACCATTGCATATAGTGATTAAAGGCGTCAGATCTAAGCGAAGTATTTAATGAAGTTAGGATCCCATGTTTATTCTCATATAAGTAATTTGATTTTAATTCTCTTTAGTTAATTAATTCCTAGTTTGTTAATTTACTTCCTTAATTTAATTTAGATAATCAAAACCCCTAATTGTTATTTGTCTTAGCAGTGAATAATAATCATACATTGTTGCATAGGTACGTTAGCTGAATTAAAACCTAAACCAGATCCCTGTGGGAACGAACTCAACTTAATTCTATATTACTTGTGACCACGTACGCTTACGTGATTTAGTGCAAACAAGTTTTTTGGCGCCGCTGCCGGGGATCATCGGTGTTTTATTTTTAGTTTATGTGCTTGTCATCAGTGGTCGTTAGAGTTCAATGACTCGGATTATTTCTTACACAGTTGTTTAGTTTTATGTGTTGCAGGTAGCAATGGGAGAACCATCAGCAGTAGCGAAAGCATTGATGTATTATTCTCAAACAAAGTTCAATGACGTCCAATTTAGCATTGTCAGGCCAGCTATTGCAGCTAATACTTTCGAAATCAAGCCTAGCATAATTCAGATGGTGCAGAATTTGGTTCAGTTTGGGGGTGCTCCGACTGAAGATCTTTACATGCACATCCGGAATTTCATTGAGATCTGCGACACTTTCAAGATCAACGGGGTGTCGGAAGATGCTATCAAATTGAGACTTTTTCCATTCTCTTTGAGGGATAAAGCTAAGGACTGGTTGCACTCTCTACCAGCAGGTTCTATTTTGACATGGGAGGATCTTGCTCAGAAATTTCTCATTAAATTTTTTCCCATGGCAAAGACCGCAGCAATCAGGAACGCTATTACTCAATTTTCACAGCAATTTGAAGAATCTTTGTGCGAGGCTTGGGAGCGATATAAGGAGATGCTAAGGAAGTGTCCACATCATGGGATGCCTGATTGGATGGTGATTAACTGCTTTTATAATGGCTTGGGTGCACAGTCAAGACCTATGCTAGATGTAGCATCAGGTGGAGCTTTATGGGCTAAGAGCTATGCGGAAGCTTATGAGCTAATTGAGATGATGGCTGCGAATGAATACCAGAATCCAACTTGGAGATTATCACAAGGAAAATTAGCAGGAATTCTGGAAGTTAATACAGTCACAGCTCTAGCAGCTCAGCTAGAGGCACTTAATAAGAAATTGGATTTTATGTCAAAGCATGGGGTGCCTCAAGTTGCTAGTGTTTGTGAGCTATGTGCGGGCGCACATGAGACGAGTCAATGTGCCATATCTTCTGAATGGGCACAGTTTGTGAACAACTTCCAACAACCTTCGTAACCAGCTCCAGCCACCTATCATCCCAATTTCGGCTGGAGCAACAATCAAGATTTTCAGTAGCAACAGTTTCATGGGGATGATGGTCAATCTTCGAATGAAAAATCTGAATTGGATGAATTGAGGTTGATGATTAAAAGTCAGGTGGTATCTCTCAAGACATTGGAGAATCAGATTGGGCAAATTGCAAGTGCCTTTCTCAATGGATCACAGGGAGTTCTTCCTAGTGACATAGAGGTGAATCCAGGAAAACAAGATGGCATTGAGTAGGTTAATGCCATAACACTCAGATCTGGAATAGTCACGAACGATCAGAATTCAGCAATTGAGGATGAAAAAGGAATTCATGATCAGGATCCTATAGAAAAAGAAGAAAATTCTGTTTTGTCAGAACCTGTGGTGGATAGTGATGAGGAGGAAGAGTGTGAGTCACTTGGCTTGGCTGATCTCTGGGATTCTAAGGTGCTGATTAATGAGGTTGTTTCATGGTCAAATCTTGAGGATAGTGCAATTGAGTCTTTTCTTGAGGAAGATGCTTTGTTAGAGTATGAGAGCAATAAAGAACTTCATGAGTTGTATAGGAAATTTACTTCTGATGAGATGTTAGATGAATTGAATGCTATTTGTGCTAAGCATGAAATTCAACTTGAGGAGAGTTCTTTTGATCCTAAGTTTGTTGTGAAGACTTCTGTTGGTGAACTACCAACTTTCGTTCCTAATCCGTCTATTTTCACTCTTGCTCAGTCTTTGGTGGTTAATAATGAAAATCATCATGTTGAATGAACTTTCCGACTCGAGTTTAAACCACTAGATCAACTGAGTGAAGAGAACAATGTTACGAACACTTTTGAGGAGCAAAGAAGGTGGAAACTTGTCATCGAGGATGTAGCCCCGGAAAAGATAATTAAATGGCCATATAGAGATACGGTGTAGAAATTTTCAAGAGAAAAAGCCATTGCCATGTCTAGCTAAAGACTTTAAACAAAGGCGCTTCGTGGGAGGCAACCCACATGTTTCGACAATTAGGTATGTTTTCTACTATCCCTTGTATTTACTTTCATTCAATGCGGACATTGAATCTTTTAAGTTTGGGGGTGGTTTGAGGGATAAGTAGTGTATATGTAGTTAGTTGTGATTATGTGAGTCATTGTGTTCATATAGATATCATATTTTGCATATTAGTAGTAATTCATGCATATATGTTCGTGTTATCTATGTTGGTTTCATATAGGCAGTTCTGTTTTTTTATTTTTCGGATATCATGTGTGTCCATGATAGTTGCATTTGCATAGCATGCATATTTCATGATCCCTTAGAATGAGCTAATTCTGATTGGTAGGTCGATGTTGATTTGAGTGTGGTAATGATGGGTAGTGGGTTGATTTATAGTTCCTACGAAATTGACTTGCATGTTACGGGAACAAAACTTTTCCACAGCCTCATTGTTTGCTTTTTGGCTATGTTAGGGTCATGCTTGTTTGGTTGTTTTAGATTTAATCACTTGTTTATATTTATAATTTTCGTTATTCCCTTGATGGCGTAGAAGCACTAAAGTCTAAGTTTGGGGAAAACTAGGAATTTTATGCTAGTTGTTATTAATTGTCAATAATGGCTAGGTATCAAATGGCTAGTAGCCGGCTCATATTTATATGAGTAGTCTAGGGTTGGAATTGAGAATTCTCATTCCAGATTGAATATATGAAAAGAGAAGAAAAAAAAATTAGAAAAGAAGAAAAAAAAGGAAAAAAAAGTCAAAAGTTTTAATTGTTTAATGCAAAATTAACCAGGGTGAGCTCTTTAATACTCGAGTAATTAAGTCTGAGGGGACTTAGTCCTAGTAACCTAAAGCCCTTGTGGTTTGGGATTGCTGACCTAATACTCGCTACATGGGTATTATTGTATAAGCCTTTTTGGAGTCTCATCCATTGCATAGTTAAATAAGCATGCGTATTGGATATAGTATTATGTGTCGTAGTTGTTAGTAATAAAGCATGAATTTCTGTCTAACTCAGATAAGGATGGAGGTGTTCCTAGGTTATGAAGTGTCAACAGTCTATTCTATTTATAAACCTATGATTGTCTTGGCGAAGAGTAGGTATGATTTTGATCTTGTTTTGGGAGTATTTCTGATGAGCATCGCACACACGCACGTTTCTGTTCATGTATTGTTAGTATACGGGGACTTAGTCGAGCCCTATTTGGATTTAGTTGCATTCTTTGAGATATTTGCTTGCTAGTTGGTTTTGGTTAGTTTGTTGGGGATCGTTGCATTTTCATATTAGTTGCATTCATGCATTGCATTGCTTTTGCATTGTTTAGTTAGATGGATTTTGTGGGTACATTCACTATAGGCCCTCATGAGACCTCACTCGTCCACTAGGGCTACTTAGGGGTTTAAAGGGCTTGTTGCATATGCCAAATGCAACCGTGATCACCTACGGAAGTGGTACTAATTAGTTAGTGATTAGTTGTTTATGCTTGAGGACAAGCATCGGTTAAAGTTTGGGGGTGTGATAAGTGGATTTTATATCCACTTGGAGCGTTCCATATCGGCTTAAATTGATTCACTTGGCCTCAAGTTTGTAGTATTTTTGATGTGTTTCGTTTAGTTGTGCAGGTTTGTAAATTGTTGGTTAGAGTTTTATAATTCCATGATCTTGGTATGGATTTCAAGTTTCTAATGAAGAACGGAGTTTCCTCTATGATATTAGGGAGATTTTGTATCAAGGGAATGAAGGATGGCATCACATGCAAAAGAATTGGAATAGAAAACGAAGGAGAAAAGAGCAAATTGTGTAAAATTCGGATTTTCTGGGTAGGTTGCGCAGTCTTCACTGTTTTGGCCATATCTGGAGTTCTAGAAGTCCGTTTTCAGCGATCTTACTGTCCACGCGAATCCTGAAAAATTTTCTATAATTCTGAACAGGAGCTAGCCGCGCTGAGAGCGCCCTGCCCGCGCTGAGAGCGTCCGAACTTCCTGGAAATTGCTGAATTTTATCCTATTTCGAATTCTAAATGTATTTTGGGACTTTTCTTGTTGGAAAAGTATTCTAGGACCTATATAAACATATCCTACCCTTGTAATTCATATAATTACTTAGAATTACATATCATAATGTAGAAACACAAGGGAGAAAAGGAGAGAGAGATTCAACGCTCGTGATAAGCAACAGATCTAGATCTACTTCATCTTTTGTATTCTTTTCTTAGGCGATACTTTGGATTCAAGATTTGTTTTCTCAACTCTTTGTTCTATTAATATTATTACTTTCTTTCAATCTTTGTTTTATATCATGTTTTCATCAAATCCCATGGTGACGAACGGTTCAATTACGAACTAATCGTTGTCATGGGATTCTAACAGATTTATTTATGGAGCTTTAGTATCTTGATGCTTTAAAGATCTGTGTGTGATGTATATTTGATATCCTCGAATGGTTATGCTTAATTGATAGATGTGTCGCGAACATCTAATTTGTTAATCTCTTGTGAAGTGAAAGTGGATCTTGAGATTTAGAACTTGTCATGCTAGCATAGGTTCATGATTGTTTATCAACGTGATTCGTAGTGTAAGGTGAAAATACTTATATTGCCCTATGTGATCAATATGGATAACTTGTCCTTCAACTGTTATGTTTTCAAATTCTATAGACATATAGGGTCTAAGCATAATTGGTGTCTATTCATCTTCTATCTCTTTTGTGGATGTATGGGTAGTTTGGTATATGTATGCTAACAGGTAGCGTGTACTTGTTTCGTGTTATCCGATCAGATATCATAACCATTGCATATAGTGATTAAAGGCGTCAGATCTAAGCGAAGTATTTAATGAAGTTAGGATCCCATGTTTATTCTCATATAAGTAATTTGATTTTAATTCTCTTTTGTTAATTAATTCCTAGTTTGTTAATTTACTTCCTTAATTTAATTTTGATAATCAAAACCCCTAATTGTTATTTGTATTAGCAGTGGATAATAATCATACATTGTTGCATAGGTACGTTATCTGAATTAAAACCTAAACCAGATCCCTGTGGGAACGAACTCAACTTAATTCTATATTACTTGTGACCACGTACGCTTGCGTGATTTTGTGTTAACAGTATCACCCTACTTACGTTAGAAGCCTGGGCCCTAATCAAGGATATTATGACTACTGTTGGGATTTATGGGTGATAGCATAGAGACAACTTAACTATATTTCCCTGTACTTAGTTTTTACTAAGTTGAACATACTGTCACAGCCAGAGTATGTTCTTGTAATCGAATAATCGCTGTCATGTAATAATTGTATGTCTTGGGAGAAGTTCATGCATTTGTTCAAGCCTCAAGGAATATATCCAGAAGACAGTAAGAATAAAAGTTACTGTCATGTTCTTGACAGTAAGGTTACAAGAAGACAAATGTTGCAAAGTCACGACAAAGCTATATCTGACAGCAACATTGGCTGAAGCATGGGACAGTAACATTCTCACACTTGACAGCAACACTGAAGTTCCGACAACAACATTGGCGGAACCTCGTACTGTCAACTACTGAATATTCCTTTGACAGCAGACTCGGCGGTTAAGGTTACTGTCACACTGAATTATTTGATTTCGGCGGTTAATATTCCTTTTCTCAGTCAAAGCCCGTCACAGGTTATATGTTCAAGAAACAGATTTGCTGCAACACTCTATCGTTTGTAGCAGACCTGCAAAGACTACGATAGAAGCTTGAAAGTTCACAAGACAAGGCTGGTCAATTCAAAGAGTATGATATATCCACATCTACTAGAATTGTATTAGCTAGAAATAGAAAGAATCTAGGTTACTTTACTTGTAAGGTTTATCCTGTCTGTATACCAATTTAGGAAAGTCACATGGGTGTGCAAATTGTAATGAGCTGCCACTTGAGAATGACAGCAGCTCAACACCCCATGTGATAGAGACACCAGAGTATCTTAGTCTACTTAGATACACATCTCAGATTCTTTTATACACACACACACGAAGAAATTTTGTATCTCTCAAGACAACGAGGCTGGAGAAACATTTTCTCTAGGTTGTAGCAAAACTTCGCACAAGATAAATAAAACATTTATTTTGTGAGAAATCTTGTTTCACTTTTGTTTGCATACATCTACTGATAACTTATAATCTTTATCATTGTTGTTGTTTTAAAGATTAAATTTTATCAGTATTGCATTCAACCCCCCCTTTTGCAATACTCTGAGACCAACAACTGGTATTAGAGCATCCAGATTGATATACAAATCTGAAGATCATGACGAGTGTTCAAAAGTCACGTGGTATCAAGATTCCAGTCTTTGATAAAGAGAACTACAATTTCTGGAAAAGAAAGATCTTGTTGTTTATCAAAGCTGCCCATCCACTGTACATGGGAATCCTTGGGAACAGCCCCTTCATACCTCAGAAGGAAGTAGCTGTTGCTATTGTAAATGACGAAGTCATTCCAGCCCACAGGGTTGCTAAGAAGCCTCCAGAGTACACAGAGACCGAAAACGAGAAAGTAGCCTTGGATGACTACTTACAACTTATCTTACTCGATTCTCTTACATTAGACAAAGCCATGTGTGGTAGTGTCATGGGATGTTCATCTGCAAAAGAGATGTGAAGTAAGATAGAGCTGCTGTGTGAAGGAAGTGAAGAGGTCCGAGAAAATCAAAGGCAAATCCTTGTATCACAATATGAAGCTTTTATGGCCAAACCAGGTGAAGAACTAACCCACATGTTTGAAAGGTTCAGTAACCTAATAGCTGAGTTACAAATTCACAGAAAGTTCTATGATAGAAAGGAGATTAACATCAAATTTCTGCTCACTCTCCCTGAGCATCTTGAGCACAAAGTCACAGCCATAAGAGAAGGAAGAAACTTGAATTATGTTTCTCTTGAAACTCTTTATGGTATGCTCAAATCATATGAACTCGAACTTTTTCAAAAGAGAGCTATGAAAGGATATCTTTGATATAATATTTATTTTGGTATTTGTACGAGTTAACATAAAATTTAAATACATGTAGAATCCTCTCCACTGGGTCATTTATTTAATTGATTCGGTCAAAAGTCAAATGGTCAATTCTAGCAAAATTTATCATCCTATTTTAAATATAAGAGATATTCCATTTTTCGCTGAAAAATCAAAACATATTTTACGGAATACATCTCCACACTAAGGCAATAAGATCGAAGAAGAAATATCGAGGTTTGATATTTTTTAGATCTCCGTTGCGATATTAATAAGGCGACAAGCTCGAACAAAGAATATTCGAGATTTAATGTTCTTTAGAGAACTCATGCTAAATTCAAAAATGATCATTTTTTATTCAAAAAATATTCTGTCTTCACACTCAAAATATTTTCTCATCTTATAAAAAGACTTGTTATCCTCAAGAATATTTTCCTCTCGATCTAAAAATATTTAAAGTAATTTTTCTCTCGGTTCATAATTATTTCATATTTCGGAGAAAATTATTTTAATCGCTCAAAAATATTTCCTTCACTCTCAAAATATTTTATATATAGGAAATATATTCTAAGTATTTATTCTAGTCAAAACATTGGTCAAAAAGATTTATTTCAAGAAAAGACCAATCGTATTTTATTCGGAACCAAAAGCTGATTTAATCGTTTTAAATCCAAATAGAATACTTTCACTTGCTAAAATGACTTGAAACTTGAGATTGATTATTTAAATACTATTTTATATGCATGGTTAAAGTTTCGTAATTTTTTGGGAATTTTGGTACGGGCACGAAAACCGAGGTAATTAGTCAATAGTTGACCATGTTTGACCAAGTCAACCTTGACCAAAATTGACCAAACTTTCCAGAATATTATTTTATAATATTCCTAAATGCTCCATAATTTTAGATTTATTTTTTGGGTGTTTTCGTATTTATCAGGTATTTAATTAACGATACTTGGTTCGTATTTAAATCGTTAATTAAACGAATGGTATATTATAATATAGATTCAAAGTGCTGGGATATTATTTTGTTTGCTAGAATCCACTTGCAAAGAAACACAAACCACTTTCCATGTTGGCAATCCAAGTGAAAAACAATCCCAACCACTCCCTTACATCAAAATCTCCAGCATTCATTCCACCCAACTCTTTCTATAAATACCCCCTCTACACACTCACTAAAACACAAGCTAAGAGCCATAGAATTGCTGGGATTTTTGAAGTAAACACTCTCTTTCAATATTCAAACACTCTCTTCATCTCAAAAACCTTCTCTCTCCTAAATATATATCCATATACACAAGGTTTTTGTTCATCAAGCTTAGTTCCACCCAACCAAGCTTTATCCCACCAAGCAAGCTCATCTACTACCACTTTCCGGCCTCCCGAAGGGCTGCCCAAGTTTGACCAAGTGCCAAAATCCGGCCGAACCTCCGGCGAACTCTTCCGATTGTTTTCCATAAGGATTTTAAAACTTGGATTTTCTCTAGTTAGAGGATTTCTTAAACATTTTCGAAGAAAACAACCAAAATGGCATTCCACTAAGGAATCCAATAACATACCTTGAGTAAAGTATTAGGTGGAAAAAGATTATTGGTACGATTCTTTGAAAATTTGGTATTTGAACAGAAGGTTGGGAAAATAAACGTTTTCACGCTAATTGAAGAAATACATCATTTTCTAAATATACTTGACCACATCATATCATATAACAAAGGAATTGAATTGCATCACTTGAATGATAAGTGAAGAGCAAAACACTTGCCTCGATATACAAAGCTCTCGATCCTAACATTGATCCTCGACTCAATTTCACGCTAGTCTTTACTTCTTTACATGTGGGCTTCTTACTCGGCCCTACCTCCATCTATACTTCATAATTTGCTAATCTTCACGTCAATACCCTCCTCGACTTCGCTAATTATCCTCCTGTTCAACTTTCCGCTTACCAGTATACTGCTCTTGGCCAGATCTCCTACTCGTACCTTCACAAGGTCAAGTACCATTTCAGTATCAAACAAAACAAAACCCTATTGTTTGCTCTATTCTACCCATACGCGTCCTATAACGCTTATACATACATCATATATAGACATATTCAAATTGTATTCATAAAATAGTTCTAGTATAATCAATTAAGTCAAATAAGCACTTAACACATATGGCCACTTAATACTTAAATATTAACTAGTGGTAAACACTTCAAAACAATACCACATCTCAAATCTTTGCATCAACAATTTATCCTCGAGACCATCAACTATTATATATCTACTTAGACCCTTAGAAATCATAATATACTTTTAGATCACTAAAATCAAATAAGTTAAATAGATTTACAGGGGAATTTTAGAAAATTTCGGCATGAAGTATTCGTAAATAGGACTATCCCCTGTTTTTCAATTCACAATCCAACTGAGTAACCACCAAGGAAAATCAAGCTGCTTCAATTTGCAGCAACATAAAAGTAAACAAGTACGAAAAGTACCCGCCCAGATATGAAGCATCTAAACACATAAGAAATTCTGCCTCGACATGCAATAAACACATAATAATTTATATTAGCATTAACTACTACTTACGCTACATCAATGATTGTATCACTCACGCATTTTAATGATACACGTGACAATCAATTATTGATATTCGTAAGCCCTAGGGAACAACCCCTAGCATTAACTATTACTTACGCTATATCAATGATCATATCACTTGAGCATATTAATTATACTTGTGACATTCAATCATTGATATTCGTAAGCCCGAGGATCTAGTCGAAGAGAATTACACAAGTCCTTAAATACTGACATTTAGAACTTATGATCTCTTTAAGACTCCTCGCAGTTAAACTAAATAACATATAACATTCATAATTAGTAAAGCCATCGAATACTACGACTCGCTTTATACCATTTAGCATATAAGCATTTCCGACACCCTATGCAACTAGCAACTCATATAACCTCCACAGTTTATATGGCAACTAATAATTACCCACTAACGACCACAAACTAATTTCAACCATTACACTTAGCAATTCGCACTTAAACATTTATAACTAGTAAGATCGTAAAATCTTTACATATTATTCGCTCGTCACAATTACCAATTAACAATTAACCATTAACAATTAACAATTACTAACCTGAACATATAATCGGACTCGCACTTAGTCCTCAATAATTATAAATTACTATACCCTCTGAATTAAACATGGAAATTCGGATAATATTAATAATTTACCACATTGATCTAGCTACGACAATTAACACATTAAACTCACAATTAATTAACAACTAACAATCATTAAACCCGGATATTTTTCGAGTTCCCCAAAATTATGCTTCCGAAATTATAGCTAATTATTACACAACAATAATAATTAGAAACTAATAATCACCAAAGCATAGAATCAGATTCGCAATTAATCCCACAATTATAATTAATCACCATAGGCTCTCCGAATTAAATCACGAAAATTACAACAATATATTCGCAATTAAATCTAATTAAATTACAACAATTAATAATTAAACTACGATAATTATACAAAATATATGAGCTTTCGCAATTTATACCTTTCCGGTGACCACCAACATCTCCACCATCTCTCTTCCCCCCTCTCTCTCTCCCCCCACCTCCTTCCTGCCCAGCAGCCACCGCCAAGCAGCCATACAGCCTCTCCCTTCACTTCTCTGCCTCGCCTGACCACTGCAAACGCCGGCCACACCCCCCACCACCGCCGGCCGCCGCCGCGCGCGGTGGGGTTTCCTCCTCCCCTTCTCAGTCGCCTTCCCCTCGCTGCACTACCTCGATCCCAGCCTCCTACACACACATATACGCACATATATATGTATATATACACTAATTAATTTCATAATCTTCCCCAATTCCCATTTCTAAAAACCTTAAATTTTTTTCTCCAATCCTCTTTCTCTCTCCCTGACTTTGTTTCTCTCGACTGCTATCTTATTTTCTTATTGGGCTTGGCCCAATACTAATATATCACTACTACAATTCATTCCGGGCCCAAACATAACACTACTTATTCACTTTTAAAACTAATAAACAACTTTTACAATTCAAAATTAAAAAGAAAATTTGGAAAATTAAACTTTTCATTTTTAAAATAAAGAGTATAAAATTATGAGCACACACATATTTTTAGGATAAAAAATGAATAAAATATAGATTTTACATGTTTTGATCCTTTAAATACAATAAAACTCTTCAAATCATTTTAAAATACTTAGACATCCAAAATAATTCACCCAACGATTTTAAAATCTCTATAATATTATAAAGATAATAACACAAAAGATTTCATGATTGTTAACAACTCCGATGATTTTATAAAATTGACAGAGGATCAAAAATGCATGATTTAAACATATTTAAATCCTCAAAAATACAAATAAAATACACAGACTTAAACAGCTCACACAAATCATCACGTAAACACATAAACACAACTTCCCATATATTCCACGTTTCCAACGATATTCACATAATAAAATTCATAATTTATATTAAATAAATATTCTAAATTTGAAATTTTCTAGGGCGTTATACGGGTCTCACTGTTTTTCATCATAGGAACAGGCCAGGGGTTACCCCCACAGTGATTTGGTCATTATGATTTAGTTGGCCCATTGAACCAAGTTCTTGGGACCTCCAATCAGCAATGGTTGGGTGTCCACCATGACGCCGTTAAGCAATAGGCTTAAGGCTCATCCCTCTTGATGATTTGTCAACCAGTTCTCTTGATAACCCTTTGGTTAGAGGATCTGCGATATTATCCTTTGACGGTATAAAGTCAATAGTGATAATTTTGGTTGACATTAACTGTCTAATGAAACTATGTCATCGTCAAATATGATAGGACTTTCCATTATACATTGTGCTCTGTGCTCTGCCAATAGCAGACTGATTGTCACAGTGCAGTCCTATTGCAGTCACAGGCTTTGGCCATCTCAGAATATCCTCCAGAAATTGGCGTAAATATTCAGCCTCTTGTGCGCATTTATCTAATGCCACAAACTCAGCTTCCATAGTGGACTGAGTTATCACAGTTTGTTTGGAGGATTTCCATGACACTTCTGCTCCAGCTAGTGTAAACACATATCCACTCGTAGACTTTAGTACTTTTTTACTAGATATCCAGTTTGCATCAGTATAGCCTTCTAGTACTACTGGATAACTACTATAATGCAAACAAAAGTCTCGAGTTCCCCTCAAGTACCTTAATACTCGTATTATTGTTTTCCAATGATCAACTCCCGGATTACTCGTAAACCTACACAACTTACTGATTGAGTACGCAATGTCTGGTCTAGTACAACTCATCAGGTACATCAGACTACCAATTATCCTTGAGTATTCCAGTTGGGAGACTCCTACACCTTTGTTCTTGGATAGATGCAAAGTCATATCCACAGGTGTTCTAGCTTTCTCAAAATCATCCTTTCGAAACTTCTCAAGGATCTTGTCAACATAATGTAGTTGACTTAGTGCAAGACCCTCAGATGTTCTAGAAATTTGAATTCCTAGAATTACATTTGCTAGTCCCATGTCTTTCATGTCAAATCTTGATTTCAACATATCCTTTATAGATTTGATCACTTTATCATTGCTACCAGCAATAAGTAGTTCATCTACATACAACGTCATCATAACATATCCATTCTCGTCATCCTTGTAGTAAGCACAACTATCACATTCATTGATCTTGAAGCCATTGGCCAACACGACCTCATCAAATTTTTCATGCCACTTCATAGGTGCTTGCTTCAAGCCATACAGTGATTTCACTAATCTACAAACTTTCCTTTCTTGTCCAGGAACAACAAACCCTTCAGTTTGTTTCATATAGATTTCTTCATCTATATCTTCATTTAGAAAAGCTGTTTTCACATCCATTTGATGCACTGTTAATTTTCGCATTGCAGCGATAGCAAACATCATCCTTATGGATGTTATTCTCGATACTGTAGAATATGTATCAAAGTAGTGAAGGCCCTTTTGTTGCTTGTATCCCTTGATTACAAGTCTATCCTTGTACTTATCAATAGTACCATAAGGTTTCAACTTCTTCTTGAACACCCACTTGCTTTCTAGTGATTTGCATCCAGCTGGCAAATCCACTAACTCCCAAGTATGATTCTGTAAAATAGAATAAACTTCACTTTTGATGGCCTCCTTCCACATAGGTCCATCAGGTGATGTTACCGCTTCCTTAAAGGTTTTCGGATCACCTTCTTCGAGCAAATAAGTTAGAAATTCTGACCCAAAAGAATTCTCCTTTCTTTGTCTTTTGCTCTTTCTTACTACCCCCACATTTTCATCTTCACTTTCATCACTCTCATTATCGTCATCAACAGACTCATGAGTTTGTTTAGACGTAGTCGGGCGTTCGACACTAGGATTACAAGGAAATACTGTCTCACAGAATGAGGAATTCCTAGACTCCATAATCGTATTCTTTTGAATTTCAGGAATCTTCGATTCATGTACAAGAAACCGATGTGCAGTACTATGTGGTGGATATCCGATGAAGATACAATCCACAGTCTTTGGACCAATCTTCACCTTCTTAGGTGCAGGGATTAGTACCTTTGCAAGGCACCCCCACACTTTCAGATTTTAGTAACTTGGTTTCTTTTTCTTCCACATTTCATAAGGACTTGTATCCTTGCTCTTGCGAATCATCATATTCAAAAGATGATTTGCACTCAAGATGGCTTCCCCCCACATTGACTGCGGAATTCCAGAGCTTAACAACATCGCATTCATCATTTCTTTGAGAGTGCGATTGTTCCTCTCAGCCACTCCATTTGACTAAGGGGAGTATGGTGCAGTAACCTCATGGATTATACCATGTTGTGAACAGAATTCCCCAAAAGGTTCAACATATTCACCCCCACGATCACTACGTATCGTCTTGATTTTCTCATTTTATTGTGTCTTAACTTCTTCCTTATAGATTTTAAATTTATCTATAGCTTCGTCTTTGCTTTTAAGCAAATATATATAACAGTATTTTGTACAATCATCTATGAATGTAATAAAATACTTGTTTCCTCCTCTAGTTGGAGCAAATTTCAAATCACATATATCACTATGTATTAGGTCTAGCACTTTGGTGTTTCTTTCCACACGTTTAAATGATGATCTCGTTAATTTTGCCTCAACACAAGTTTCACACTTATGTTTTGAATCAATATTCAATTTAGGTATGTAATCTTTTGCACTTAATCTTCGTAAAGTGTCATAATTAACATGTCCTAATCTAGCATGCCATAAATTAAGAGACTCAAGCAAGTAAGCAGAAGAGTTCTTTGTTTCATTATCATCTTTAACAGACATCACATTGAGCTTAAAGAGCCCATCAGTTACATAACCCTTGCCTACAAACATACCACTCTTAGACAAAATAACTTTATCTGACTCTAAAACAATGCGAAAGCCATGCTTATTCAACAAGGAACCAGACACAAGGTTCTTGCGAATATCAGGCACATAAAGTACATTTTTCAAAGTCAAATTCTTCCCAGAGGTCATCTTTAGAATCACCGTGCCTTCCCCTTCAATGGTTGAAGTTGCTGAATTTCCCTTGTAAAGCTTATCACCAGCATCAGAAGCTTTGAGGCCAAAGAAAATCGCCTTGTCTGAACAAACATGCCTTATAGCTCCTGTATCAATCCACCATTCCTTTGAGTTGGAGCCAACCAGGTTCACCTTAGAGACCGTAGCACAGAGGTCTATGTCACCTATCTCCTTTGAGATATCATCGACCATGTTTGTTTTCTTCTTCTTGTTGGGCTTCTTGGGCTTCCTACAATCAGAAGACCTATGACCCACTTTGTCGCAGTTGTAGCACTTCCCTTGAAACTTCGTCTTCGAAATTCCTCCCTTGGGTGACAGCTTCGCCCCTTTGCCAGAATTGTTCATCTTGGTCTTATGTTCCACCATGTTTGCCTTTTCAGTGGCAACATTCATCTTCTTTTCGGATCCCCGGTTGTCTTCTTCAATGCGAAGTCTAACGATCAGATCCTCAATAGACATTTCCTTACGCTTGTGCTTAAGGTAGTTCTTGAAATCTTTCCATCCAGGTGGTAGCTTCTCAATCACAGCAGTAACTTGGAAAGACTCACTTATGATCATCCCTTCAGCATGAATATCATGGATGATCACCTGTAGCTCTTGCACCTGACTGACCACAGTCTTAGAATCCGCCATCTTATAATTAAGAAAGCGGCCAACAATCCACTTCTTAGCCCCAGCGTCCTCGGTTTTGTACTTATGGTCAAGTGACTCCCATAAGACCTTAGTTGTAGGCTTCGTACTGTACACGTTATACAACGAGTCAGCCAAAAAATTAAGCACATAATTCCGACAGATATAGTCGGCGTGCTTCCAAGCATCAACAGCATAAACTGTTTGTGTATTACTCTCAGCAGTGAGCAATGGTGGATCCTCTTTGAGATAACGATCCATATGCATCGTGGTCAGGTAGAACATCTTCTGCTGCCAATGTTTGAAGTTCGTACCATTGAACTTCTCAGATTTCTCAGCATGTGTAGCAGGCACAGTAGGAACCGTAGGCATATATGTGCCATATGTGTGGTAGCCACCCCAGGCGGCGATACTACCGTCGATACAAACGGAACATGTCCAACTGGAACATGTCGAATCGGTGTCGCACTCACATCAGATGTTATAATCTGTGCGTTAGAGTTTGACGGCGGTTGGTGATCCCCATTGGATGTTACAATCCGTGCGTTGGGATCAACCACCATATTTGCGTTGTTCACAGTGTTATCAGCCATTAATCTGTTATTCACAAAAACAAAAAGAGACAAATGTATTAGTCATAGAAATATATAAAAATAGCTTTAAGATTGTGAAACAATCTGTGACAAATATGTGTGCGAATAACAAATAAATGTATAATAGTGAATAAATAAACAACAAGAAGGATATGAGAGATTCTCGAGTCCAGCGGAAGATCTGTCTCCTTAAAGCTATTTCGCCTCTCACCGTGTGTGTGAAACGATAGCCTCCCAGGATAAAACGAAAAATGATGGGGTTGCATAGAACGGCACCTTCGGCGAGCAAGAACGAGCAAGAAACTATCACGAGGGAGAGAGAGGTATTGGAGGTGTTTAGGCTGCGAATGATGTAATATCTGGGAATTTCGTACTCTATAAATTATATTATTCGGAGTTAAAAATGTTATTATGTGCCTTAATTGATGAGTCATTCCATGATTATATGATTGTGAATATGTGTTATGTGCATAATTGCTAGATGTGTTGACATGAAATTGTATTAAACTTTGCATATCTTTTAAATACTAAAATATGATTTTATATTGCTTAAACATTTTTATAAAATTCTTGGAGTTTGGAAAAATCATGAAATCTCTTGTTTTACTATCCTTATGTATTTAAAGACTTTTTAAAAATAAAGGTTTAATTTATTTTCGAATTAAAATATTTTACAAGGATTTTTCCATTTATTATTCTTTTTAAAATATTAAAACTTGTAAAATCCAAATCTTTTCACAAAATGATTTTAAAAAAATGTTTTAAAAATATATTGTGGAAGAGAATTGTATATTTTAATTTTTATGTGTCAATAAATTATTTTTGAATCCAAAATATCTTATAATTAGGATTTAATTGTTAAGTCTTTATTTAATTAAAAGATGTATCATTAAAATATGATTTAATATGTGTGTGTGTATAGCTTGGACAAAACCCACCCTCCCCCTTCTTTCTTTTTCATTCGGCCGAGACCCCCCCCCCCCATATTCATCTCTCTCAAAATTCTCTCTAAACTCTCTCAACTTCCATTAACCTTAAACCTCAAGAATCAAGGTAAATCTCCATCAAAACCATTAAGTGTTATATATAAAATTACTCCTCTCTTCATCTTCTACAACCCCTTGTCTTTTAATTTTGGTTTTCATCACTTTTCAAAATAGGGTTTTCGAAAATCAAGCATCAAAGGTAAGTTTTGTGGGTGTTGATGATTGGGTATACTCCTTGGAAGAGACCCATGAATTTTCGGGCCCTCCGGAGAACCCCAAACCTTCAGCCATGATCGAAAGTGAGCCAAGGGTTTGCATGCAAGTGTTAATTCATTGATTTTATGTGATTACTATGTTAGATATGATTGCATGTAAGTTTTTATAACTTTTTAAGTTAAGTTTGTTGATGGGTTTGAGTTTTTATGAGATTACAAGGTATGGGTATGTGTGTATTGTAAATTGATGTTTGTTAGTATGTGTAAATTAAAAAGGGTTTATGATTTTAATGATTTAAGGTTACGAAATTTGATGGGTTAAGGTTGTAATTTTATTTTGAGTGGTAAATTTTAAGTTAGTGATGTTGGGTTATTGAATATTGGATTGTTGGTCAAAATATGTGTGTAAGTAATTGTGTAAGTCATTGTGAGGATTTTGTGTGTGTGTTTGGTGTTGATGGAGGGAGGCCAAGAGAGAGATTGATAGAGAGGGAGAGAGACCAAGAGGAAGAAGAGAATAGAGGGAGAGGGAGAAGCCGAGAGAGAGTGAGAGAGAGAGAGAGAGAGGCCGAGAGAGAGAGAAGAGAAAGAGAGAGCCGAGAGGAAGGAGGAAGGAGAAGAAGAGAGAGTGTGGTGAGTTGTGTGAATTCTTGAGAGTTAGTTGCTTGATTCTTATGTGAATTACTTGATTTAATTGTTGCATGAATTAAATTGTTTACATGATTAATTATTATGTGAATTTGAATTATGAATTGTATAAGGAGTTGTCATGGAGATAGTAGGTTGATTTAGAATTTCTTGGTGGTTAGTAGTAGTCGATATTGATGGAGTTATAGTCATTGGAAGTATATTGTGTTTGCCTTGTGTTGTTTGAGCCGGTTATAGTCCGGTATGGTTTGACGACTATACAAAGGAGATGCCGCCAAAATTTCTAAAAATATATAAGTATGATTTTCAAAACTCTAAGGCACATCTCCAATGTTAAGTCGTAGTGTCATTATAGTACTATGCCATACTACATTATATGTTAAATGATTTACGTGCTATGTGACTTATATGTTTACATGTATATAAACATGTATGTGTATATAGTTATAAAGATATCGATGGGGCGTTAGCATTATTAGGATTGTCTTGTGGTATGTAAACTAATGAGGGGAAAATAAGATATTGTTTATTATTATTATAGGTCTGAGTAGGAGGCCTGGCAAGGAGCCAATCGAAGAGGACGCTATCTAGTGCAATCTCGTGATTTAAGGCAAGTGTACTATCCTACCTTGTTGTTACCATATGATGAATGCCATGAGATATTGAATTGTTAGTTTGTCACAAACTAGTTCTTTCCGACCTTATTATTGTCATATACCTTGTGATTGATTTCATGCCCCTTGAACTTGACTTGACTTGCTAATCGATAATCATATTTTTTGGAAAACCTTTTTCATAACCTTATTGAATTCTTGAATTCTTGAACCAACTACTTAAATATCTTCTTGTACTTGAACTCGTTTCTATCTAAGAACAATTGTTGATTCTTGATTAACCTTTCGTGATTAACTTTTCTTGATTAACCTTTCTTGACTTAACCAAATTATACTAATCAGAATCCCAACTCCCAAGAATCCAAAATGATTGACTTTTCTTCACTTTGCCTTGTCATTTATTCGAAATCCAAAAATCTTATTCTTGTTGATAAACAACTTGATATACATCGATATTCTTGTTTCTTTGAGATGAATTGAATTTGACAGTCTTTGTTTGACCTAAATGGAATTGGATGGAATGTTACTTTGACCGAGGCGCCGGTCCAAATTACATTATTATAGGCCAATGTGTGCCTGGGATCCCCTTATATTTGATGAACACCGTATTGGATATGCGGGTTCGGAGCTCTGTCGTGGGCTGATCACCCAGCTTTGCTCGTAGCATCTTATCAGATATTCCAATTCCTACTCAGTCTATTTTCACATTGATTCAGTTGATACCTTTCATTTGCAGATTTATATATCTTGCTTTACAGTTGATTATTTTGCCAGTCTTATATTGTTGATTTATGCACTTGCTGAGCAATTGGCTCAATGATTTTATTTTCCTTAACCTTTCAGTGAAACTCGAAGATGGTAAGGACTCTTGAGACTGCGCGTAAGAATTGTGGTGGTTCAGGTGCAGCCTATAGGAGGCAGTTCTAGGTAGAAGGGAGTGGCGATCTGATGGATCTTATTTTGCTAGAACTTTGAACTCACTCTGTAGTAATCTTTTGAACTTAGAATAATTGTGGCTTGTAATAATAATTGTTTTGGATTTGGTAGTTTTATATTGTTTCAAACTCTTACCTGTTGGCGATCTAGGCGTGGGATTGGTAATGTCTAATTAGTTAATATGCATGCTTTACCATTATCTAGTTAATTTTGATTAAGGGATTTGGGGCCGTCACAGGTTTGGTATCAGAGCCACAGGTTTGAGTCACTGAACAATATAGGTTTAGGTAACAAGATAGATCACATTTTTAATAATCACTTAGGATTGATTGACCCCTATTATCGAGAGTGTTTAAGTAGGATGTTTCTAAGTTATATCTGACGCTTTATATATATATATATATATATATATATATATATATATATATATATATATATATATATATATTATTGGCAGCGACAGCGGGCACCAGGACCTTCAGCTCCACCCCTGCAGATCTTCCAGCTACCGTACCCTTGTCTGTTTACCAGGAGTTGCTTAGGGAGTGTGAACGTCAGTATGGTGAGAATATTCAGCTTCAGAGGAGGATTGATGCGTTGTACGATGATGATGATGGCATACTTGCGAACCATGACGGAACCCTTATCTCTAGACTTCAGGTACTTACCCGGATGGCTAACGAGCGACTTCGTGAGATGGCACCTCATAGCGATTGGGATAGTCATACGATGGTTCAGATGATGGTGGATGAGCTCCAGAGCGTGATCAACAAGTTGCAAGAGGACTAGTTTTATGCTTTGGGTTTTGTGCGATGGCGTATAGTATAGCCATTTTATTATCAGACTTGTGTTGTTAGACTTTATCGCACTTTCAGTTTCGGTTTTCGAACTTTATGTTGGTTGGATTTTGAACTTTTGGATTTGGGATATCGATGGATGTCATCGGTATTGTTATCGTTTAATTATTATCGTTTTCCCTTATCGTATTATTCGGCCACGTGAGATTGTTTTAAATTTTAGGTTGTACCTATGTCATATTAGAACTGTTAGACGATATTATGCCATGTGCGGTTAGATGTATGCTTGTGGATAAATAGATGATTGTTTAATATTCAGAAAGATGCCTCCAAGAGGGAGCAATACTAGAGCTAATCAAAATAGGAATCAAGATGATCAGAATAGAGATGATAATCAAGGCAATATGGATATGGCCCAACTTTTGGGACTTTTGCAAAAGCAGACGGCTACTTTTGCTCAGCAGCAGCAGCTACTTCAGCAACAACATCAACAATTACAACAGCAACAAGGACAGCAACAACCAGCTCAGCTTGCGGTAACTTTTAAATCTTTTCAGGCTGTGAAACCCCCAGATTTTCAAGGAACAAAAGATCCAGTTGAAGCCCAGATATGGCTTAAGGAAATGGAGAAGGCCTTCGCACTGGTGAAGGTTAGTGATGAGCAGAAGGTAGAGTTTGCTAGCTATTTTCTTAAAGGTGAATCTAATTATTGGTGGGAGTCGGCTAAGGCCCTAGAAGCAGCAGAAGTGATTCAGTGGGATAGGTTTAAAAGGATTTTTCTGGAGAAGTATTTTCCTAGGTATATGCAGAATCAGATGGAGTTAAAGTTCTTTAATCTTAAGCAGGAGAATATGAGTATTGATGAATATGAGAAGAAGTTTACAGAATTAGCAAGGTTTGTAGGAGATTATGTGGATACAGATGAGAAAAGAGCAAAGAGGTTTCAACAGGGATTGAAGCCATGGTTAAGAAGCAGAGTTGCAGCTTTTGAGATAAACTCGTATGTAGAAGTGGTTCAGAAGGCAATGATAATAGAAGGCGAGAGTGATCAGAATCAGAAGGAAAGGGGCAATTTAAAGAGGAAAGTGGAAGCAATAGAAAGGAATCAGGATCAAGGAAAGTCAACGAATCAGATGGATAAAAAGCCCGGATTTCATAACCAGGGTAGAAATTTTAAAAGGAATGTGCCCAGAAACAGGAATTCAGAAACCCTTCCTCAGAACCCCAATCAACCAAGATTTCCCCGACCATCTATTCCAGAGTGCAAGGCATGTTCTAAGAGGCATACCGGAGCGTGTGTGAAAGCAGATATTGTTTGTTTCAAGTGTAATCAGAAAGGTCATTATGCTAACGAGTGCCGGAATTCGAAATCGAGTGTGACTTGTTACAAGTGTGGTAAGGTGGGACATATGGCTCGAGAGTGCAGATCGCCTATTCCAAACAACAACTTGATGAGATTGACTACCTCTACCCCAGTGAACCAAGTGGCAACTTCTCAGATTCCAACTCAGATTCTAAATCCACCTGTACTTCAGCAAGTTCCAGCTCTTCAAGCTCCAAGTTATCAAGCTTCAGCCTATCCAATTCATGCCCAGACCTTCAACATGATCATGAACGACGCAGTGAGAAGCTCGGATGTAGTGGCAGGTACGCTTTTCGTGAACGCCATTAGTGCAAAAGTGTTAATTGATTCGGGTGCTACTAGATCGTTTGTTGCTAAAGATTTTGTGAATAAGTTGAAGTGTGATACTCGTATGTTAAGAGAAGCTTTGAATGTTGTGTTAGCTAATCAGGATCAGATACCAGTAGATAAAGTATGTTCACCTTGTGCAGTAGAGATTTCAGGACATCTTTTTCCCGTCACCCTGATACCTTTTCAACTAGGAGATTTTGACATAATTTTAGGAATGGATTGGCTTGCCGAGTATGATGCGCATATCGATTGTAAGAGTAAGAGAGTTACGTTGAGATCTCCAGAAGGCGATATAGTTATCTTTAAGGGGCGTAGGCAAACTAGTATGTTTCTTACCATGATGCAAACCAAGAGATTGTTAAGGAAAGGATGTGAGGCTTATCTTGCTTATGTGGTAGACAAGAGTCGAGAAGGAGTGAAATTAGAGGATATTCCCGTAGTTAATGAGTTTCCAGATGTTTTTCCCGAAGAAATACCCGGATTACCTCCAGATCGTCAGATTGAATTCGCGATTGACTTAGCACCAGGGACTGAACCCATTTCCAAGGCTCCATACAGAATGGCACCGTCGGAAATGAAGGAACTCGCTAGTCAACTTCAGGATTTATTGAACAAAGGAGTTATAAGACCAAGTGTATCACCCTGGGGAGCGCCAGTACTGTTCGTGAAGAAGAAAGATGAAAGTATGAGACTTTGTATTGATTATCGAGAGTTGAATAAGTTGACTATCAAGAATAGATACCCGTTACTGAGGATCGATGATTTGTTTGACCAGTTGAAAGGAGCGACATGTTTTTCGAAGATAGATCTAAGGTCAGGATATCACCATCTGAAAATCAAGCCAGAGGATATACCGAAGACTGCTTTTCGAACGAGGTATGGTCACTACGAATTTTTGGTTATGGCTTTTGGATTGACGAACGCACCAGCAGCATTTATGGATTTGATGAACCGAGTGTTTAAGAGATTTTTGGATAAGTTTGTGATAGTCTTCATCGACGATATTTTGATATATTCTAAGACGGAAGCAGAACATGCAGAGCATTTAAGGATATCATTGGAGATATTGAGAAAGGAGAAGTTGTATGCCATGTTTTCCAAGTGTGAGTTTTGGTTGAAGGAAGTCCAATTTTTGGGACATATTATGAGTAAGGAAGGAATTCGAGTTGACCCAGCAAAGATTGAAGCAGTTGTGAATTGGGAAAGACCAAGGACACCGACAGAAGCAAGAAGTTTTATGGGACTAGCAGGATATTATCACAGATTTGTTAAGGATTTTTCTAAGATTGCGGTACCATTGACTAAGTTGACGCGGAAGAATGAAAAGTTTGAATGGACTGATAAGTGTGAAAAGAATTTTCAAGAGCTTAAGCAAAGGTTGGTAACAGCTCCAGTGTTAGCATTACCGGATGATAAAGGAGAATTTGTAATCTACACTGATGCTTCACATAAGGGTTTAGGGTGTGTGTTGATGCAACATGGAAAAGTGATTGTGTACGCTTCAAGGCAACTGAAACCTCATGAACAGAGATACCCTACCCATGACCTCGAGCTAGCAGCAATTGTGTTTGCATTGAAACTGTGGAGACATTATCTTTATGGTAAGAAGTGTGAGATATTTACGGATCATAAGAGCCTAAAGTATATTTTTACTCAGAAGGAACTCAACATGAGACAATGAAGATGGTTAGAGCTGATAAAGGATTATGATTGTACCATTAGTTATCACCCGGGAAAGGCGAATGTCATAGCTGATGCGCTAAGCAGGAAAGAAAGATTGAATATGTTGACAATGACTCAAGAATTGTTTAGAGAGTTTGAGAAATTAGAGATTGAAGTTTGTGCAACAGAGATTCCAGCAGATCAAGTCTATACCATGACATTTCAACCAGTATTATTGGACAAAATTCGAAAATGCCAAGAAGAAGTGATGAATCAAAGATTGAATGAATTGACCGGAGAAGAAATTTGCACGCAGAAAGATAAACAAGGTATTTTAAAATTTTCCTCAAGGATATGGATTCCTGATGTGAAGGAGTTAAAAGAAGAATTGTTGTGTGATGCCCATAGTTCTAAGTTTTCATTACATCCTGGAAGCACGAAAATGTATCAAGATTTGAAGAAGAATTTTTGGTGGCTAGACATGAAAAGAGAAATTGCTGAGTGGGTAAGTCATTGTTATACATGCCAAAGAGTGAAAGCGGAACATCAAAGACCAAGTGGATTGATTCAACCATTGGAAATACCTGAGTGGAAGTGGGAGCACATTGCAATGGACTTTGTAGTAGGTCTACCGAGATCCAAGGCTAATCACGATGCTATTTGGGTTATAGTTGACCGATTGACGAAATCAGCTCATTTCTTGCCGATTAACGAAAGATTTTCGCTTGACAAGTTAGTGCATTTGTACTTGGAAGAGATTGTGACTCGTCATGGAGTTCCAGTATCTATAGTATCTGATAGAGATCCCCATTTTAACTCAAGATTTTGGAGACAGTTTCAAGAACATCTCGGAACGCAACTCAGAATGAGCACTGCTTATCATCCTCAGACAGATGGTCAGAGCGAAAGAACGATTCAGACAATTGAAGACATGCTTAGAGTTTGTGCCATAGATTTCAAAGGCAATTGGGACAAGCATCTACCTTTGGTGGAATTTTCTTACAACAACAGTTATCGTGCTAGTATTGGGATGCCCCTGTATGAAGCTCTCTATGGAAGGAAGTGTAGATCTCCTGTATGTTGGGAAGAAGTTGGTGAGCGAAAGATAGTAGGACCAGAATTGATTCAGCAGACGAAAGAGACAGTGGAACTAATCCAGAAAAGATTACGAACTGCTCAATACAGGCAGAGGAAGTATGCGGATCCAGCAAGAAAGAAAGTAGATTTCGAAGTAGGAGATCTAGTATTGTTAAAAGTTTCGCCATGGAAATGATTAACCAGATTTGGGAAGAAAGGAAAGTTGAGTCCAAGATTTGTAGGACCTTTTGAGATTTTGCGACGCGTGGGCAGAGTAGCTTATGAATTAGCTTTACCGCCTCAGATGCAGCATATTCATAATGTTTTTCATGTATCGATGCTTAAGAAGTTTCTTCCTGACACTAAGTGTGTGATAGAGTATGAACCAGTAGGAATTCAGCCAGATTTGTATTATGTAGAGCGTCCGATCAGAATAGAAGATCGTCGAGAGAAAGTGCTTAGAAATAAATCAGTTGCGTTAGTTAGAGTTTTGTGGAGGAACCCAAGGGTTGAAGAGTCAACCTGGGAGTTAGAAAGTGATATGTTAGAACAGTACCCTCATTTGTTTACATAGCTGATTCTGGGGACAGAATCCTTTTAAGGGGGGAAGGATGTAATATCTGGGAATTTCGTACTCTATAAATTATATTATTTGGAGTTAAAAATGTTATTATGTGCCTTAATTGATGAGTCATTCCATGATTATATGATTGTGAATATGTGTTATGTGCATAATTGCTAAATGTGTTGACATGAAATTGTATTAAACTTTGCATATCTTTTAAATACTAAAATATGATTTTATCTTGCTTAAAAATTTTTATAAAATTCTTGGAGTTAGTAAAAATCATGAAATCTCTTGTTTTATTATCCTTATGTATTTAAAGACTTTTTAAAAATAAAGGTTTAATTTATTTTCGAATTAAAATATTTTACAAGGATTTTTCCATTTATTATTCCTTTTAAAATATTAAAACTTGTAAAATCCAAATCTTTTCACAAAATGATTTTAAAAAAATGTTTTAAAAATATATTGAGGAAGAGAATTGCATATTTTAATTTTTATGTGTCAATAAATTATTTTTGAATCCAAAATATCTTATAATTAGGATTTAATTGTTAAGTCTTTATTTAATTAAAAGATGTATCATTAAAATATGATTTAATATGTGTGTGTGTATAGCTTGGACAAAACCCACCCTCCCCCTTCTTTCTTTTTCATTCGGCCGAGACCCCCCCCCCCCCCCATATTCATCTCTCTCAAAATTCTCTCTAAACTCTCTCAACTTCCATTAACCTTCAACCTCAAGAATCAAGGTAAATCTCCATCAAAACCATTAAGTGTTATATATAAAATTACTCCTCTCTTCATCCTCTACAACCCCTTGTCTTTTAATTTTGGTTTTCCTCACTTTTCAAACTAGGGTTTTCGAAAATCAAGCATCAAAGGTAAGTTTTGTGGGTGTTGATGATTGGGTATACTCCTTGGAAGAGACCCACGAATTTTCGGGCCCTCCGGAGAACCCCAAACCTTCGGCCATGTTCGAAAGTTAGCCAAGGGTTTGCATGCAAGTGTTAATTCATTGATTTTATTTGATTACTATGTTAGATATGATTGCATGTAAGTTTTTATAACTTTTTAAGTTAAGTTTGTTGATGGGTTTGAGTTTTTATGAGATTACAAGGTATGGGTATGTGTGTATTGTAAATTGATGTTTGTTAGTAGGTGTAAATTAAAAAGGTTTTATGATTTTAATGATTTAAGGTTACGAAATTTGATGGGTTAAGGTTGTAATTTGATTTTGAGTGGTAAATTGTAAGTTAGTGATGTTGGGTTATTGAATATTGGATTGTTAGTCAAAATATGTATGTAAGTAATTGTGAAAGTCATTGTGAGGATTTTGTGTGTGTGTTTGGTGTTGATGGAGGGAGGCCGAGAGAGAGATTGATAGAGAGGGAGAGAGACCGAGAGGAAGAAGAGAAGAGAGGGAGAGGGAGAAGCCGAGAGAGAGAGAGAGAGAGAGAGAGAGAGAGAGAGAGAGAGAGAGAAGAGAAAGAGAGAGCCGAGAGGAAGGAGGAAGGAGAAGAAGAGAGAGTATGGTGAGTTGTGTGAATTCTTGAGAGTTAGTTGCTTGAGTCTTATGTGAATTACTTGATTTAATTGTTGCATGAATTAAATTGTTTACATGATTAATTGTTATGTGAATTTGAATTATGAATTGTATAAGGAGTTGTCATGGAGATAGTAGGTTGATTTAGAATTTCTTGGTGGTTAGTAGTAGTCGATATTGATGGAGTTGTAGTCATTGGAAGTATATTGTGTTTGCCTTGTGTTGTTTGAGCCGGTTATAGTCCGGTATGGTTTGACGACTATACAAAGGAGATGCCGCCGAAATTTCTAAAAATATATAAGTATGATTTTCAAAACTCTAAGGCACATCTCCAATGTTAAGTCGTAGTGTCATTATAGTGCTATGCCATACTACATTATATGTTAAATGATTTACGTGCTATGTGACTTATATGTTTACATGTATCTAAACATGTATGTGTATATAGTTATAAAGATATCAATGGGGCGTTAGCATTATTAGGATTGTCTTGTGGTATGTAAACTCTTGAGGGGAAAATAAGATATTGTTTATTATTATAGGTCCGAGTAGGAGGCCTGGCAAGGAGCCAATCGAAGAGGACGCTATCTAGTGCAATCTCGTGATTTAAGGCAAGTGTACTATCCTACTTTGTTGTTACCATATGATGAATGCCATGAGATATTGAATTGTTAGTTTGTCACAAACTAGTTCTTTCCGACCTTATTATTGTCATATACCTTGTGATTGATTTCATACCCCTTGAACTTGATTTGACTTGCTAATCGATAATCATATTTCTTGGAAAACCTTTTTCATAACCTTATTGAATTCTTGAATTCTTGAACCAACTACTTAAATATCTTCTTGTACTTGAACTCGTTTCTATCTAAGAACAATTGTTGATTCTTGATTAACCTTTCGTGATTAACTTTTCTTGATTAACCTTTCTTGACTTAACCAAATTATACTAATCAGAATCCCAACTCCCAAGAATCCAAAATGATTGACTTTTCTTCACTTTGCCTTGTCATTTATTCGAAATCCGAAAATCTTATTCTTGTTGATAAACAACTTGATATACATCGATATTCTTGTTTCTTTGAGATGAATTGAATTTGAGAGTCTTTGTTTGACCTAAATGGAATTGGATGGAATGTTACTTTGACCGAGGCGCCGGTCCAAATTACATTATTATAGGCCAATGTGTGCCTGGGATCCCCTTATATTTGATGAACACCATATTGGATATGCGGGTTCGGAGCTCTGTCGTGGGCTGATCACCCAGCTTTGCTCGTAGCGTCTTATCAGATATTCCAATTCCTACTCAGTCTATTTTGACATTGATTCAGTTGATACCTTTCATTTGCAGATTTATATATCTTGCTTTACAGTTGATTATTTTGCCAGTCTTATATTGTTGATTTATGCACTTGCTGAGCAATTGACTCAATGATTTTATTTTCCTTAACCTTTCAGTGAAACTCGAAGATGGTAAGGACTCTTGAGACTGCGCGTAAGAATTGTGGTGGTTCAGGTGTAGCCTATAGGAGGCAGTTCCAGGTAGAAGGGAGTGGCGATCTGATGGATCTTATTTTGCTAAAACTTTGAACTCACTCTGTAGTAATCTTTTGAACTTAGAATAATTGTGGCTTGTAATAATAATTGTTTTGGATTTGGTAGTTTTATATTGTTTCAAACTCTTACCTGTTGGCGATCTAGGCGTGGGATTGGTAATGTCTAATTAGTTAATATGCATGCTTTACCATTATCTAGTTAATTTTGATTAAGGGATTTGGGGTCATCACAAATGAGATGATTAAACCTAGACCCTAAGGGGGTATTTATAGGTTTGACAAAACTTATTCGCTACACAACTGCCTAAAATAATTAACGCGTTAATTAAAAAGGCGGTAATGATAAGATTAGGATAAGACTTGTGCACTACACAATATCTGTAATTAAATCAAATCTCGGATTTAATCAAATCAATCAAACTGACTCTGATTTAATCGAATTAATCAAAACAGATTTTGATTTATTTATTTTAATCCCAGTGGAAATAATAAAATAGCAAAACTAGTCTGGGTTTAGCCGGCCCAATTTTCTGTTGCATTCGTGTCCGCAGGTCGCACACGCAGAAAGCCCGAAGGCTTACGAAGCCTTGGATTTCCCCTCGAAAGCCCACAATTCGCACCCCCCCTACGCGCCCGTGTAGGAGATGGAGTAACACTTAACCAACACAAGTGAACACTACTCAAGTGTTGTACTATATAAAGTCATGAAAACTCCTTTTCCATATCAATGTGGGACTTCCATTTTCTAACAAAATTTCCACTCTCAAGGGACCATCTTTGAGCTATCATATCTCATTCATCCCTTAACCATTTTGAGTAATTAAACATGCCTCGGAAAGCTCTCTCGGAGGAGAACATAATCCAAGCATCACCCATTGCGCACATGTTGAGTATTGAATACAACAAAAGAATACAGAGGGGGGGTGAATGGATTCTTGAACTTTTCTGGTTCTTGAATCTGTGTAGCAGATAAGTATCTGTGTGTGCAAATGTGTAGGTGCGGATAAGAAATGACACAAGACACAATATCACTTTAATCTAATATATTATTAGATAAAGGTTCCTCCAATCTATGAATACAAATGATAGTATTCTCAGCTTCGTTTTTCTCAGAGAGATATGACTTACAATGTATGAAAAACTTGACTTCTCAAAAGTTAACAACTAAGGAAGTGAGGTTGTATCCTTATAGAACATGGATACAACCTACTTACTACAAATAAGGTAGCTGAATAAATTACTTTCTAGTCTGTCTATCCTTTTTGAGTAAGTGTCCAAACGGTTAAAGATTTGACTTTGCAAAGCCTGTTCAGATCCACTTCTTTAGCCCTTTGTCTCTTCTATATCTCTCCAAGCTTCTTTGTAGGCTTTCCAGAACACATTACAGATTGTGGTCCATAAGTGCATTGGCTTGTTGCAGGTTTCAGACTTGTTCAATTTCTTCAGTATTTTGTCTCCAAGAATGTATTCGAGAAGTGACTAAGTGATTGATTCGAGAACTAGGATTAGATAACTTTGAGTTCTCGAATACTATATGATTTACATATCGAATCACTTCTCGAATAGCACTCTTCTCCAGGGTTCCTTGAGTTGTCGAATAGAATACTTGACTTGTCGAATCCCTGAGATATCGAATAGTTCATTCCGAGTCCTTGAGATATCGAATGGAACTTTGACTTGTTGACTCTTTGAGAACTCGAATACCACTTTGACTTGTTGACTTCTTGATTTCTCGAATAGAGCATTTAGACATGTCGAATCTCTGAGATATCGAATGAGATATCGAATAGTGCATTCAGAGATATCGAACAGTGTCTTCTTAGATATCGAATCTCTAATTTCTCGAATGCTAGACTTCTCGAATAGACAAAAGTACTTCTTGAATTGGTACTTAGGCAAATTCTTCATTTCTTCAAATCTCAACTGTGATTATTTGATAGTCTTTATCTTCTTGCTTGAGGCATGAACCTTGGAACTTCTTTCAAGCATTATTCTTGACTATATAAGTACAGTTACACAACTAGGATTTGATACCTATTGCAAGTACAAAACAAATAGAAACTCTACAACTAGAGGTTCCCTTAGTTAAGAGGTCATGTAAGTAATGCAAAGCATTACAAACAATTAGGCTTATTATTAGATGTAAACATGCATGCCTCTGTGACTAATAATCTCCCCCAAATTGTGAGTGAGACCCTTAGTCACAATTTCATGTCTGATAACAAGCCTAACATACATAAAGATAAAACTTGAAAAGTACAGGTATGAAATTTGATTGAGCACATGAATGAAATTACAAGATGAATAATCTTACAGTATGATGAAATACTAGCCATTCTCATTTGATTCCATCTCCATTGCTTTGGCTTGTAGATCATCATATGCTTTCTGTTTTCTTTCTTTCTCCTTTCTTGCATTCTCATCCATGGCCCTTATGATCTCTGCCAAAGCATCCAATTCATCAAGTTTGAAATCTTCAATTACTTGTTTCAGAATGTTGGCAGGATAGTGACTGAGTAGGTTCACTCTTATATTGACATTATCTCCATTTCTTCTCCTATACTTCACCACATAGGGATTTAACTGAACTGTGACATCCCCAAATCCGGGGTCATGAATTTGGGCCATCACGGACCAACTTTCATTCAAAATCAATATCTCTTGGGTTTTTTTTTTATTATTATTAATACTTATGCAATTGACCCCACAGTAATACACACACACACACTAGTCATATGCTCAGAGAACAACATTCACCATAATAAAAGTTTAGAGTTAAACAGTTATTACAAACCCAGAATCATACTTAAGTACATTGTTGAGTGATGCTTCTACAAGAAGCATTTCAACAACCAAATTTATTACAACCTTACATACTTACACACTTAATATACATAAGACCACTAAACCCCTTGCGCTTGTCATCTACCTCGGGAACGGTCGCCAGTGCTCGCTCAATAGGTCGCCTTCCCCCTACCCTCTTGCGGGGTGTCGTACGGAGTATTGGCATTGGTCCTAGCTGTATATACATAAGTAGCAAGAGTGAGCTATAATAGCTCAGCAAGATAATATTGTAAACTAGAATTTAAAATGTAACCAAGTATACATGTATATACATATGTAAGCAGTAACCAAATTATAAACTTTAAGGAAGAATAAAACTCTTATTTAATAATACATCATCCACTTACTATTATAAGAAAGAAATCTAGAATAATACAGTATCAGTTTCTCTTCTTAAATAATATAACAATCAATATAATCTTTCAGTGTAAGATTTCAGGATAATATGAATATTTACTTAAATCTCTTACTATCATCTTCTCATTTCCTTCTTATGTAACAATTTTTTTATAAATTAATATAAAAATCAGTTTCTCTTCATCTATAACAACAATTCCATCGTCTCATATCATTTTACCTTTTCAGTATACCATTCTGACTTTATCGTTTATTCTTTATTCAATAATTGTGGGGGTTTCCACTGTTACCGAATACGTGAGGTACGATGATCAGTCGTCCTCCGTACCCGTCTATTTTTACTACCGGTAGAAGGAATGAAGGCCACCTGCTAACATCATCCCTGGAGGAAGGCCACCTGCTAACATCCTCCTGGAGGAAGGCCACCTGCTAACATCCTCCCTTGGCATCTTCGTGCCGAATCATGAATGTTAGACTATGTCGCACACAGCCCTGACACAGCCTCTTATGCAAGTTTGTTGCTAATCCCCCTTTTTATAAGATCATTATTCAATTTATCAACACCATTTCATATTTCCATTCCCGTATATCACTTCCATTCTCGCACATTATTTCTATAAAATATATGTATATAACATACACTAAAAAGAATGTTTATAATATAGCATTATAAACCATATAACCCTAGATAACAACTGATACCATTCTCTTTCATATCCCTTTTACCCTAGAGCATATTCGCTCCATTCGTAATCATCTCTATATTCATATTTCAGAAAACATATCCATCTCTCTTTAACTTCCCACAATCAAAAGAATATATTCTTTGCAATATAGCAACAAAAGCATCACATATACATAAATATATTCCATGATATCATTATTATTCCGAAGATAAATAATTTTTAAAGTAGGGATAGAAGGATCTTGCCTCGGTTTCTGTATCCTGACAGTATGGCTGGTTCCTCCTCCGGAATTTCTATAAACACAAAAGGACCGTCATTAGAATACCACATCTCTTACTCACTACCCTCTCGTATAACAACACCCTTTACACTTCAATGTATGTTTAACGTATCATTATTACCCCAAAGGTTCAAGAACTTAACCATTTATAAGTTCAATCGAAGTTTCAGTGTTTGTCACCATTTTACCTAACAACCACATTCGACTGTAAAATTTCTTATAAATTTTTGATTTTGAATTTTAATATGAGGTCAACTGCCAAGGGTCCTCTGACCACCCTACTATACTATCCCAAAATTTCGTGACTTATAAAAATGTCTAAGTATGGTAACTTTAGCCTCAAAGTTGATACAATTACGTTTTCTCGGGTATCAAACGTCTTTCACTAAAACTGACTTTTCTCCTAAACCGTTCATCAGATTTTAACGCACCTTATATCAAAACTATCTATGAACTAAGCTCTATCATTTCATGGTCAATTGGTAACCTAGGCAGTGAGGTACCGTATGAATACAGGGGTCACAAAACAGGGCAGTTTTCGTTCTAACGAAAATCGGACATTATAACTGCTGTAATTTCATACTTTCCAAAATCAAACTCCTCCAAATCACTCATCCACCTTATACCATCACCTACACCATGTGGTCTACATCCCAACCATGGTTACAAGTCCACAACACACAATCTCCATATCAAAACAAACCATTATAACACATAATCACCATAAACATTACATTAACACCACTTAACTACCAACCACTTCAATATCTACCATAAATATAAAAGGCAAGGGTTGTTATACCTCTTTGAAGCTTGAAGAACACTTAATAATCCTTAATAATCCTTGGGCACACCTTGAACAACCTTGAATTAGCTTGGATTAACTAAAGGAGCCATTAAAACAGAGATTAAAACTTGAAAAACACTATTCACTACTATTCATCTTGCACTTGAATGATTTTATTACCTATGAAGATAATGATGATTGGCTTTGAAACTTTGAGAATATCACTTTCTACCCTCCAAGCATCTTCACCAATTTTCCCTTGATTTGTTGTTAATGTTTGCTAGGGTTTTGTTTTTTTTTCTTCTTCTTTTTTCTTGTTCTTGCCGAATGGTGTAGTAAGGAAAGGGGGAGAGAGTTTTGTGTTTTTCTTTTCTCTTATCTCTTAATTACTTACTAATCTAGATTGTATTGGAAGCTTGGTAGATATTTGTGATTAAAACCATGTGAAAATACTAATTTGCCCTTAAACTAGTTAGTGGAAAATGATGTCATTTTAGTGATCTCATAATTCTCTTTTTTTTCTTGATTTTTCTAAGTATTGTGCTACTAATTCTTATAAAGATAATGTGGTATGTATCCTTGTTATATTACTAATCTTGGTTGCTTAATCTCCATATTCGTCTAATTGTGGTTCGTTTCGAATGTACCTCATTATCTCAATGGTTTTGAAACCATTTACGAATCCAATTTCCCTTGGCATTCTCTTAACTTAATAATCCTTTGGTTTAACCTAAATTCACTAATCCCTCAATATATAATTCTTATAATGTTTCCATGCTCCTTAACATCTAATAGAAGCTTATTCGAAATCAAAATCCTCAAAATCCATGTTTCAGGAATTTCTGAAATCTAACGTCATTTCGAGTCACTTATTTTCATTGTACAACACTAATATGGTTTCTGTTTATTCATTTTATGTTTCCATTATCGAGTACCTATATCCCATTTCTCTAAGACCTCAAAATTTACTATTTATAGGATCACTGTAGCATTGCCAAAGTTAGGGTTATTACATCCTTCCCTCCTTAAAAGGATTCCGTCCCGGAATCACGTCAGAAATGTCCATAGATACCTTTTCATCTACACCTTATAACTTCTATACCACTTTCTCCATCCTTTTTCCTTCATAATATCTCTATCTTGTTTGCGCAAAATTACACCAACATAAACTTGCTTCCCATTCATCAACATTCCTCTTTTAATTATGGTTATCGGCCACCACATTGGCCTCTCCTGAATGGTAGTGTATCTCACTTATGGTTTATCCCTATGTTGATCTCTATCATGACATAAAATATACATATTTCGCTCTTATTATATCTTGTCTCTGTAAAATCTTCCAGAAATCCGACTAGAATAAGATTCTTTGAAACAATTGTAAGAAAATATTACCTATAATATATATTTCCTGTTCGTATATAAACAAGTCTGTGGTTTACCCCCAAAATACTATTATTCTCCTTTTCATAGAATGTCTAACCCCTAACAGATACTGATTTTCCTTATCTAGATTATCAACCTACCTATACCATTCATTGACCACATTGATTCCTAACCAAACGTTTACACTAAAAATTTAAATACTAGAAAAATGTTCACCTGCATCTGTATCCGGCTTTCTCAATGCCTCTCCTAAAGTCATATTGTACACTTTAACAGTAGGCCTGTTTGAAGCAGTCACACTCTATTCTGGCACGGATGATCCCCCGGAACGACAATCTCTGCCAATGTGTCCTAGTTTCCCACACTGGTAACACTTGACGTCCCTCTTAGGATTGGTATTAGCCAATGGGCACTGGCTAAGATAGTGTCCTTTTTGTCCACAGTTAAAGCAGTTTATTTCTAATGCTCTACACACTCCCGTATGCTTCCTACCACACGTGTTACAGTCTGGAAATGGTGTTCGAGATTGATTAGACTGAAAGGTTCCTGTGGATCTACCACCCTGATTCACCGTCTCACTGTTTGTCTTATTATTCCCTGACTTTCCAAACTGGGGTTTTTGTCCTTTACCAAATTTGTTAAAGTAACTTCCCTCACTTGAACCTCCTTTTGGACCCTCAAATTTTCTTTTCTTGTTCTCTCGACCTAATTGGGTTTGTTCACTCTCGGCCTCAATAATAGATGCTTTCTGAACCACCGCAGCATACTCGGTCAACTCAAATGGTGCCACTCTTGTCCGTAGCCATGGTTTCAATCCTTGTTGAAACCTTTTCGCTCGTTGTTCCTCAGTACGCACAAATTCTGGAACAAACCTAGACAGTTCGGTAAATTTCATTTCATACTCAGCCACTGTTAGATTTTCCTGCTTTAGCTCCAAAAATTTTATTTCCATCTGGTTCTCCAGGTACCTAGGGGAATATTTGTCTAGAAACACCCTAGTGAAACGCTCCCAGGTTATCACTCCCGCTCCCTCGAGATTTTTCTTAGCTTCCCACCAATAATTTGCCTCTCCCTTTAGGAGATAGGCTGCAAAGACTGTCTTTTGATCTTCCTCTACCCTCAGTATCTCAAAAGCCTTCTCCATCTCTTTCAGCCATGCCCTGGCTGCTACTGGGTTAGTGGTTCCCTCAAATTCTGGGGGTTTTAATGACTTAAAAGCACGAAAAGAGTTAGCTGCCTGGTTGGGAAGAACAGGTGGTTGTGGCGGATTCTGTGGATTAGCTAAATTCTGCCTCAATAGTTCCATAAATTGGTTAAAAGGGTCACCACCCTGATTTCCCTGTTGACCAGTTGATTCATCTTCTTCTTCCTCATGATCTTGTTCATTATGAACGTTTTCACCCTGCCTATTATGACTCCCTTCCTCTCTCTCATTTTCCCTTGCATTCATTCTATTATTACGCTTAGGCGGCATGATTCTGTATATAACAATATTCTTCGTTAATCACCCAAAATTAGGGTACAATATACATTATTTCCATATATGCACAACTATATCATTAGTTAATCTTATTTATGCATCCCAGTATTTTTAACTTCACACAAGTAATATTTAATTATAATACAACTTTGACAAATAAGCTTAGTACCTTTAGCACAATAACCTTTTCATTTAAGTCAATCACCTCATATATATCAATATTTTTGATTCTCAACATTTAATATCAAAATACAATAAAATTAGGCAAAGTACATAAACTTCATTAATTTACATAAATATTTTACAACTTGGGTACAACGTCTTTTACTACTAATATCATACATCATAAAGTACAAAGTTCGAAACCCCAAAAGCATAACTGTACATACTAATTCGCTATAACAAAAGCACTACTAGCTGTCCTCTAATCAGACTGGGATTAAGACAGTAAACAACTAACCTAATCCCCAAAATGACATCCACAAGATGACTAGTCTGATTAGTAACTAAAACTACTACTCTGAATCACGGGAACGCTGCTCTGACAACGTCTCTGATCTGCACTACCATAGTGGTGACTACATCAACTATCTGAGCCCTCCATACTGGATCCCCTCTGTCTCCCAACATCGTCCTAATATCACCGAGTGCCCGCAGCTCGATACTAACTATGCTCAAAGTCAACCCATCTGGTATCACACCTCCTCCTCCTCTCGCCCTGTCTAACCTCTGCACAAGCGTATCTATAGTCCGACGGGACTCCTCCAGTTGTCCCTGTAGGGCAAAGTACTCTGACAAGAAAATAGCTGGCAACTGACCAGCTGGAAATATAGGTGCCTCCTGAGGTGGCATAGCATCTGGGGGAGGTACATCTACAAGTGGGGGTGCATCCACTGGTGGAGGTGGTGGTGGTGCAAATGGTGGGGATGGAGGAACTGGCTCCGTGTCCGCATCCTCGGAAGGGTCCTCCTCCAACTCATCCTCTGACATGATAAAGTGTCCCGGTGGAGTGAACTGCTCAACTGGGTCCTCAAAAGGGTCAGGGCTAGGTAGAGGAGATGGAACTGGTGATGGTACTGGGACAGGTGGGACAGGAGTAGGAGTCACGTGAATGTCCCTCCACTCAATCGGCTCCTCAGGTATAACAGATAACCTAGGCCTCTTACGCAAGGGCATCTCCTCCTCAGGAATATCCGACCGCACCCGAGAAGGTCCGGCCCCATCAGGTCCTACATATGGTCTACCAGAGTATGGCACTATGGCCACAGCATCCCTCTGCCAGCGCTCCTCTGCCTCCTCAAGTCTAACTCTAATCTCGTGCCTCTCCATGGCCTCTGCGCGAACTCTCCTCCTCAGGTCAGTGATAGCATACTCTGGAACCTCTACACCTACCAGCAACAAGTCTCTAAGCTCCTGCTCGGGTAGTCCTAGCCACTAGGGGTCCTGATCCGGCTCACCCATCTCCGCTCCCTATAATAAAACAAAAATTCTATTAGTAACGGTCTATAAAATTATATTATATGCTTAAAATAAATACTACCTGCGATATACCACCCCTGAACTTAATGGAAGTTCACAATTTATGTTATAACTGATACATTTATTATTATCACTCTTGTTCCTGAGCATTATGACTCTTAGCTCTGATACCAAACTGTGACATCCCCAAATCCGGGGTCATGAATTTGGGCCATCACGGACCAACTTCCATTCAAAATCAATATCTCTTGGGTTTTTTTTTATTATTAATACTTATGCAATTGACCCCACAGTAATACACACACACACACACTAGTCATATGCTCAGAGAACAACATTCACCATAATAAAAGTTTAGAGTTAAACAGTTATTACAAACCCAGAATCATACTTAAGTACATTGTTGAGTGATGCTTCTACAAGAAGCATTTCAACAACCAAATTTATTACAACCTTACATACTTACACACTTAATATACATAAGACCACTAAACCCCTTGCGCTTGTCATCTACCTCGGGAACGGTCGCCAGTGCTCGCTCAATAGGTCGCCTTCCCCCTACCCTCTTGCGGGGTGTCGTACGGAGTATTGGCATTGGTCCTAGCTGTATATACATAAGTAGCAAGAGTGAGCTATAATAGCTCAGCAAGATAATATTGTAAACTAGAATTTAAAATGTAACCAAGTATACATGTATATACATATGTAAGCAGTAACCAAATTATAAACTTTAAGGAAGAATAAAACTCTTATTTAATAATACATCATCCACTTACTATTATAAGAAAGAAATCTAGAATAATACAGTATCAGTTTCTCTTCTTAAATAATATAACAATCAATATAATCTTTCAGTGTAAGATTTCAGGATAATATGAATATTTACTTAAATCTCTTACTATCATCTTCTCATTTCCTTCTTATGTAACAATTTTTTTATAAATTAATATAAAAATCAGTTTCTCTTCATCTATAACAACAATTCCATCGTCTCATATCATTTTACCTTTTCAGTATACCATTCTGACTTTATCGTTTATTCTTTATTCAATAATTGTGGGGGTTTCCACTGTTACCGAATACGTGAGGTACGATGATCAGTCGTCCTCCGTACCCGTCTATTTTTACTACCGGTAGAAGGAATGAAGGCCACCTGCTAACATCATCCCTGGAGGAAGGCCACCTGCTAACATCCTCCTGGAGGAAGGCCACCTGCTAACATCCTCCCTTGGCATCTTCGTGCCGAATCATGAATGTTAGACTATGTCGCACACAGCCCTGACACAGCCTCTTATGCAAGTTTGTTGCTAATCCCCCTTTTTATAAGATCATTATTCAATTTATCAACACCATTTCATATTTCCATTCCCGTATATCACTTCCATTCTCGCACATTATTTCTATAAAATATATGTATATAACATACACTAAAAAGAATGTTTATAATATAGCATTATAAACCATATAACCCTAGATAACAACTGATACCATTCTCTTTCATATCCCTTTTACCCTAGAGCATATTCGCTCCATTCGTAATCATCTCTATATTCATATTTCAGAAAACATATCTATCTCTCTTTAACTTCCCACAATCAAAAGAATATATTCTTTGCAATATAGCAACAAAAGCATCACATATACATAAATATATTCCATGATATCATTATTATTCCGAAGATAAATAATTTTTAAAGTAGGGATAGAAGGATCTTGCCTCGGTTTCTGTATCCTGACAGTATGGCTGGTTCCTCCTCCGGAATTTCTATAAACACAAAAGGACCGTCATTAGAATACCACATCTCTTACTCACTACCCTCTCGTATAACAACACCCTTTACACTTCAATGTATGTTTAACGTATCATTATTACCCCAAAGGTTCAAGAACTTAACCATTTATAAGTTCAATCGAAGTTTCAGTGTTTGTCACCATTTTACCTAACAACCACATTCGACTGTAAAATTTCTTATAAATTTTTGATTTTGAATTTTAATATGAGGTCAACTGCCAAGGGTCCTCTGACCACCCTACTATACTATCCCAAAATTTCGTGACTTATAAAAATGTCTAAGTATGGTAACTTTAGCCTCAAAGTTGATACAATTACGTTTTCTCGGGTATCAAACGTCTTTCACTAAAACTGACTTTTCTCCTAAACCGTTCATCAGATTTTAACGCACCTTATATCAAAACTATCTATGAACTAAGCTCTATCATTTCATGGTCAATTGGTAACCTAGGCAGTGAGGTACCGTATGAATACAGGGGTCACAAAACAGGGCAGTTTTCGTTCTAACGAAAATCGGACATTATAACTGCTGTAATTTCATACTTTCCAAAATCAAACTCCTCCAAATCACTCATCCACCTTATACCATCACCTACACCATGTGGTCTACATCCCAACCATGGTTACAAGTCCACAACACACAATCTCCATATCAAAACAAACCATTATAACACATAATCACCATAAACATTACATTAACACCACTTAACTACCAACCACTTCAATATCTACCATAAATATAAAAGGCAAGGGTTGTTATACCTCTTTGAAGCTTGAAGAACACTTAATAATCCTTAATAATCCTTGGGCACACCTTGAACAACCTTGAATTAGCTTGGATTAACTAAAGGAGCCATTAAAACAGAGATTAAAACTTGAAAAACACTATTCACTACTATTCATCTTGCACTTGAATGATTTTATTACCTATGAAGATAATGATGATTGGCTTTGAAACTTTGAGAATATCACTTTCTACCCTCCAAGCATCTTCACCAATTTTCCCTTGATTTGTTGTTAATGTTTGCTAGGGTTTTGTTTTTTTTTCTTCTTCTTTTTTCTTGTTCTTGCCGAATGGTGTAGTAAGGAAAGGGGGAGAGAGTTTTGTGTTTTTCTTTTCTCTTATCTCTTAATTACTTACTAATCTAGATTGTATTGGAAGCTTGGTAGATATTTGTGATTAAAACCATGTGAAAATACTAATTTGCCCTTAAACTAGTTAGTGGAAAATGATGTCATTTTAGTGATCTCATAATTCTCTTTTTTTTCTTGATTTTTCTAAGTATTGTGCTACTAATTCTTATAATGATAATGTGGTATGTATCCTTGTTATATTACTAATCTTGGTTGCTTAATCTCCATATTCGTCTAATTGTGGTTCGTTTCGAATGTACCTCATTATCTCAATGGTTTTGAAACCATTTACGAATCCAATTTCCCTTGGCATTCTCTTAACTTAATAATCCTTTGGTTTAACCTAAATTCACTAATCCCTCAATATATAATTCTTATAATGTTTCCATGCTCCTTAACATCTAATAGAAGCTTATTCGAAATCAAAATCCTCAAAATCCATGTTTCAGGAATTTCTGAAATCTAACGTCATTTCGAGTCACTTATTTTCATTGTACAACACTAATATGGTTTCTGTTTATTCATTTTATGTTTCCATTATCGAGTACCTATATCCCATTTCTCTAAGACCTCAAAATTTACTATTTATAGGATCACTGTAGCATTGCCAAAGTTAGGGTTATTACATGAACTCTACACAATCCTTTTGTCATTAGCTTTTCTGCTTCAACTTTCATCCTATCGATCTCCTTCTCCCTTTCTAGCCATTTCTCAAAGCATCCCTTCCTAATCTCCTCAGCATAGTCTCTCTTCATTTTCACAAAATCAATCAACTCCAGCTTCCATACTCTCTCCACCTTGTCTTCAGAATCCAACAGTGCAATAATTCTTTCTATCTCATATAACTTGCCCCAATTTTGACAACCCCTTGTTTGAATTTCATTTCTCTTCCATCAGTGTATTTGATTTCAAGGTAGTCATTCACAATTGCAGCAGCATATCTTTTGAGCTCTTAGAAATTGCAGTTGCTCTTCACCAAAATCTTCATCTAGTGGTTGGAGTTTCAGTCCTGGATAGATTGTTAGAGCTCTTGATTTGGATAGCTTTGGTTTCCTTGCAGCTTGTTTGAATTTGATCCTTTTTACATGGTTGCCTGGCAGTAACATGTGACCTTTGTTTGTAGACCATTGTAGTATTCAATTAGCAGTTTGCTTTTTGAAACACACAGATGGCTTCTTGACTTGAATCTTCTTCTCTTCTTGAGATGGCAAACAAGTTCCAGAAGCCATATATGCTGATTTTGCTAGGTCACTACTAATAGTATTCACCCTAGACTTAGAGTCTTGTGTTGTGGTGAGGTTACTATCAGCAATGCCTAAGGCTTGCTGTTTTCCATTTTTCCTCTTATAGACTTTACCTTGGTCATCATCATCCTTCTTGTTCTTGTCATCCTTCTTCTTCTTATCTTCATCACCATTATCTCTCCTATGATGTCTTCTCCTCCCATCACTTTTATCTTCAGAGTCATCATCCTTATTTCTCCTAGGTAGAGCCATTTCTGGAATTGCACCAGTTGCTATGAAAGATCTGAGGATGTGCAGTGCTTCTATTTCTTCAGCATTTCTGACTCCACCTTTCTTCTGTAGTTGATTAGTGATAGCAATGAAAAGTCTGTGATTTCTAGAAGTGAGGTCATTGGGAATGACCAATTGCTTGATGTCTTCAATTTTGGTGCCAGACTGGTAGATGATTATCCATGGCTTCTTGATTACTTCTGGCAGCCTTGAAGGTTGATCATTCCTTAAGTCATCATACAGACTCTTGTTGTTCTCATTTCTCTTCTCAATAAGCTCAAGTATGGCATCTACCTCAGAGTGTTTTAGGGCTTGAAGAGTCTTGTAGGTTAGATGCCATATCTTTGAATTGGATACCATCATTATCTCCTTGAACCATGAGCTATTGATTTTCCTGGGTATAACAGTGAGACAGTCAATCTGATCTTTCAGGCTCCTCAGATAAAATTGAGTGTCACTAGCCTGCTCCCTTGAGACTTTCAGAAACTCCAAGAATGCTTCATCATGATAGACATTTGAATTTGTAACTTCTTGTACCTTGGCCTCAATAACCACCTTTACTTCTACAGGCTTGGCACTTTCAGATTTGGAGGATGGAGGTTTATCAGATGGCATACTCCCTGCAACCACTGTGGTTGTGATGGATTGTTTCTGGCCACCAGGAGTAATGACATGCACAGTTGGTAGAGTAACAACTGGCAGAGTGGTTGGGGGCTCATCAACTTTGGATTTCCCTTTCCCTGGCACATTTATAGGTTTTGGAGCCCTTTGGTGGCCACCCTCATTTAGTTGTATGCCTTTCTCCTTAGGTTTCTCCCCCTTTGGATTTGAATTCCTTAACCTCTTCTCCCCCTTAGGCTTGTTGTCAAGCACAGAGGCTTTAGGAGTGGCCTTTGGGTTGAAAGATTCTTTAGGTAGAGGGAGACCCATGTGCTTCATCATAGCAGACAACATAGATTGTTGATGCAGAAGGACATTAGCTGTGGTGGTGGCTTGGGTGTCCAACTGTTCATTGAGAATTGCAACCTTGTTTGTAAGATGAGCATTAGACTTTGTGAGAGAAGCTACCTCCTTTTCAAGAGCATGAACCTTGGTGAATAATTCAGTAGATTTGAAGCCATATAGGGATTGTTCCTTAAGTCTCTGCACTTCAAACCTAGTCATATCATGCAATGGGACTTCAGTAATCAGTTTGTCTCCATATAGATTTTTGAACATGGTCCTTAGCATGGCATTGGCATCTGTGGTCTGTTCAGATAGAGCTTGAAATTTATTCCCTAGACCTGTGACTATGTCATTGAGTAGAGCTAGGCCATTATCCATCTTGGTACAGGTAGACTTGCAGGCTAGAATGTCCTTGAGAACAGTCTCCAATGGAGGGAATTTGGCATCAAAGGCCCCCTTTATCTCATGCACCTCCTTGATTGTGGCTGTACACACTTCATGAACTTCTGCTTTTAGACCCTTGCCAAGGTAGTGTGCAGCCTTGAGAATACCCTTGTAGCTGTCACTCACTGCTTCATACACATCACTAGGGGAGAGAGATTTGGCATTGGACCCTAGTGAAGTAATGTACTCTTCTCTGATGTACTGAAGGCCTTCTGAGAGAGGAATGTCCAATTTTCCTTGTAGCCAGGCATCCACATTGCCATCTCTTTCAGTATCATCAACTATCTTAGCCCTTTGCATCTCCACATCATCTCTGTGGCATAAGAGAATATCTTCATAATCTGGATTTGGCATGTTTACAGTGAGAAGGTGCTGAGCAATCTTTGTGAACTCAGGGATCTGATCCACAATTAAGCTTTGAAGTGCTTCAACCGTCAATTGAGGTGGAACAGACCCTGATCCTGAAGCACTGTCATGTTGCACAGGCTTCAGCCATTGAGATAAGAAGTTAGAGCTATAGCTAGGCAAGCTAGACTCCTCAGTTACAGATGCAACTTCTGTAACCGGATGGAATGACTCTACTACTGTTGTCTCCACAAGAGTGGGATGAGTTACAACAGTAGTTGACACAGGCACAGAGTCTCTAGTAAAAACTAGTGAATCCTCTGTGTTTGTGATGGTGTCATCAGGATATGCCCTAGCTAGCATTCCCTCACCATCTGAATGTGGTTTCTGGGTGGTGAGCACAGTGTAAAGCACCATGTCACTTGAATTTGTTGGCTCATCAAGAAAGAATAATTCTTGATGATCAAGTCCTTGCTCCTCAATTGCTTGAGTTACAGGCTGCAAAGAAATTTCAGGTGTAGGTTCTGGAAGAGAAGTGTCTTGTGGAATAGATTTTGGCAACTCCCCCTGAGAAATAGAGGGAGTTTCAAATGTGATGTGCTCTCCACTCAGTGTTGTGCCAGCCTTAACCCTCCCATGTGTTGACTCTGTACAGATAGGTGCATTGGGGAGGATGCTTGATTCTATAGATGCACCCTATTGAGAGAATACATCTAGTGAACTGGTTGCCCCTGATTTTATAACTTCAGCCATTTGTGTGACTGAAGAGGTGGTTTTAGCTTTCTTCTTCTTTGGCCTTGTCAAGGGTGACTCAGGTGCCTCACTTTCTAATTCTACAGCTAATGCTGCTTCAGATAATATGATTAATGGTGCAGAAGCTATCTCCTTTCTCTTCTTTTAACTAACATCACCCTTTTGAGAGGATGATGCAGTTGGCTCAATGTTTGGTAGAGTGTTTGGCTGAGAGGGTTGGTTAGCAGGCCCTGGGTTAGCATTTTGTCCTACTTCCTTGGGATGTGCTAACTGTGACTTGGAATCAAATATTGGCATGTTGTGGGGGTAAGTCCTAAACAAACCCTCCATATGGGGAGTTATGTTAAGTCTTACATCCACATCATTTCTAGTCTCCAAATTACCAAAAATGAGTTTGGTCATGGATTTAGGATAGCGTATTCTATTTTTATCTATCCCAGGCAAATCAACCAATTGAGCATTTTTAAAATTAAGTACAGATTGAATAAAGCGAGGGAAGAAAATGTCAGTACCTCTCTTGGTTGTGTTCTTACCAAGTCTCCCATACAACTCTTGTAGGATGATTTGACCAACATCTATCTTTCTTCCATAAGCCAATGCATAGGCAATTTGCTGCGCTGGTGCACTGATTTGGTCAAAACTTGATTTCCTGGCAGTGAAGACTTGAAGGAGAGTTGCAAACACATAGCTCCACTCCTTTCTCAGATTCTTCCTGTTTAGCTTTCCAAGATTAAACCCATCTGAGTAGCTGATGAATTCAAAGAATTCTTCCAACTGTGCATTTATGGCCAGTGTGTCATATGACTCTTGTTGTAAGCCCAGTGCTTGATTCATGTCTGATGTGGTGATAGTGATTTCCTTATCCTGAATCTTGCAGTAGATGATATATGATGTTATGGCGCTTTCCAGGGCTACAACTTCCACAATAGCAGTGCCCCAAAACTGTTCCAGGATGTCTAGATACAGAGTCGGGTTAGCAGAGAGGGCATCCTTGATATATGACTCAGACATCCACTTTACAAAGCACTTGAAGTTCGCATTGGGTGCTTCCACATCACTGGTTAGGGCGAAAAAGTTGCTGTTGAATTTTATGGTTGCCACTGATACAGTGAAAAGAGAGAAAAGAGTAAAGGTTGAAGAAGAAATTTAGCTTTTGGCAGTTAGGGTTTCAGAGGTTTTGGGACTTTTGATGCTTGAGAAATCGAATGAAATGAACCAAATAGATGTAGAATTGTATAAGTTTGAAGTATTTGAATTATCGATTAGATGTATGTTTTGTATCGACAAGTCAGGCATTCGAGAAGTAGAAAACACCTATTCGATAAGTCAAGAAAGGCTTATTCGATAACTCAAGCAGATGGTAACTCACAGCTGGCATTTATCTAACTTAGAAATAATTCTAAATTAAATAAAATGTGTTTTTATGAGTGAATTAAAATTTTAGAAAAAAATCCAAAATCGGTTGAGATTCAGCGAGAATTCAGCCTTTTCAAATGATTCGAGAACTCAAATATAGTATTCGAGAACTCAGTCATTAGAGAACTCAATTACCATATTCGAGAAGTCAAGAATACCTCTATTCGATATCTCTAAAAGACTCTATTCGAGAACTCAAGAGTACTCTAATGAGACTTGTTAGAGATGTCGAATAGTGAACCATTCGAGAAGTCTGACTTATCGAAATATGCTCATCACTCACAAAAATTAATTTTCACTATCTTTTAAAATTTACCAGTCATATTCAATGAAGAATATTGTAGCAAATTAAGCAGTGATTTTCTCAAAATTTCATAGAAATTTCAAGTTAATAAAATATGATTTTTCAACATATGCAACAGATTTGAAATATTTATAAATCATATTTCAGCTAACACTTACTTCAAAAATATTGAGAACTTAGATAAAGTAAGTGTTTACTGCTGCAACAATCTAGATGATATATTCACTTAGCCAGAATCTAAAGAATTCAGCATTCCAATCTCACTAACCAACCTTGTGAAGGTGGCTTCATCTAATGGTTTAGTGAATATGTCAGCTAGTTGTTTGTCTGTAGAGACATAATGCAACTTAATGGTACCATTAGTTGCATGTTCTCTAATGAAATGATATCTGATGTCAATATGCTTTGTTCTAGAATGATTGACAGGATTGGCAACTATAGAGATTGCATTTGTGTTGTCACACATGATTGGAATTCTTTCCAACACAAGTCCATAATCTCTAAGTTGATTTCTAATCCAAAGAACTTGAGCACAGCAACTTCCAACAGCTATGTATTCATCCTCAGCTGTAGAAGTTGACACAGATTGTTGTTTCTTGCTATACCAAGAGACTAACCTTTGTCCAAGAAACAGGCAGCTACCTGAGGTGCTTTTCCTATCCACTCTGCATCCAGCATAATCAGAATAACCAAACAGATTGAACCCTGTGTCCTTAGGATACCATAAACCTAAGTTTGGAGTGCCCTTCAGATATCTAAAGATCCTTTTTATAGCAATCAAATGTGATTCTTTTGGATTTGATTGAAACCTTGCACACAAACATGTAGCAAACATGATGTCTAGCCTACTTGCAGTGAGAAAGAGTAGAGAACCAACCATGCCTCTGTAGACTGAGATATTTACTTGCTTGCCTTTAGCATCTTCATCAAATTTAGTGGTAGTGGCCATGGGTGTCTTCGCAGGTGAGCAATCTTCCAAATCAAACTTCTTCAATAAATCCTTGATGTATTTGGTTTGACTGATAAAGATAACATCCTTCCTTTGACTGACTTGCAATCCAAGAAAGAATGTCAACTCTCCCATCATACTCATCTCATATCTGTTCTGCATGAGTTTAGAGAATTTCTCACACAGCTTCTCAATTGTAGACCCAAATATGATATCATCCACATAGATCTGAACTAGAATAATATCATCACCATGCTTCTTGTAAAACAGTGTTTTGTCCAATGTGCCTCTAGTGAATTGATTTTCAAGGAGAAATTGTGATAGAGTATCATACCATGCCCTTGGAGCCTGCTTAATTCCATACAATGCCTTAAGCAATCTGTAGACAAATTATGGGAAGTGTGGATCCTCAAAGCCAGGTGGTTGTTGCACATAAACTTCTTCTTCCAACTCTCCATTCAGAAATGCACTCTTGACATCCATTTGATAAACTTTAAAGTTTGAATGAGCAGCAAATGCCAAGAATATTCTGATGGCTTCCAATCTAGCAACAGGGGCAAATGTCTTATCATAATCAATGCCTTTCTGTTGAGAGTATCCTTTTGCAACCAACCTTGCTTTGTTTCTTACTATTACACCATCTTCATCCATCTTATTCTTCAGAGCCCATTTTGTTCCAACAATGGTTCTATTCTTTGGTGCAGGCACAAGTTCCCATACTTTGTTTCTTTTAAATTGATTCAGCTCCTCTTGCATGGCAATAATCCAATCTGGATCCAACAGTGCATCATCAAGTTTCTTAGGCTCAACCTGAGATAGAAAACAACCATAGAGGCACTCATTCTGAGTTGCTCTCCTAGTCCTTACTCCTGCATTAGGATCTCCAATAATTTGCTCTGCAGTGTGTGATCTATCCTATTTCCTTGAATGCTCAGTCTAATTTCTCATTCTTGATGTTGCTTCATCATCCAAGTCCTGATCAATCTCATTTCCTCCCCCTGTGATGTTGCCACTATGCACAGGTGTGTCTTGGATGCTTGTTTCTCCATTATTGATTTGCATAAATTCTTCTCTTGTATCATCACTCACTTGAGTTTGTTGAACTTGAGTTCCAACTCCAGTTTCAATCTCTTCATCAAAATCATCTAGATTATCAAACTTTAATGGATATTTATCTTCATCATTGGCTTCTTCTAATCCAGGTAGTTTGCCATCATCAAATGTCACATCTGTGTTTTCCATAATTTTCTTTTGACTGATGACATAAACATTGTATGCAATTCTTTCCATAGAGTAGCCAAGAAAAATTCCTTCAAATGCCTTTGCATCGAATTTTCCAACATATTCTGAATTATCCTTCAATATAAAGCATTTGCTTCCAAAAGTATGGACATACTTTAGACTAGGCTTCTTTCCAGTCATCAAATTGTAAGGTGTCTTTCCATTGTTTTTGTTGATGATGGTTCTGTTCTGGATATAGCATGTAGTACTCACAGCCTCAGCCTAAAAACATGTAGGCATCTTTGTATCAAGCAACATTGTTATAGCAGCCTCAATTAGAGTTCTATTCTTTCTCTCAACAACTCCATTTTGTTGTGGAGTCCTTGGGGCAGAGAATTGCTGAGAAATTCCATTCTCTTTGCAGAATGCTTCAAGTATGGCATTTCTGAACTCTGTTCCATTATCACTTCTTAATGCAATCACACTTGCATTGTTGGCCTTTGCTTCCATGTCAACTCTCTTTATGTGCTCAATGATTACTTGTGGAGCCTCAACTTTTGATGCCAGAAATTCCACCCATGTATACCTTGTAAAGTCATCAACCATCACTAAGGCATACTTCTTTCTTCCTAGTGACATAATATTGACAGGCCCAAACAAGTCCATATGAATGAGTTGTAGGGCCTTGGTTATTGATGTCACTGTCTTTGACTTGTGGCTTGATCTTTTCATTTTTCCTCTTTGACAAGCATCACACACTCCTTCTTGACAGAATTCAAGTGTGGGCATGCCTCTCACTAACTCTCTTTTGACTAGAGAATTAATGGCTTTGAAGTTCAGGTGTGATAATTTCTTGTGCCACAGCCAACAATCTTCATTTGATGCTTTTGAGTAGAAGCAACAAATTTTGTCCTTGTTTGCAGAGTCCATATTGGCTACAAACAGGCTTCCTTTCCTTAATCCAGATAGAGCAAAATCACCAGTCTTCTTGTGGGTGATCAAACATTCATCTTTGTCAAAATCCACCTTCGATCCCCGGTCAGTAAACTGACCAACACTTAGCAGATTATGCTTGAGTCCCTTGACCAGTGCTACATCTTCAATGATGACATTTCCAACTTTCAACTTGCCATATCCCAATGTGTCACCCATGCTGTCATCTCCAAAAGCAACCATTGGGCAAGCCTTCTCCTCATACTGTGATAGCAGAGCCATATCACCAGTCATATGATTTGAGCATCCACTGTCCAAAATCCACATGACTTTCTTTTCACTTTCTTTGCCCTGCAAACACAAAGGTATTACTTCTCCTTTGGTACCCAAACAAGTTTGGGTCCATGTGACTTAGAAATAGTTTTATCATAAACAACATGCTTATCAACTTTCTTGGTGTTAGTCTTCTTGTCACTGTTAGAAGTCTTAGAAACTGAGGTTTCAGACTTAGGTGACAGAGGTACCTTCCTAGCTTTAGGAGGACTCGAAAACTTTGACCTTGTGTAGTGTGTGTGAGAATTGTGACTAATACAACCATCAATGAATTGCCTTCTCAAATTAAAACAACTAGTCATAACATTCATGTTGCATGACATACAGTCAAATTTATCACAAAATGGAGCATCTCTACGTCTTAGAGGCATAGAACAATCATCGAAAGGTTTGAGCACACTACCAATAGGTTTCTTGCATGCATGAGTTAAGTGATTGGTACTGAAACAATTCTGACAAGTTTTCCTAGGGGCATTAGGCATATAAGCATAGTTGTTATCTTTGTTAATCCCTAATTTGCCATTTCTGTTCTGTTTCTTCTTAGTCACTTTCTTCTCAGATTTACTATTCCCAGCTAAAACAAACTTCTTAGGTCTTGACCTATCACCTACTGGCTCCTTGGCTTTTGACTTGACTCTCTCACTTTTAGAGGATGCTTGTTGTTCAATGGATTGTGCCTCATCCTCATCATTCAATATTTGCTTGATGAGTAAGGCATCCTCATCAATTTCAAATGTTGATTCTTTAAAAATTGGAGTCTGAGCATTTTTCAAAATCTGAGGCACTTCCATCTGAACAACAATGTCATCTTCAATGACAGCATAACCTTTCCTCTGTTTAAGAGTGTCATAGTCAAGTCCAATTGCATCCTTGGGTTTAGCTTGAATCTTCTCATAGTAGGATTGTACTAGACCACATGATTTCTTAAAAGTTTTCAGTTTGAATTCATTTTTAGCTAGTTCATCCCTAAGGGCCTTTTCAACTTGACTAGCACATAGAACCTTATTCTGCAAATATTCAACTTCTTTCTTAAGTTTTTCTACTTGCATAGCAGTTAGCTCAAGTTCTTCATTCTTTTTGGTTAATATTTCATTTCTAGTAGACAATTTAGCAATTTCTTCATTAGCAGCAGTCATACTAGTATGAATATTAAACATCTCAACAAATAGTTGTTCAATCATGCATTTATACTCAGAAACAGACATGTCTATAGTAGTGAGAGATGGTACCTGAGAGTCTGATAAAGATGTGTCATCCTTGGAATTGGCCATCAAGGCATAGTTACAAAATTCCTGCTCTTCTTCATCACTGTCAGAATCATCCCAGCACTTCCCTTCAGCTATGTAGGCCTTACCTTATGTCTGCTTTTTCAGAAGGGCCTCATACTTAGCTTCGAGCTCAAGATACTCTCTATCCTTCTTTTTAGGCTTCTTGCATTCACTGGCAGAATGCCCTAGGTCATTGCATCTATAACACCTTACAGATGACCTATCCACATGGCGGGTTTTGAACTTATTCTTGTTTGGTTTCACAGGTGCCTTGCTCTTGTTGAATGAATGGTTTTGGGTTTTAGGTTTGAAGGGTTGATTACTCTTGAATCTGATGTTTGGAAATTTTCTGGCCATGAAAGCATATGAAGTGTTTTCCATCCCATCTAGTTCTTCAAGAGTGTAAAACTCTTCTTCCTCCTTCTCCTCAACAGGTTCACTAACCTCAGCTTCAGTTTCTTCATCATCTACTATCTCCTCTATCCTTACCTTGCTTGTAGATGCTTCTAGGTCTTGAATAGATTTGTTGACAATCAAGGCACATGATGTGTTTATCATCCTGCCTTGGTTGGCTTGGATAGCCCTTTTTTGAAGCAACTCAAGCTCATGAGTTTTTAAAACCCCATAGAGCACATCATATGTAACTTTGTTCAAATCTCTTTCCCTTAGAGAAATGACCCTTTGCTCTAGATGATTTTGTGAAGATAGCAGAAACTTCATGTTCAACTCTTTGGTGCTGTAAACCTTGCCATTCATCAGCAACTCAGTAACTAGCTTGTGAAATCTCTCAAACATCTCAGTGATGCTTTCCTTGGGCTGTGCCATGAAAACTTCATACCGTGTGACCAGTATCTGTTTCTTGTTTTCCCTGACCTCATCAGTTCCTTCACATAACACCTCAATGTGATCCCACATTTCTTTGGCAGATGTGCATGATGCAATGTTTGCAAACATTGACATATCCATGGAATCAATAATTAGCAACATTAGATGGCTATCAAGAGCAACCATCTCCTTTTCTGATTCTGTCCATTTGGATGGTTCCTTGGCCACATAAGATCTTGGAACAGTTATGGTTCCAATAGTCTTCTCAGGTATTTCTTGTTGTAGAACAAAGGGACCATTCTTGAGAATCTCAGGATATAAAGAATGAGAGGCTTTGATGAACAACATCATTTTTATCTTCCAGAGGTTGTAATTTTCTTTGTCAAACTTAGGGACTTTCACCGTTCCTGTGGTCTTTGGTGTATTCGAACTCATGATCATTTTTCTGTTTTTGAATAAACAGCCCGCTCTGATACCACTTGTTGAGTATTGAATACAACAAAAGAATACAGAGGGGGGTGAATGGATTCTTGAACTTTTCTGGTTCTTGAATCTGTGTAGCAGATAAGTATCTGTGTGTGCAAATGTGTAGGTGCGGATAAGAAATGACACAAGACACAATATCACTTTAATCTAATATATTATTAGATAAAGGTTGCTACAATGTGTGAATACAAATGATAGTATTCTCAGCTTCGTTTTTCTCAGATAGATATGACTTACAATGTATGAAAAACTTGACTTCTCAAAAGTTAACAACTAAGGAAGTGAGGTTGTATCCTTATAGAACATGGATACAAGCTACTTACTACAAATAAGGTAGCTGAACAAATTACTTTCTAGTCTGTCTATCCTTTTTGAGTAAGTGTCCAAACGGTTACAGATTTGACTTGCAAAGCCTGTTCATATCCACTTCTTTAGCCCTTTGTCTCTTCTATATCTCTCCAAGCTTCCTTGTAGGCTTTCCAGAGCACGTTATAGATTGTGGTCCATAAAGTGCATTGGCTTGTTGCAGGTTTCAGACTTGTACAATTTCTTCAGTATTTTGTCTCCAAGAATGTATTCGAGAAGTGACTAAGTGATTGATTCGAGAACTAGGATTAGATAACTCTGAGTTCTCGAATACTGTATGATTTACATATCGAACACTTGACTTGTCGAATCCCTAAGATATCGAATAGTTCATTCAGAGTCCTTGAGATATCGAATGGAACTTTGACTTGTTGACTCTTTGAGAACTCGAATACCACTTTGACTTGTTGACTTCTTGAGTTCTCGAATAGAGCATTTAGACATGTCGAATCTCTGAGATATCGAATAGTGCATTCAGAGATATCAAATAGTGTTTTCTTAGATATCGAATCTCTGACTTCTCGAACGCTAGACTTCTCGAATAGACAAAAGTACTTCTTGAATTGGTACTTAGGCAAATTCTTCATTTCTTCAAATCCCAACTGTGATTATTTGACAGTCTTTATCTTCTTGCTTGAGGCATGAACCTTGGAACTTCTTTCAAGCATTATTCTTGACTATATAAGTGCAGTTACACAACTAGGATTTGATGCCTATTGCAAGTACAAAACAAATAGAAACTCTACAACTAGAGGTTCCCTCAGTTAAGAGGTCATGTAAGTAATGCAAATCATTACAAACAATTAGGTTTGTTATTAGATGTAAACAGGCATGCCTCTGTGACTAACAGCACACGCAATAAACGACCACTCAAAACTAGGCTCAAAATGACTAGTCAATGTAAGGCTAAAACCCACATTTTCCAACACAAACAACAAGATATATGATTGATTATAAAGATTTAGTTTGTGATTTAGTAGAATAAATAATCAATATAGTAGGTTTTGTATTACTTGCTGAGGTTTTTTCATAAATATTCTAGTACAATTTTTTTTTTTGCAGAAAAACTTTTCTCTAAAAAAAGAATTTGCAAAAATACCAAAATATTTGCAAAAATACGGAGGTTGCATATATGATTATATATGCAATTGGATGTGATCACATATACAACTGAATGCAACTAACCACATATGCAACTGAATGTAAACTACTGTGTAACCAAAAAAAGCAAATTCAACTTACAATTGTAAGTTGTATATAAGGGCAGCGCAACCACCTATGTAAATTCAATTTCAATTACGTATAAGGTTAGTTGCATGCAAATACATATACAACTGAATGTAACCAATCACACATGCAACTGAATGCAACTGAGTGCAACCTCAATTGTATATAAGAACGGCGCAGCCACATATGTAAATTCAATTTTCAGTTACGTATAAGGTTAATTGCATGCAAATACATATGCAGCTGTATGTAATCACATATGTAACTGAATGCAACCAACTATATATGTTATTGTTGTGCAGCCAAAAAATGTAAATTCAACTTTCACTACTAAAAATCTGTTAATAGACATCACCGTTTTTAACATCGATTTCAATAAAACCGATGTTAAAAATCAAATTAACATCGCTCATTTTAAAACTGATGTCTTTTAAACATTCAGACATCACTTGAGTTACCAACCGATGTCTAAATGTTTCCTTAAAAATATTTAGACATCACTTCATTTATGAACCGATGTCTAAATGTCTACTTAAAAAAAATAAACGCGCGGATTATTCCCCCCTTAGTTTTATTTCCCCCCTTTCTAAGTTTCATTTGCCGCTCTTTGCAAAATCTATTCCCCCCTTAACCAAATTTTTGTATAATTTCCCCCCACCCCCCAATTCTATTATTACATTCAGACAAAATAAAATCAAAATAATTCATTAAAATCACTAAAAACAAAACCCAGTACCTCTCTCTCTCTCAGACAGATCTAATTACCTCATCTCTCTCTCTCTCTCTCGCGACCCTCTCTCGCGACTCTCATCTCTCTCGACTCTAACCTTTCTCCACTCTCACCTCTCTCTTTCGACTATCACCTCTCTTTCCACTCTCTCTCTTACCAGCCGTCTCTATTCTCTCCCGACTCTCTCTCAGTTCGAAGCTCTGTCACTGCTCTCACACTCGAATCGGCTCTCTCTCACTGCTCAAATCCGCTCGAAATCGATTTGTTCAAAGCTTGAATTAGTTCGATTAATAAGTGGGTAAGCTTGATTTTGTAATAAAAGCTCGATTAGTTCAATTTCACTTATAATTGGGGGTTTTAAATCGAAACCCTAAGTTTTTAATTCATTTTTTTTGTTTTAAATACAGGAGCATTAGATACAAGAAACATTTGTTTGGGTAAGCATTAATTATTTTGATTCACTAATTTTTGATTTTGTTTTTTTATACAGGACCTTTGTTTAAAGGAGCATTTTTTTGGGTAAGACATTTATGAAATGCATTGTTTAGTTCTTATATTACTTATTGATTGATTGTTTGGGTAAAACATATCTGATTCTGGATGTATTTTGTTCTGCTGCCGATATATTTTGTTGAACTAGATTAAAGCAAGTATTAGAAACTTGGTTACACAAATGATTAAAGTAGATTTCATTTGAAAATGCTTGTTAACTTACTAACGATGAGAAGAATCATATGTAGAGAAACATGTGTACATATTACATGTTTCCATGTACTTTGGTTTTGATGATTAGTCCATGAAGGCTATGAGACATGGATATGTGGTTGTCTCTCGTTCTTAGGTTAGTTACCAATTTATATAACTCTCTACTGAAATAGGATAAGTTGTGGTGTAAATAGAAAGTGGAGAAATGATAGAAACCGTGAGGATCGCCTTGATCCAATTTCGATACTTTAGAACCTAAATGCATATTAGTGATGGAAGCTTGCAGATGGTCCTTTTGTCAAGTCAGCAATAGCTGAATTTGTGTTTGCAAACAAACTTCCTCTTATGAATTATGCCGACTATTTATTTATTTTAGCATATTACAGTTATTTTTTTACTTTCAATGCTACTTATGAACCTAAAAGAATTGAGCCAACAGGAGATTCAGGTGCAAATGGAGTAGATGGAACGGATCTTAGTAATGGGTTAGGTGAACAATTGCAACAGCCATTTGAAGCAGCAGAACCTGAAACCTTGAAGAAACCTGAGAAGTATAATTTGCGGAAGAGTTTGGCATTGGACAGTGCATTCTTGGAGAGTCCAGGTTTCATTTGATTTTGAAATTGTGCTTTCATCTATTTTCTAAATGTATTTTCATCAAGAACACCCACTAGGCATATTCACATTCTCTTCGCATGTATATAACCCTTATTGTTGATTTGTTTGATAAGTAGGATGTCTATAGATTTGGGTAGCATGAAATTTCGAGAACCTAGCAACCAGGATTCAGCTTCTGCTTTAGAAGATGAGGTACTTGAACTTTCGGGATAGTATTAATGTTCATGGACTTTGTATAGATTAGAATACTGTAATTAGATATATTATGTGGATATAAAATTTGCCTTGCATGTTGACATACTACAAGATGCAAACTATTATGTGGATATCATAATGACTTCTTAACATTAATCCAATCACTTGGTACTATTGTGACTTGAATTTTGTACATTAATCTTTTTTCTTGTTCTTAGGTTTCATTTCTTGGTGAAGGTGTATCTATGGAAAAACTTCTTTTGAGGAGGCAAGTGAAAAGGAAATATGTATATGTTACGATACCAATATTTATATAACCTTATGTTTACGTATATATATTTCAGGAATGAGGCAGACCTGCAAGAAAGGGAGGTCAGTGCTAGAGGCATGCCTGGTTATGGATGCATATCTGTCAATGAGAGTACAATCATTAAATAGACGCATGAGATGTTTAAATAGAATATTTGTTATGAAAAAATTTCTTGCAGGCTTCTATAAAAGGTGCAGAACAGACATTTGGTGGAAAACGTGAAGAGATTGTGTTACTTATGATGGAAGCCGAGGTATTCTGAACATTTATTTGTATGTTATTCTGTTTCTATTATACTATCCATTTAATTATAAACAGTAAGTTGGATGGAGGGTTCTACTATGTTACTTGCGGAAAAATTAATGGGCCAATGACCATTTTTCCTTTCATGCAAAAGTTATGTGTATGCTCCCCCCAAACCAGAAGTTAAATGTAGTTCTTTGTTTTTCTGGTTTTTTAATGGAAGACATAAACTGCATGGGGGTACTATCAAAATCTAGAAAATATTCATGTTTCACTTAATCATTGAAATATATAGCTTATTAAAAATAAGAAAGATGACCTGACTAGTAAATAGTTAACACAAAGTGATATGAATTTCTGCAGCACCAAAGACTTTGGGTAGTTAAGTAATTTATGATACATCAGAATCCACACCCAAATAACTTGTTAATCTCGTGGCAACCAGAACCTGGAAGAAACAACTGTTGATTGCGAAAGAGGCGCGCAGAGTTGATGTACTTTGTCTTCGAGTCTCCCTTGGCTGCAAGATCCTTAGAGAAACTGAAAAGTACAAGGAACTGCTTAACATTGTTGAGTCATGTGTGAAGGCACTTGAGATTGAAGTGGCACTTGAGGAAGCTGCCAAAAAGATGGATCGCCATATTTTCAACAGGCTCTCTTGCGGTAATGAAGTTCAGAAGCTATGCACTTATGCAGTGGAAGTCTTTGATTCCATGTCACCGGACCAATGGTTTTATCATATTGATCAAAAAGGGCCACCAAGTAAGTTTCCTGCATGATAAAGACGTGATTTTTGAATGTTTAACTTTAAGTGCCAAAATTGAATAGATTATTACTTTCTCGTACTCTGTTTAAATGTGTACCAATTTCCTGTTTTTATGTCCAAAATAAATGTCATTTTAGTTATTTCTATATTAATCTATGTTTCATCATACATTTGATTTGATCAAAGATTTTCTATGTCATCTCTGTTGATTCAGGCTGCTGCAATTGAAGGACAAGAAGCCAGCGTGGTAGCAGATTATGTTCTGAAGGTAGTAAGTTTTTTTTTAAAACATTCTAGTTAGTGCCTTTGCTTTTTAATTAGCTGGTTTTGACTGTAAAAAAAAATGTATAGTATTGGTAGGTACGATGTAGTTTTTAATTTAATTAGCTGGTTTTGTAATTGTCCTGAAACATTGTACTTTGGTGGAACAAGTTGAAATTTAAGATTATTGTTGGTTTTTGTTAATCAAGTACTATTCCATTCTGTTAAATTAGTAATTTTAATATTTTGCTCGACTTGATTTTGGTATTTTGTGGTCGAGCAAAAATATGTATGCATGCAAATTATTGGCATGGACAGGTGCTCAGTGAAATATAGGGTAATACATTCAAATTATTAGTATGAACAGGTATAGCTGAAAATACAAAATAAATATTAAAAAAAAGACTTTTTGCGTCTGTTCTAATATGGCTTGACTGAAAACATTGTTGATTGCAGGTCTCAACTGCAGTTGTGGAGCCATACAATAGTGTGCTCTCCACACATTCCCTTCTTGTGCACACATGTAGCTGTGCGTTTGTATATCCTCTTCTGTTAGAACTCTATTATTTCTTTTACTTAAATATTAGTGAACTTTGTCTCATTCCTTAGATGTGTAAAACAGACTAGGAAATTCAGATATGTAATTTACAGATTTTGGCTATCATGTTGATCAAATGTACATTCCATTTGCTATATTTACCCAATTTGTGTAATGTTCTATTTTTTCAGGGCGAAAGCTTGCGGGAGGAACTGATATTGGAGGGATAAAAGAGACACAGGAGATGCTAGAATTTTGTGCAAAGCATAACATAGTTTTAGAAATTGAGCTGATCCGCATGGACTACATCAACACAGCTATGGAAGAGCTTGCCAAATCTGATGTGAGGTATCGCTTTGTCATCGATGTAGCAAACTCCTTGTCATCAACTGAAATGAATGTGGGTTTACAGAGGCATGACATTTAACAGGAATACACACTTCTTTACACGATTGAACATGTTTTCACTAGATTTATGTTGAGATAGAGCGAGCCATGTTGATAGCATTTTAGCTGTTCTGAACTTGTCTGTAGATAGCACATTTTACCACCTTACTAACCTTTTGAGAAAAGATCATTTTGGTAAGCAGTTTGGATACTTCTGGTAATCATTTGTCTATCAAACATAGCTTGGATACCATCTGATGGTATTTAGAAAACTGCATATATAAAAGTCATGTGCATTGCTGTGTATGTAGAGTTAGTATGTGTAGCCTATAGAACAAGAGTTTTTCACCTGAAGTTTGCATAGTGAGTGTGTGAAAATGATTATGTGTGGGTTACATGGTGATTCCAATAGATATTGAAGTGCCTTCCATTTGAAGTTGTGGAGCTTATTAAATCTATTTATGTTTTCAACAGGAGGGTTCGAGCAGGATTTAAGAATCCATTGGCTGCTTGTTCCATCACGAAGAAACAGATAAAAGAAAACCTGATAACATATCTAGCCTTAGAAAAGAAGCTGTGGAACATCAAAAGTATGTGAATGGTGCAACCATGTACCTTGTTGAACATAATCCTGGACATAGCCAACTCTCTATGGTGCCCTAAAATTGAAGTTTCATATGTAAATAATAGTTGATAGTTTTAGATGTATGGTTTTGATTGGTTATGTAAGAATACTTGAAACTTGATATTTATGTTGGTTAATATATGTGTTTGGTTAGTTCTGACTTGGTATTGTTTTAGTTTGGTTATTGGTGTGCACAAATATTGCTAGAAATGATGTATATGAAGGTCCCATATGAGGCCTTACACATCGTTTCTCTTTAAAAAAAATTGATATATTAGAAGTCTTAAACATCGGCTGAAAACGATGTCTGAGGGATCTCAGACATCGGTTTTAAAAATAGGTAACCAATGCAATAGATATCTTCAGCATCGTCTAAAACTGATGTCTATAGTCACATTATACATCGCTTTTCTTAATATTTACCGATGTTAATAAACGCTTAGACAACAATATTTGGAAAAAAATAGATGTCTATGTCGAATTATTCTATGTTTGCTATATGTTAAATAACATCTAAGAATTATAATATAACAATTTAAAAGTTAACCTCATGCAGTTAACCCAAGAAGATAGTTCATAAACATCATAAATATTTTTAAAACTGATGTATTATATGCTATAAGACATCGGCCAGAAACCGATGTCTAAACGTTCAGACTTTAGACATCACCGACAAAGACATCGGTCAGAATTTTTCAAAGACATCGGCCAGAAACCGATGTCTATTAGCATTTTTTTAGTAGTGTTTCAGTTGTATATTAGGGCGGTACAACCACATATGAAAATTCAATTTTCAATTACGTATAAGATGATGCATGCAACCACATATGCAACTGGATGCAATCACATATGCATGATTGCAGCCAACCATATATACAACTGAATGCAACCTCCTTATTTTTGCAAATAAATTGGTATTTTTGCAAATATTTTCAAAAATTATTAAGGTAAATTTTTTTTAAAAAAAAATAAGATTTTTGGTAAATAACCTTACTTGTCTCTCTATTGCATATGTTATTTACTAATTCAAAATTTTAACATCATTTTTATATAATAAAAAGTAAAAGGTTATTTATTACTTTTTTATTAGTATTAAAGATCCTTACGAAAGATCTTTGATCCCCATATCTAAAAATATGTTATACATCAAGAACGATGTAATATGACTTTGACTTTGTATTAGAGTTCGGTTGTATTTTACTTTACTCCAATTTCAAAAATGTATATATAATTTCATAAATTGTATTTTGTATCTTCAATTTTTAAACTATAAATTGACTTATAATTTTTTATACATTTTTATCAAAAATAATATTGTTTTTAAATAAATTGTATTTTTCATCTTCAAATATAAATTGACTTACAATTTTTTTTATATTGTTATCAAAATTAATATTGTTTTTAATGAATACATTGAAACATGCTATAAAATTGTTACAATAATGTTATAAAATTTAAAATTTAAACAGATAATTAATTTTACCTGTTTATTTATTTTAATTAGAAGCATGACCTAAACTTGAGCCAAGAACCATATTTATCATCGAAAATTTCCAATTTTATTGTGTGACGTTTTTCTATGTAACTTTTTGGACTATTAATTCTAATTTTAAAATTAAAATAAAATGAATTTCTTTACTCAATAAATCCCAAATTCCACAAAAGTCAAACCTAAAGTCAACTTAATGAACGTAAACAATAAATTTTGAGACATAACTCTACAAATTCAATAATCAACATCTTGCAATTAACAAATTCGTTTAACAGCACAATAACTCTTATCCAATAAATTACATGAATCACGTAGCACGAAATTCAGAAGTTAACATCCACATTGATCTCAATAAACTTCCACAATATACGAACCTGAAATATCAGAAAGGAGTGAGTTACACATCTCAGCAAGTAAAAGATTGACTTACAAATATTTTCAAAAATCAATGAGCGTTTTAATAAAATAATTTTCAGAATCAAATATAAGTTTGCAAAACATTTACGAAAACAATTCTAACCCAAAGTTTTATATTTTCAAAACACAGAATTTAAAACAGAAACAGAAGCAGAAAACAGAAATAAAACGAAAATCGAAAATACCACAGTCTTGCTCTACGGCCACACTTTGTCAGTAATCGGCATCTTATTCTTAGTCTTATTCTTTCGCCACACTTTGCCAGTAACCGGAACCTAAAGTTCAATAATTACGCGCCCTTAATAGGTATCTAAAGTTGCACACTTGTGCGCCTACTAAGGGTATCTAAGGCTAGTTCCGGAACTATACCGTAAATTACGAACGGGTTCGAAATGCAGAGACTGAGAATTCTAAATTCAAATACTTATATCTTATAAAGTTCAAAACAGAATTCTTATATCTTACACAATTCAAAACAATATCTTATATCTTATACAAAAATACGAAATCATAAATCAAAATATCTTTTCTAAAATAAAAGTAAGTCAAAAAGTACTTAACTCAAAAGCGACTGAAAACTATCATTTATACTATAAACACATTTCATACGTGGACTACAAAATAAACACTCACGTTAAATCACATAAAGATCGGACAAAAATCTTAAAATTTAATTAACGTAAAATTAGAAATCAAACTCTCTTATTTTACAAATTACAACATACTACAATGTTAAGTCAAGCAAATTACATAAACAAAATAAATGGGCCTTAAAGCCCACTATGACATTCACACCACTTTAGTACAGTACATGTAATGTGTCAAACTTGTAGACAGGTACTCAATCTTTTCTAACTTTGACAGGTTAATCAATTAAATTAACAATTCTTGTCATTTAATAACAAATCAAGTATCCATTCATGATTCATGAACCAGTAATGTATCTTGCATGCTGATAAATGGATTTTATATCCATTTAGAGCATTTCATATCGGCTTGAATTGATTCACTTGGCCTCAAGTTTGTTGTAGTTTTGATATGTTTTGTTTAAGTGTGCAGGTTTGGAAGAATACCGATTAGGTTTGATGTTTCCGTCAATTTTGGAGTTGAAAGTTAGCATTGGAATGAGGAATGGAGTCTTGCTTTAAGCTATCATGAAGATTCTAAGTCAAGAGAATTGAAGACGGAAACATTTGCAAAAGAAACGGGAGAAAATGGCGCAAAAACGAAGAAATAAGAGCGAAATCTTGCTAGGCAGTCTGCGTAGCAAACATACATGAGGTAGGCAGACTGCACACTTGCTAGGCAGTCTACGCACTGGCCGGCCAAAAAATTCTGAAAATTATAGTTTTGCCCTTTTTCGAATTCTAGTAGAATTTTAGGCAGTTTTTAGCACCTAAATCGAATTCTAATTGTATTATAGGGTATTTTCTTGTTGGGCAAGACTTCTAGGGCCTATTTAAACACATCCTACCATTGTAATTTGTATCTTTACATAATATAGCTTAGAATTGCAAGGGAGAAAAGGGGAGAAATATTCAACGCTCGTGACAATCAACGGATCTAGATCTACATCATCTTTTGTATTCTTTTCTTAGGCAATACTTTGGATTCTAGATTTATTTTCTCAACTCTTGTTTTATTAATATTATTACTTTCATTCACATCTTGTTTCATATCATATTTTCATCAAATCCCATGGTGATGAACGGTTCAATTATGAACTAATCGTTGTCATGGGATTCTAACGGATTTATCTATATAGCTTAGTAGTTTGATTGCTTTAAGGATTTATGTGTGGTGAAACTTGATATCCTTGTATGGTTGTGTTTCATGTGTTTAGATGCGTCACGAACATCTAATTTGTTAATCTCTTGCGAAACGAGAGTGGAACTTGAGATTTAGAACTTGCCATGCTAGCATAGGATAGGTTGATGTTTTAACATCATGATTTGTAGCATAAATAGAGATATTATGCTACCCTATGTGATCTTAATAGACAACTTGTTCTTCAACCGTTATGTTTTCAAATCTTATAGAGATATAGGGTCTAAGCATAATTGGTGTCTATTCATCTTCTATCTCTTTTGTGGATGTATGTTTAGTTTGGTATTCGTATACTGAGAAGTAGCGTATACTTGTTTCGTGTTGTCTGATCAGATATCGAAACCATCACATGCATTGATTAAAGGCATCAACTCTAAATGAAGTATTTAATGAAGTTAGGATCCCATGTTTTTTCTTGCATAAGTAATTCGAATTAAATTCTCATTAGTTAAGTAATTCTTAGTTTTGTTAATTTGCTTCTTAGTTAAATTTAGCTAATCAAAACCCAATTTGTTAATTATCTTAGCAGTGAATAAAAACCATACATTGTTGCATAGGTGCATTAACTGAATTGAAACCTAAACCAGGTATCTGTGGGAATGAACTCAACTTAATTCTATATTACTTATGACCACGTACGCTTGCGTGATTTAGCGTTAACAAGTTTTTGGCACCGCTGCCGGGGATCATCGGTGTTTTATTTTTAGTTTATGTGCTTGTCATCAATGGTCGTTAGATTTCACTGACTCGGATTAGTTACTTACCTATCTTGTTTAGTTCGGTGTGTTTCAGGTACTTGAGTGTTTGAAAATGGTAGGCGAGGAGTTGCCATGGTGGGCATATTCGAGGACATCCATGCCTCAGCAATGTGAGCAATGTTTGGGCGTTCATGAGACCTCACAATATTGCTACTACAAAGGAGTTGATCCATATGTCGCTTATGAGGAACAACCATATTTTCAATACCATCCTCAACAGTACCAGCAAGATTTTCCAAATATGTCATATTTCTTTGGTATTGAAGAGTTTCAACATCAGCAACCTACTCCTACTTTTCAGTCAGATGAGGTTGATGTTATGGAGGAGATTAGGATGCTTGCAGAGAGTAATGAGGAGTCTATCAAATCTTTGGAGACACTAGTTGCTCAAGTTTTGAGTGCCTTGGAACAAGAGAAACAACAATTCATACTAGAGGCAATTCCAGAAAATAACGATGACTTGGAGCAAGGTATTGCATGCATAATTGAGGAAGACAAATTCCAAGGTGAGGTGAGCGTTCTCAAGCCATGTGAGGAATTTGATCATGCTAGTATGGTGGATGATTTGGAAAGGGCACTATTTGGGACAGACACTGGTGAGCTACACAAATTTCAAGAATTGGTATGTGCGTACCAGGAGGCTGATGAACATGGAAAAGATGCAGGTCTTCTACTTGTCTCAGAGTATAAAGATGGAGGTAGCGCATTAGAGCCAATGGAGGAAGTTCTCTGTAAGGAACCAAAGGCTTCAGTAACTTACATTTACCCTCCTCCATTATATTCAAGTGAATCCCGCGAATGTGTGTTGTTCTACAAATTGACAGATTTTGGGTCAACAGATGAAGGCATTGGAATAGGACATAGTTGTTATACGAATAGGTCAAGCGATGAGAAAGGACAGAAAGTGTGCCGCCGTGATGACGATGAAGTCTCACAAAGAGATGACCAGGCCAACTATTATCATCCTTAATGGAGGCTTGGACGTAGTCAAGCTAATTGACTCTAAACAAGCGCTTTGTGGGAGGCAACCCATGCTTTTCGGCATTTTTATTTCGGTATGTTTCCTAATATCCTTTGTATTACCTTCCATTGAATATTTCAAGTTTGGGGGTGGTTTGGGGGATGAGTAGTGTATAGGTAGTTATTTGTGATTGTGAGTCATTGTGTTCATGTAGTATATTATATTTTGCATGTTTGTTCGTATTATTTATGTTTGTTTCATGTAGGACATTCTGTTTTTATTTTTGTCTACCATGTGAGTTCATTTTAGTTGCATTTTCATGGCATGCATATTTCATGATCCCTTAGGACGAGCTAATTCTGAATGGTAGGTAGATGTTTAATTGAGTGTGATTATTGATGAATAGAGGGCTGATTTATAGTCCTTATGGAATTGACTTGCATGTTGCGGGAACAAAACTTTTACACAATCTCATCGTTTGCTTTTGAGCTAGGTTGAGGTCATGCTTGTTTGGATGTTTTGAGATTTAATCACTTGATTATATTTAGAATTTTCGTTATTCCCTTAATGGCGTAGGAGCACTAAAGTCTAAGTTTGGGGGAAACCAGGAATTTCATGCTAGTTGTAAATATTTGTCAAATAATGGCTAGGCGTCAAATGGCTAGTAGCCGGCTCATATTTATATGAGTAGTCTAGGGTTGGAAATGAGAATTCTCTTTCCAGATTGCAAGAAAAAGAAAAAAAACAGGGAAAAAGGAAAAAAAGAAGAGAAAAAAAAGTCAAAAGTTTCAATTGTTAAATGCAAAATTAACCACGAGTGAGCTCTTTAATACTCGAGTAATTAAGTCTGAGGGGACTTAGAGGGTGTTTGGGGTTACTTAAAATAAGTTACTTTTGACTTAATGGAGGTATTTTTAACTTAAAGGAAAAAGTAAAGTTGTTTACTTTAAGTTAAATGAATGTGTTTGGGTAATTTTACTTAAAGTTAAATGTGGGTTTAATAATTTTGACTTAAAATGAAATTTGACTTAAAAAAATTTTAAATTCATAATATTTAAACTTTAGAAGAATTGAGAAAAATAAAAAAATAAAAAAAAATCGATAAGTCATAAGTCATAAGTCAAAAGTACCTAAATGGAACTTATGACTTAAAGCAGTTTTTTAACTTAAAGCCAACTTAAAGTTGGAGTAGCCAAACAGATCATTTTTAACTTAAAGCCAAATGGGCTTGGCTTTAAGCCCAGCCAAACACCCTGTTAGTACTAGTAACCTAAAGCCCTTGTGGTTTGGGATTGTTGACCTAACACTCGCTACATGGGTATTATTGTATAAGCCTTTTGGGGTCTCATTCATTGCACGGTTAAATAAGCATGTGTATTGTATATAGTATTATGTGTCGTAGTGTAATAATAAAGCATGAATTCCTGGCTAACTTGAATAAGGATGGAGGTGTTCCGAGGTTATGAAGTGTCTACAGTCTATTCTATTTATAAACTTGTGATTGTTTTAGCAAAGAACATGTATGATTTCGATCTAGTGTTGGAAGTATTTCTGATGAGCATCGCACACACGCACGTTTCTTTTCATGTATTGTTAGTATACGGGGACTAAGTCGAACTCTATTTGGATTTAGTTGCATTCTTTGAGATATTTGCTTGCTAGTTGGTTTTGGTTAGTTTGTTGGGGATTTTTGCATTTTCATATTAGTTGCATTCATGCATTGCATTGTGTTTGCATTTTTAGTTAGATGGATTTTGTGGGTACATTCACTATAGGCCCTCACGAGACCTCACTCGTCCACTAGGGCTGCCTAGGGGTTTAAAGGGCTTGTTGCATATGCCAAATGCAGCCGTGATCACCTACGGAAGTGGTACTAATTAGTTAGTGTCTAGTTGTTTATGCTTGAGGACAAGCATCGGTTTAAGTTTGGGGGTGTGATAAATGGATTTTATATCCATTTAGAGCATTCCATATCGGCTTGAATTGATTCACTTGGCCTCAAGTTTGTTGTAGTTTTGATATGTTTTGTTTAAGTGTGCAGGTTTGCAAGAATATCGATTAGGTTTGATGTTTCCGTCAATTTTAGATTTGAAAGTTAGCATTGGAATGAGGATTAAAGTCTTGCTTTAAGCTATCATGAAGATTCTAAGTCAAGAGAATTAAAGACGGAAGCATTTGCAAAAGAAACGGAAGAAAACGGCGCGAAAACAAAGAAATAAGAGCGAAATCAGGAGACCGGCAAGATTGAGCTAGGCAGACTGCACACTTGCTAGGCAGTCTGCGCAGCAAACAGACATGAGGTAGGCAGACTGCACACTTGCTAGGCAGTCTGCGCACTGGCCAGCCAGAAAATTCTAAAAATTACAGTTTTGCCCTTTTTCGAATTCTAGTTGAATTTTAGGCAGTTTTTAGCACCTAAATCGAATTCTAATTGTATTGTAGGGTATTTTATTGTTGGGCAAGACTTCTAGGGCCTATTTAAACACATCCTACCATTGTAATTTGTATCTTTTACATAATATAGCTTAGAATTGCAAGGGAGAAAAGGGGAGAAAGATTCAACGCTCGTGACAAGCAACAGATCTAAATCTACTTCATCTTTTGTATTCTTTTATTAGGCGATACTTTGGATTCTAGATTAGTTTTCTCAACTCTTGTTTTATTAATATTATTACTTTCATTCATATCTTGTTTCATATCATGTTTTCATCAAATCCAATGGTGAAGAACGGTTAAATTATGAACTAATCGCTGTCATGGGATTCTAACGGATTTATCTATGTAGCTTAGTAGTTTGATTTCTTTAAAGATTTATGTGTAGTGAAACTTGATATCCTTGTATGGTTGTGTTTCATGTATTTAGATGCGTCGCGAACATCTAATTTGTTAATCTCTTGAGAAACGAGAGTGGATCTTGATATTTAGAACTTGCCATGCTAACATAGGATAGTGATAAGTGGATTTTATATCCACTTGGATCGCTCCAATTCGGATTAAATTGATTGTCTTGGACTCAAGTTTGTGGTACTTTTGATATGTTTTTGCTAGTTGTGTAGGTTTGCGAATTATCGATTAGGGTTGATGTTTTTGTCCATTTTGAGAGTTGAATTCTAGCATGGAAAGGAGAAATGGAGACTTGTTTTGAGCCACCACGATGACTTGAAGTCTAGAGAATTGAAGACGGAAGCATTCGCCAAAGAAACGGGATGATTTGGAGTCAAATTAAAGAAGTTATGCAATTTTCAGCAAATCGGCAGGAAGTTTACGCGCTGGGAGCGCGTACGTGCGCGCTGGGAGCGCGTGGAACAGTAACATTGTGCGCTGGGAGCGCGTATCTATGTGCTGGGAGCGCGTAGTTCTGCCAGAAAATTCCAGAAATTCCTATTTTGCCCTTATTCGAATTCTTATTGTATTTTTGGAATAAAAACCTATTTCTAGTTGTATTATAGGTTAATTTTCTTGCTGGGCAAGATATCTAGGCCTATAAAAACACATCTTAGCCTTGTAAATCATATCGTTTTAATTACTGTAATAGAATTGCAAGGGAGAAAAGGAGAAGGAGATTCAAAGCTCGTGACAAGCAACGGATCAAGATCTACTTTATCTTTTGTGTTCTTTCCCTATTAATATTATTACTTCCATTCATAATTTGTTTAATATCATGTTTACATCAAATCCCATGGTGACGAACGGTTCAATTATGAACTAATCGTTGTCATGGGATTCTAACGGATTTATCTATGTAACTTAGTAGTTTGATTGCTTTAAAGATATGTGTGTGGTGAATTCTTGATATCCTCGTATGGTTAATCTTAATGCTTTTAGATGCGTAGCTAACATCTAAATTGAATTATTAATCTCTTGCGAAACGAGAGTGGATCTTGAGATTTAGAACTTGCCATGCTAGCATAGGATAGGTTGATGTTTTAACATCATGATTTGTGGCGTAAATAGAGATATTATGCTGCCCTATGTGATCTTAATAGACAACTTGATCTTCAACCGTTATGTTTTCAAATCTTATAGAGATATAGGGTCTAAGCATAATTGGTGTCTACCCATCTTCTATCTCTTTTGTAGATGTATGAGTAGTTTGGTGTTCGTATACCGAGAGGTAACCTATACTTGTTTCGTGTTGTCTGATCAGATATCAAAACCATCACATGCATGGATTAAAGGCGTCAACTCTAGGCAAAGTAGATAATGAAGTTAGAGTCCCATGTTTATTCTCCTATAAGTAATTTGGTTTTAAATCTCAGTCGTTAATTTATTCTTAATTTGTTAATTTGCTTCTTAGTTAATTTAGTTAATCAAAAACCCAGTTTTGTTTATTGTCTTAGCAGTGAATTAAAGCCATACATTGTTGAATAGGTGCATTAACTGAATAGAACCATAACCAGATCTCTGTGGATCGAACTTGATTTATATTACTTGTGACCACGTATACTTGCGTGATATTGTGTTAACAAGTTTTTGGCACCGCTGCCGGGGATCATCGGTGTTTTATTTTTTGTTTATGTGCTTGTCAATAGTGGTCGTTAGCGTTCACTGACTCGGATTTCTTATTTAGTTTGTTTGTTTCGTAGTGTTTCAGGTACTTGAGTTTGTATGCGAACACGCTTACAAACTCGTTTGGAAGAACTGGCGGAAGACGATCTTGTAGAGATTAGAGAGAATAAGAAAGAGGAATCTGAAACTATAGTAGAGATGGCTGATGTAGCAGTAGCTAAGGCTTTTAAGGACTATTCTCAGCCGAAGATCAATGATATCCAGTCTAGTATTATTAGGCCGGTAATTGCCGCTAATAACTTCGAAATCAAGCTGGGCACTATTCAGATGGTACAGAATTCGGTTCAGTTTGGGGGTACTTCTAAGGAGGATCCTAACATGCATATTCGGGACTTTATCGAGATTTGTGACACTTTCAAGTTCAATGGTGTGTCGGATGATGCTATTAAGTTGAGACTTTTCCCATTCTCTCTGAGGGATAAGGCTAAGGGCTGGTTACACTCTCTACCACCTGGTTCCATTACTACATGGGAGGATCTTGCTCAGAAGTTTCTTTCGAAATTTTTCCATATGGCAAAAACTGCAGCAATAAGGAACGCTCTAACTCAATTTGCTCAGCAATCTGGAGAGTCTTTGTGTGAGGCTTGGGAACGTTACAAGGAGATGCTACGGAAGTGTCCACATCATGGCATGCCTGACTTGATGGTTATTAATAGTTTCTACAATGGGTTGGGAGCGCAGTCTAGACCTATGCTAGATGCAGCATCAGGTGGAGCTCTATGGGCTAAGAGCTACGATGAAGCTTATGATCTTATTGAGACGATGGCTGCCAATGAATATCAGAATCCTACCCAGAGGCTTTCTCAAGGCAAGGTAGCAGTTATTTTTGAAATGGATGCAACTTCAGCTATTGCAGCTCAGTTGAAGGCATTGACTATGAAGGTGGATTCCCTTGCAAATTATGGAGTTCAGCAGGTGGCTAGTGTTTGTGAGCTATGTGCGGGTACACATGAGACGAATCAGTGTGCTATCTCTTCTGAATCAGCAAAGTTCGTGAGTAATTTCCAGAGACCTGCTACACCAGTTCCAGCCACTTATCATCCTAATAACCGAAATCATCCTAATTTCAGCTGGAGTAACAATCAAGGTACTCAACAACCTTATCAGCAACAGTTTCAGGGCCAGCAACCAAAGCCATTCAATCAGGGCTATCAACAGCCGTATGCTCCAAGGCAACCATATCAACCTCCGGGATTTCAGCAACAACCCCAGGCTAATGTGGGGCAATCTTCTAATGAAAAATCATAGATGGATGAGTTGAGGATGATGGTTAAAGGCCAAGCAGTCGGTCTCAAGACTTTGGAGAACCAGATGGGACAGCTTGCAAGTGCCTTACTAAATATACAACAAGGAACTCGTCCAAGTGATACAGAGGTTAATCCAGGCGAGAGGGAGGTCCGTGAGCAGGTGAAAGCAGTTACTTTGAGATTGGGAAGGGTTGCAACAGATTAAAAATTAGTTGAAGGAGGGCAGAATCAGTAGTTTGAAAAATCTGCAGTGCCTGAAATTGAGAAATCTGACTTAGTAGCTGATGAACAGATAAGTAGAGAATGGAACTCACCATCAAGACTACCAAGGAAGATGAAGATCCCATACAATGGACAGAAAATCCACCTTCAACCCTTCTGGATGTTGGAGTTCAGGGATGAAGATGGTAACAGGAGATTCTTCAGGTTAGAAGACCAACTATCAATGGCTAGTTCTCAATACCTGAGATGGTTACAACAAAAGCTAAATCCAAATGTTGTTGAAGAAGATGCCTTCTATAGGCAACTCCAAATGCAGATTGAGTCCAACTCTGCCAAAGAAGGAAAATTAAGGGTGATGCCAACCAGAGAGAAGAAACAGTATTAATCTGCTCAGTCTAGAGGAGCACTTCTCTGTAAATTTCTCAAACTTTCTGCTTTTAATTTTTGTAGCTTAATACAATTTTTGCATTGTTCTATATATATTCTTAGGGAAATGTTTTGTTATAATCAAGGTCCTAAATTTATGGCTTTATGTTCATCAAGCATAAATTGGGGGAGATTGTTAGGAATATGTTGTACTTGATGATAACTTCACATTCTATGCACAAAATTGTATAAGTCATGTTTTGTAACTGTCAACGGATGAGACATTATAACTCCATTCGTTGACAGGTAGCTCATCAATGGATGAGGTTTTGTAGCATACTGCAGTATCTCTATTTATCAGTTGATAGTGTTTTTATTCAGAGTCATGTTGACCATCAACGGATAGGCAGAATAGGGTAGCCAATTGTAAATAAGCTATGCTATGTAATTCTATCTAAGTGAAAGTGTATCAACAGATGAGAACAGGACTCTATCAACGGATACAACTCAAATCTACAATATCAACGGATACAGCTCAAACTACCATCAACGAATGACAGTGTACAACATCAACGGATAATCATTAACACTTTCTTCTATGCTAGCTGGGAATTAGCAGTTGATAAGGACATGTTTGACTGACAGATCACATGGGTTGATAGTAGGTATAAAAAGCAGTATGGCAGCCATACTTTGGAAACGCAGAAGAAAGAAGCATTCCATTTACATAGTGAATACAAGAAAGGTGCAGGGGACATGTCTGTTCACAAGGACAACCTTTCGGCCTCATGTGTACTTGGAGTGGAGTAGCAAGTCAACTTGAATTAGATTAATATTATCTTATTCATGTAGTACTTGTAAACTTGGGATATATAACCAAGTGTAGCAACTCTTTAGAAACTAAGAAAACAGATACATTTGCTTAGGGTTTTATTGAATATCTTTAGAAAACAAAGAGTTGTAAAACAGAAGTTGTGTACATTTGTATCACAGAGTTTTCTCTTCGAATAAAAGTCTCAGGTGGTACATTTAACCACCTGATTTTTTATGTGTTTGTGAATCATTTCTCATTCAGCAATTATCTCCTTATAGATTTCTATGATTCTTATCAGAAATTTATAAATATCAAGAATTGTATTCAACACCCCCCCTTTCTACAATTATACAAGTGTGTAATCTGGGAATAACAATTGGTATCAGAGCAAGCTTCTAACATATTTGAAGTCTAAAGATCAACACACTTCCAACATGTCTAAGAAGGATTATGGAGTAAAGATACCAGTTCTTGATAGAGAAAATTACTTTCACTGGAAAGTAAAAATGTGTCTACATCTTATGTCTATTGATTCAGGGTTTGTAGATTGCATAGAGATGGGTCATCATGTTCCAATGAAAACTGCATCAAGAGTTGGCCTTGCTGCAGATGCACCAGACATTTACATTCCCAAACATGTTTCTGAGTGGAGTCCTGAAGACATCGCAGAAGTCCACAAAGATAAAAAGACCATGAATATTCTGTTTAATGGCTTAGAAACAGACATGGTTGACAATGTTATCAACTGTACTACCTCCAAGGAAGTATGGGACATTGTTCAAACCCTTTGTCAAGGTACAGAACAGGTAAGGGAGAACAAGATGCAACTACTGATCCAACAGTATGAGCACTTCCATTTCAAGAATGGAGAGACATTGAATGACACATTTAGTAGATTTCAAAAGCTACTGAATGGCTTGAAACTGTATGGAAGAATCTACCAAGTGAAAGATTCTAATCTCAAATTTCTGAGATCACTGCCCAAAGAGTGGAAGCCAATGACTGTTTCTCTAAGAAACACTCAAGAGTACAAGACATTTACTCTTGAAAGGTGTTCGCACTTATTCACGCAAGAGAACGTGGTCAACAAGTAATACAGAGTAAATAAGATTCGTTCCCACAGAGACTCAAATTGTTCGTTATGTTCACTTATGCACCAGCTAATGATTTACACTCACTGCTAAGACAATCACAATTTTGGGTTGATTTAACTAATGATTGATTACCAACTAAGCCAATTACGAGAAAATAACTTAACTTAAACCTTATAATAAACAAACATGGGATTTCAACTTCAATTACTACTTCATCTAGAATCTTATGCCCTTTAGCCTAGCATGTGACCGAGTTGATTACTGATTAGATGCACTAAACTGATACATACCAACTTTCGTTGTGCATATACCATCCTACTGATCATCCACAATTGATAGAAGTCAAATAGTCACCAAATATGTGTAGTCCCTATATGTCTATAGCAATTGAACACATACCGGTTGAAAATCAAGCACCCATTAAACCACATAGTCGATGCAAGACGGTTAGAATCACATCACAAATTAATACATGTTCTTCACATGCAAAAACCTATGCTAGCATGAATTGTTCTAAACCCTAGATCCACTTTCGCATTCACTAGGATTAAACAAGCAATTACAAGTGTTCGCGACGCACTTATAACGAATAAGCATAAACATACTAGGCAATCAATACATACAATCACACACCAAGGCATAAAAACACTCAATAACTAGAATCCATAGCAAAATCCATTAAAACCCCATGATAACGAATTAGCCCATAATTGACCTAATTGTCATCATGGGTTCTATGGAAAACATAATTCTAAAATCAACAAGTAAAAATAAAGAAGAAGAATAAAGTTTAGAATTGAACTCCCACAATAGAAGAATACAAAGGTTTCAAGAATAATCCTTGCTTGTCACTAGCTTGGAAGAATTCCTTCTCCTCCTCTCTCCTCTGTATAAAACTAGGTTATAATATGAACGTATGTATCTGTTTTATTACAAGGGTAGAACGTTTATACATAAAAAACGTTTCTCCCTCTTGCCTAATAAAAATATTTAATATTCTATTACAATTAGAATTTAATTAAGGTGCTAAAACCTGCCCGGAATATAATTAGAACTCGAAAAGGGCAAAACAGGAATTTCCCAGCCATGCTTCACAAAGTCTGCCTGCGCGAATTAACTCAGTACTTTACTTGCACGTGATTCCTATCCCAGGTTGTAGAAAATCTCTCAAGCTTCGCGTGGGCAGTAAGATCGCTAAAAACGGACTTACAGAACTCCAGATATGGCCAAAACAGTATAAGCTGCGCAGCCTTCCCAGAAAATCCGAATTTTAATCATTTAATTCCCAAAAAATTGTAGAAGCATCCACCTTAATCAACATTCTCGTAAACCTGCACAACTAAGCAAAACACATCAAAACTACAAGAAACTTGAGTCCAAGACAATCAATTTAAGCCGATTTAGAATGTTCCAAGTGGATATAAATCCACTTATCACACCCCCAAACTTAAACCGATGCTTGTCCTCAAGCATTAACAATTACAACTAACTAACTAGTACCACTTCCGTAGGTGATCACGGTTGCATTTGGCATATGCAACAAGCCCTTTAAACCCCTAGGCAGCCCTAGTGGACGAGTAAGGTCTCGTGAGGGCCTATAGCGAATGTACCCACAAAATCCATTTAACCTAATGCAATGCAATGCATGAATGCAACTATTATGAAAAAATGCAAGATCCCCTTCAAACTCACCAAAACCAACTAACAAGCAAATATCTCAAAGAATGTAACAAATCCAAGCAGAGCTCGACTAAATCCCCGTATACTAACAAATACATGAACAGAAACGTGCGTGTGTGCGATGCTCATCAGAAATACCCCCAGAACTAGGTCAAAAATCATACATGCTTTCCGTCAAGACAATCACAGGTTTATAACTAGAATAGACTGTAGACACTCCATAGCCTAGGAACACCTCCACCCTTATCCAAGGTAGACAGAAACTCATGCTTTATTACTATACTACGACACTACATATACAATACGCATGCTTATTTAACCGTGCAATGAATGAGACCCCAAAAGGCTTATACAATAATACCCATGTAGCGAGTGTTAGGTCAGCAGGATCCCAGACTATAAAGCCTTAGGTCACTAGGACTAAGTCCCCTCAGACTTAATTACTCGAGTATTAAAGAGCTCACTCTGGTTAATTATGCATTAACAAACAATACTAGACTCTTTTTTTTCCTTTTTTTTTTCTTTTTTTTTTTTCTTTTTTTGTTTTTTTTTTTTAAGGTTTTAATCTGGAATGAGCCTTTCTCATTTCCAACCCTAGACTACTCACATAAATATGAGCTGGCTACTAGCCATTTGACACCTAGCCATTATTGACAAATATTAACAACTAGCATGAAAATTCCTGGTTTCCCCCAAACTTAGACTTTAATGTCCCTACGCTATAAAGGGAATAATGAAAATTCTAAATATAAACAAGTGATTAAATCTCAAAACATCCCACAGGCATGACCCTAACCTAGCCCAACAGCACCCCAATGAGACTGTGTAATAAATTTTGTTCCTGTAACATGCAAGTCAATTTCATAGAAACTATAAATCAGCCCTCTACTCATCATCATCACACCCAAATCAACATCCCCCTATCAATCAGAATCAGCTCGTCCTAAGGGATCATGAAATATGCATGCCATGAAAATGCAACTAAATGAAAAACTCACATGGTATACGAAAATAAAACAAAATGTCCTATATGAAACAAACGTAGATAATACAAACATAACAATCATGCATGAACTATCACTACTATGCAAACATGATATCCTATATGAACACAAAATACAACAATATATATACAACTACTAATCCCTCATACCACCCCCAAACTTAACATATTCAATGCCCTCATTGAATGGAAAGTAATACAAGGGATAGCAGAAAACATACCTACTCGTCCTCCTCTTCGGAGGAATCATAATCTGGCGGTGGATACTGCGTACGAGCTCCATAGACTGGCCACCTCGCCTGAATACCTGCATCTGTCAAAGCTGTAGCCATATCTTGAGCATACTCCCTGTTACAAGCATGTATAGCATCCATCCGCCTATACAAACGCCTAAAGTGGTCCTCCAAAACTCTCGGTACTTCCAAACCCTGTGGCTGAGCGCCCGCTCCATTACCACTAGCATCAACATCATCAACAATATAACCAAGTCCCCTCGGATCTGGAACCCCACCTTGCCAGTCAGGCATTCGATCAATAGACACATCAGTAATGGAAGGCAAAGGTGACTGCAACTCCTCATCCGCACCCCAGATAACACCACTTTCCTTACATAAACCAGCTATAACAGAAGCATGGGGCATCGATGATAGCGTATGAGACTTTAAAAACCGTATAATATTCTGATGAACAATATAGGCTACATCAATGTACTTCCCCTTTAGCATGCCCCACAAAAGAATCAATCTATCAACTGTGACCTCACCTATATGAGAAGTAGGCATAATATTCGCACAAAGGAATGCATACCATGCACGTGCAAATTTATTCATAGCAGAAGACAGAAAATTAACTGGCGCATTGGTTCCCACTTTATACTTCCAAACCGTACCAGGAACACATAATTCACGAACAATTGCCTCCAAATCCACATCCTTACTAGTCTTCCTTGCCCAATCTTCATCCCCCACAAGCTTTGGTGGTTGTCCCAAAATTTTACGAATAGCATCAACACTATACTCCACCTGTTTACCTCGAACCACACACACCTCATCCGGCTCACCCTTAGCATTAGCATAAAACTCCCTAACAACATTCACCGGAACTGGAGCAGGTGCCTTACAAATCTCTCCCCAACGTAACTTACTAATCACATCAACCAACCCATAATGACGAGTTGGTAAAAACCCCCTTTCTTTCGCCACCGACTTAGTCAACAACCTATTATACTCAACCTCCGCATCCGGAGAAGAAAATCTCTCCACCCTAATAGCACCACCCCTCATTCGCTTAGGCGCCATAATAATCAAAACCCCACTCAACAATAGCACCACCAAAAACCCCCAAGCAAAATCCCACCAAAAACCACCAAACCAAATCACACCACAAATACCCACGTAACAAGAATAATACAAAAACCCCAATTTACAAGAACACAAATTCGTAGTAAAATAAAATAGAGAAAAGAATTCCCACTACGAATCAAAGAGGTGAACTTGTACTAATTTTCCCCCAAACTTGAATTTTTAAGAGATGTAGAGGAGAAAGATAATGAATTGGGTGTGTATGTATGGGTATATATAGGCCATGGAGTGATAGGATGAATATAAGAATTTTAATGTGAAAAGGAAAAAATTTGGGTGGAATTTGGAATTTGATATAGGATAGAAAAAATATTTAGTGGATGAAAGGAAAAGATTTAGAAAAGAAATAGGAATTGGAATTTTTTTAGGAGAGATGAGGGGTTTTTGGAATTAAAATAGGAAAAGATTTAGGGAGGAGATGGGGTTATAAAAAGAAATTGGGGAGAAAGAATTTATTTATAATATACATAACATACAACTCACGGCTGAACAACACAAATCTGTGAGAAATTTTTTTTTTTTCTGTTACACGCGCAAACTGCCGCGTGGGGGGGGCAAACAGCTCCAATTCCAGACACGCCATTGCAGATTGCGCCTCCGGGCCGCAATTTGCTTTCCTTACAGAAACGCAACCGCAGGTTGCGTTACAGCCCCGCAACCTGCCTCCTTAGCAGTAACGCAGACGCTAGTTGCGTTACTGACCTGCAATTTGCCCAGAAATTTGTTTTTTCTGATTTTTTTTTTTTTTTTTTTTTCACAACACTCCAATTTTTTTCTCTTTTTTTTTTTTTTTTTTTTCTTCAAAGAATACACCAAACGCGTGGGTTGCCTCCCACGAAGCGCTTCTTTAACGTCAATAGCTTGACGTGACTTCCATGATTTACTCAATAATTGCAAGAACCGCGGTTTCAGCCCCACGATTCGATACCTCACCAAAGTACGGTTTCAATCTCTGACCATTAACTTTGAACGACTGATCAGGTGATTTCTCAAAAATCTCAACCGCTCCATGCGGAAACACGGTTTTTACAACAAAGGGTCCTGACCATCTCGATTTTAGCTTTCCTGGAAATAGACGAAGGCGAGATTTAAATAATAACACAGGTTGTCCAGGAACAAATACCTTGTTAACTAAACGCCGATCATGCCATCTCTTCACTTTTTCTTTGTAGAGTTTATTGTTCTCATAAGCTTGCAAGCGAAACTCGTCCATCTCATGAAGTTGCACCATTCTCTTCTCACCCGCGGCTGTAAGATCGAAATTTAGCTTTTTCAAAGCCCAATAAGCCTTGTGCTCCAATTCCGCGGGCAAATGACAAGCTTTCCCGAAGACAAGCTGATATGGTGACATTCCCAAAGGTGTTTTATATGCCGTTCGATAAGCCCAGACGGCTTCATCGAGTTTCAAAGACCAATCCTTTCTTGAAGGACTCACCACCTTTTCTAGAATACGCTTGATTTCCCGATTAGACACTTCAGCTTGGCCATTGGTCTGAGGATGATATGCTGTAGCTACCCGATGATTGATATTGTATCTGGCCATAAGATTAGTGAACTTGCGATTGCAAAAATGAGTGCCTTCATCACTGATAATGACTCGAGGAGTACCAAATCTGGTGAAGATGTTCTTCTGAAGGAAATTAAGCACGACTTGGGCATCATTTGTCGGAAGTGCTTTGACCTCAACCCATTTAGAGACGTAATCAACTGCTAGCAAGATATATTGATTGTTGCACGAAGAGATAAAGGGTCCCATGAAGTCAATTCCCCAAACATCGAAAATTTCCACTTCCAACATTACATTAAGGGGCATCTCATCCCTCCTCGATATGTTACCAACACGCTGACAACGATCACACCTTAAGACGTACTGATGAGCATCCTTAAAAAGAGAAGGCCAATAGAACCCTGCTTGAAGAATACGAGTAGCAGTCTTTTCACCTCCATAGTGGCCACCATATGTCGTGGCGTGATAATCCCTCAGAATAGCCTCTGTTTCACTATACGGCACACATCTTCTAAGAATCTGATCAGCTCCCTGTTTAAACAGATATGGTTCGTCCCAATGATACCATTTAACTTCATGCAAGAACTTCTTCCTTTGTGCATAAGAAAATTCAGATGGAATGACTTGACTAACCAGAAAGTTCACAATGTCTGCGTACCATGGCTCCTCTTCTTGCACCCTAAACAATTGCTCGTCCGGGAAGAATTCATTAATGATGGCACTGTCTCGAGAAGATTTACCCAAGTCCTCCAGACGAGAAAGATGGTCAGCTACTTGATTCTCTGTCCCCTTCCTGTCCTTAATCTCCACATCAAATTCTTGTAACAGAAGTACCCAACGAATTAAACGAGGTTTGGAGTCCTTTTTAGAGAGCAGATATCTAATAGCCGCGTGATCCGTGTACACCATTACCTTTGTACCTAGCAAGTAAGAACGAAATTTTTCAAAACCATAGACTATGGCCAACAGCTCCTTTTCAGTGGTAGTGTAGTTCAACTGAGCATCATTAAGAGTCTTGCTTGCATAATAGATCACATGAAACACTTTGTCTTTCTTTTGACCGAGAACAGCCCCCACTGCATAATCGCTAGCATCGCACATCATAGCGAAAGGTTCACTCCAATCGGGAGCAATAATCACTGGTGCTGAAACCAATTTCTTTTTCAGAGTCTCGAAAGCGGTCAAACATTCTACATCAAATTTAAAAGGAACATCCTTTTCCAAGAGCTTACACAACGGTTTGGAGATTTTTGAGAAGTCTTTGATAAAACGCCTGTAGAAACCTGCATGACCAAGGAAACTACGAATCCCTCTCACTGAAATAGGTGGTGGAAGATTTTCAATTGTCTCTATTTTTGCCCTGTCCACCTCTAGACCTCTCCGTGACACCTTGTGCCCAAGAATAGTTCCCTCCTGAACCATGAAGTGGCATTTCTCCCAGTTAAGCACTAGATTAGTCTCCACACATCTTTTCAGAACCGCACCCAGATTATTCAAACATTCATCGAAAGAGAGACCGATTACAGAAAAGTCATCCATGAAAACTTCTACAGTCTTGCCAATCATGTCTGAAAAGATAGCCATCATACACCTCTGAAAAGTAGCAGGTGCACCACACAAACCAAAAGAAACTCGCCGAAAAGCAAATGTACCAAATGGACATGTGAAAGTCGTCTTCTCCTGATCTTCAGGGGCAATACAGATTTGATTATACCCAGAATATCCATCCAATAGGCAATAGTACTCCTGACCTGCAAGTCTGTCCAGCATCTGATCAATAAAGGGCAAAGGAAAATGATCCTTCCTAGTAGCCTTGTTCAATTTCCGGTAGTCCATACAGATTCTCCAACCAGTGACTGTGCGAGTAGAGATAAGTTCATTCTTCTCATTGGTGATTACCGTCGTGCCACCCTTCTTCGGCACACATTGAACTGGGCTTACCCATGAACTATCAGAAATGGGATAGATGATCCCTGCATCCAGCCATTTGATGATTTCTTTCTTCACAACTTCTTTCATGATTGGATTTAGACGTCTCTGATTTTCCACTGTTGGTTTACTCCCTTCTTCTAAAGGAATTTTATGTTGACAGTAAGCTGGACTAATTCCCTTGATGTCTGCTATGGTCCATCCAATAGCTGATTTGAATTCTCTAAGAACTCTCAAGAGCTTGTCTTCCTCAGAATCTGACAAGTTAGCAGCAATAATCAAAGGTAAAGTAGATGACTCACCAAGAGAAGCATACCTTAAGTGATCAGGTAATGGTTTGAGCTCTAGAGTTGGAGCTTCTTCAATGGATGGTTTCAACCGCTGATGTGACCCCTTAAATTCAGATAGACCTAACGATTCCACTGGTCTCTCGAATTTCCTTTGCCATGGAGTAGCATCAAGAAGTAGCAGTTGCTCATCTATCTCATCTTCTTCCAATAAAGAATCACTAATCAGTGCTTTTTCCAATGTGTCATTCAAGAGCAGATGCTCAATTTTTGATTGCACTGCTGACTCCACCAAATCTATCTTCAAACATTGCTCTTCTTCAGTTGGAAACTTCATAGCCTTGAAAACATTGAAGGTGACATTTTGGTCATGCACCCTCATCGTAAGTTCCCCTTTTTGCACGTCGATCAAGGTTTGCCCCGTGGCCAAGAATGGTCTCCCAAGAATGATAGGGATTTTCTTGTCTTCTTCAAAATCAAGTATGACGAAATCCGCTGGAAAGATGAGTTTGTCCACTTTTACCAGAACATCTTCTACAATTCCTCGAGGGTAAGTAACTGAGCGATCAGCTAACTGGAGTGACATGTTGGTAGGCTTAGGCTCCGGAAGACCAAGTTGCAAGAAAACCGAATAGGGCATGAGGTTGATGCTTGCCCCTAAATCACACAAACACTTGTCAAACGACAAATTTCCAATGATGCACGGTATGGTAAAACTCCCCGGATCCTTCAGCTTAGGTGGCAACTTTTGTTGCAAGACAGCACTGCACTCCTCCGTCAAAGCGACGGTCTCTAACTCCTCGAGCTTCAATTTCCTCGAAAGTATGCCCTTCATGAACTTGGCATAACTTGGCATTTGTTCAAGCGCTTCAGCAAATGGTAGATTTATGTGCAACTTTTTGAACACTTCCAAGAACTTTGCAAATTGCTTATCAAACTTCTTCTTCTGAAGCCTTTTAGGGAATGGCGGAGGCGGATAAACTTCTTTGCTAGCTTCCGTAATTTTTGAACCTGTTTTCCCATCTGACTTCTCCTTTTCTTCCTCACCTGATGCCTTCTGAATGACCGGGAGATCTGAATTAGAAGACCGGATAGACCCCTCAGACGCGCCCGCGTCCACATCACTGTTCACAGCATTTTCAAGTTCTTCATTTAACTGCTGGTTGACTCCCAGATCACCTGTAACCTTTCCAGAACGTAACGTAACAGCATGAATCTGTTCCTTGACCTCCTTTTTACCCGGATTAGCTTCCGTGTCACTAGGTAATTGCCCTTGAGGTCTGTTCAAAAGAGCATTGGCCAGTTGGCCCATTTGAGTTTCAAGAGTTTTGAGAGATGCTGCTTGACTCTTGTACATCATTCGCAATTCTTCCATTTCTGACTTCTCATTAGATTGCACATGACTTCCAGGTTGCTGTTGATGAAATCCAGGTGGATTGTATGGTGGCCTTTGGGCATAGGGTTGTTGATAACCCGAATTGTTGAACTGCCTTGAACTATACTGCTGACTCTGAGATGGTTGTTGCACAGCATTCTGATTGTTGCTCCAACTGAAGTTAGGATGATTCCTATTGTTGGGATGATATGTATTGGGAGCAGGTTGTGACGGCCTCTGATAATTGCTGACAAACTGTGCCGACTCACTAGAAATTGCACATTGATTAGTGTCATGAGCCCCCGCACACAATTCACAGACCATGGCGACTTGTTGAACCCCCACCTTAGCCAATGAGTCCACTTTCATGGTTAGAGCCTGTAGCTGAGCTGCTATAGCTGTTGTGGCATCCATTTCAAGTACACCTGCAACCTTACCTTGTGGAATACGCTGTGTCGGATTCTGATACTCATTTGCAGCCATCATTTCAATCAAGTCATAGGCCTCTTCATAGCTTTTGGCCCACAGAGCTCCTCCAGATGCTGCATCAAGCATTGCTCGAGAATGACTTAAACCATTGTAGAAGCTATTGATGACCATCCAATTTGGCATCCCATGATGGGGACATTTCCGGAGCATCTCCTTGTACCTTTCCCAAGCTTCACACAGTGATTCACCAGAATGCTGACTAAATTGTGTAAGAGCATTCCTCATGGCAGCAGTCTTTGCCATAGGAAAGAATTTAGTCAAGAACTTTTGTGCCAGATCTTCCCATGTAGTGATGGAACCTGCTGGAAGTGAATGCAACCAGCTTTTTGCTTTGTCTCTCAAAGAGAAGGGAAACAACCTTAGCTTGATAGCGTCCTCAGAAACTCCGTTGGTTTTGAACGTGTCACAGATCTCAATGAAGTCCCTGATATGCATGTTGGGATCCTCAACAGATGAACCCCAAACTGGACTGAGTTCTGGACCATTTGGATTGTGCCCGGCTTGATCTCGAAATTATTTGCAGCAATAGCCGGCCGCACAATACTCGACTGAATATCATTAATCTTGGGCTGAGAATAATCCTTCAGCGCCTTGTTATCTGCCATTTCTCCAGTAACTTCCAACTCTTCTTCAATTTCCTCCACTAATTCCTCTTCGTGCTTCCTTTCTTCCAGATTTTCTTTACGAGCCTGAGATCGAGTAAGCATACACGCTCAAGATAGTACCTGAGAAACCACAAAGTAAATGAGTGAGAAAACGTCTGAGTCAGTGAATTTAATCCAAATTGATGACAAGATCATAAACTAAACAAACAATGAACCGAGTCCCCGGCAGCGGCGCCAAAAACTTGTTCGCACTTATTCACGCAAGAGAACGTGGTCAACAAGTAATACAGAGTAAATAAGATTCGTTCCCACAGAGACTCAAATTGTTCGTTATGTTCACTTATGCACCAGCTAATGATTTACACTCACTGCTAAGACAATCACAATTTTGGGTTGATTTAACTAATGATTGATTACCAACTAAGCCAATTACGAGAAAATAACTTAACTTAAACCTTATAATAAACAAACATGGGATTTCAACTTCAATTACTACTTCATCTAGAATCTTATGCCCTTTAGCCTAGCATGTGACCGAGTTGATTACTGATTAGATGCACTAAACTGATACATACCAACTTTCGTTGTGCATATACCATCCTACTGATCATCCACAATTGATAGAAGTCAAATAGTCACCAAATATGTGTAGTCCCTATATGTCTATAGCAATTGAACACATACCGGTTGAAAATCAAGCACCCATTAAACCACATAGTCGATGCAAGACGGTTAGAATCACATCACAAATTAATACATGTTCTTCACATGCAAAAACCTATGCTAGCATGAATTGTTCTAAACCCTAGATCCACTTTCGCATTCACTAGGATTAAACAAGCAATTACAAGTGTTCGCGACGCACTTATAACGAATAAGCATAAACATACTAGGCAATCAATACATACAATCACACACCAAGGCATAAAAACACTCAATAACTAGAATCCATAGCAAAATCCATTAAAACCCCATGATAACGAATTAGCCCATAATTGACCTAATTGTCATCATGGGTTCTATGGAAAACATAATTCTAAAATCAACAAGTAAAAATAAAGAAGAAGAATAAAGTTTAGAATTGAACTCCCACAATAGAAGAATACAAAGGTTTCAAGAATAATCCTTGCTTGTCACTAGCTTGGAAGAATTCCTTCTCCTCCTCTCTCCTCTGTATAAAACTAGGTTATAATATGAACGTATGTATCTGTTTTATTACAAGGGTAGAACGTTTATACATAAAAAACGTTTCTCCCTCTTGCCTAATAAAAATATTTAATATTCTATTACAATTAGAATTTAATTAAGGTGCTAAAACCTGCCCGGAATATAATTAGAACTCGAAAAGGGCAAAACAGGAATTTCCCAGCCATGCTTCACAAAGTCTGCCTGCGCGAATTAACTCAGTACTTTACTTGCACGTGATTCCTATCCCAGGTTGTAGAAAATCTCTCAAGCTTCGCGTGGGCAGTAAGATCGCTAAAAACGGACTTACAGAACTCCAGATATGGCCAAAACAGTATAAGCTGCGCAGCCTTCCCAGAAAATCCGAATTTTAATCATTTAATTCCCAAATAATTGTAGAAGCATCCACCTTAATCAACATTCTCGTAAACCTGCACAACTAAGCAAAACACATCAAAACTACAAGAAACTTGAGTCCAAGACAATCAATTTAAGCCGATTTAGAATGTTCCAAGTGGATATAAATCCACTTATCAAAAGGCTCTATGGAACTTTAAAGACATATGAACTAGAAATGGAGCAGGATGAAGAGATTGAGAAGGCCCAAAAGAAAAGTGGGTCAGTTGCACTTGTTGCCAACTTGGAGCAGAAGGAGGAGAAGAGGATTGAAGCTGCTAAATCTACACCAAACAGGGAGGTTTGTGAAGGTAGAGCAGAATCAAGCAAAAGCAAGGAAAAAGTGTATGAAGAATTGAATGTCCTTCAGCAGGATGAATTAGATGAGATAGATGAGTACTTAGCTTTTCTGTCTAGGAGATTCTCTAAGCTAAAATTCAAGGGAAACTCTGGGGTGGCCAAGCCATTTAACAAGGATTTTTCCACAAGCAACTATGTGGATAAATCCAAAATTAAATGCTACAATTGTGGAATTGCTGGTCACATGATAAATGAATGCAGGAAGCCTAGATCTGAGAACAAGGGAAAGCCAACTGAAACTGTTGACTACAAGAAGAAATATTTTGATCTTCTCAGGCAGAAAGAAAAGGCATTCATGACCCAAGAGTATGACTGGGCTGCTGATGGCAATCATTCTGATGAAGATGTTGAGTTTGTCAACCTTGCATTGATGGCTAATTCTGGAGAGCAGGAAGCAAGTTCAGCTAGCAATCAGGTATTTTCTACTAATTTCTCTGAGCTCACCAAAGAGGAATGCAATAGTGTTATAGATGAAATGTCTACTAAACTATATCACTTGAGTGTTACTCTTAAATCACTTACTAAAGAGAACAATAGGATTAAAGAGACTAATCTATTTTTAAGTGATAGAAATGCTGCTCTAGAAATTCAATTTCTAGAATTTGAGAAAATGAGAGTTGATTGCAATGATGCTAAAAGTGAACTTGAAGCTGTGTTAAAAAGAGAACTAATTTTAAGAGAGCAGCTGGAAAAGGAACAAGGGATAATTGCTAAATTTCAAAGCTGTAGGAATATTTCACAAAACATAATAGAAGTCCAGGGAATAGAATCGTTTGTGAAGGATACCTGACTCAAAAGAAAAAGGAGCTAGAACCTGGCCTTGAGGATCTAGAAACTATTTGTGAATCAACGGATAGTGATCATCCGTTGACAGATGAACCATCAACGGATGAGAGGTATCCGTCGACTAACAAAAAGTTTGTTAGTAAGAAGGAACTCAAGAAACTGGATATTAAGTATGGTCCAGTCAACAGGAACTTCATTAGTGGTGAGAGTTTCCAAACCAAATCTAGTGGAAAGGATAAGGCAGGTGATTTACATAACAAAAAGGATGTTGGTAAATCAGATAATGAAAAGGTAGAAAGTGAGGGTAAAAAGAAAAAGAACAGAAATGGTAAGATAGGCATCAACAAGAAAAACAATTATTCTCCTGACAAGTTTGCCCCTAGGAAAACTTGTAGTATTTGTAATAGTGTCAATCACCTATCTTCTAATTGCAAGATTATTAACAAGGCTCCTGTTCATGTACCTCAAACAATACAATGTATGCCTGCAATGCCTGTTATGCCTGGTTTGTATCAAAATGCTAGTTTTTCAAATCCATATGTGAACATGCCATATGTGTCTAATCCTTATTTTCAATCTGTGAATATGCCACAAATGTCATGGAGCATTCCTAGCATGAATAATATGTATGCCAATTTTCCATAAATGCATGCATCAAATATTTATGCAAATGAGCATCTGTAAAAACCTATCACTCAAGCACCTACACCTAAAATGAAGATTGCTAAGAGTGCAAAACCAAAGGCTAACAAGAAAGGACCCAAGGAAACTTGGTACCAAAATCAACTTGATTTGTATTTTGGAATGTGTGCAGGGAAATAGAAGGAATCTATGGTACCTAGACAGTGGATGCTCTAGGCACATGACAGGAGATTCAACCCTGCTCACAGAGTTCAAGGAGGCAGCTGGCCCTAGAATTACCTTTGTAGATGACAGCAAAGGATATACTAAGGGATATGGCTTGATTTCAAAGGACAATGTCATCATTGAAGAAGTGGCCTTAGTTGAAGGTTTGAAGCACAATTTGCTTAGTGTTAGTCAAATCTGTGACAAAGACTATGAAGTAAGGTTCACAAAAGAAGCCTGTGTTATTTCTACCAAGGAAGACAACAATGTGGTATTGACAGGCTTTAGAAAAGGAAATGTTTACATAGCTGACTTCAATTCAGTATGCTCAGAATCCATCACTTGTCTCTTCAGCAAAGCAAGCAAGGATGAGAGTTGGCTATGGCATAAAAAGCTGTCACATTTGAATTTTAAAGTTATGAATGATTTGGTAAGAAAGGATCTGGCTAGAGGAATCCCTCAATTGGAGTTCATCAAGGATGGATTGTGTGATGCCTGTCAATTAGGGAAACAAAAGAAATCATCCTTCAAGAGCAAGACAGAGTCATCCATTGTTAAGCCACTTCAATTGCTGCATATGGACTTATTTGGTCCAGTAAATGTCATGTCCATTTCAAAGAAGAAATATTGTCTGGTGATTGTAGATGATTTTTCTAAATTTACATGGACCTTCTTTCTGCACTCCAAAGATTGTGCAAGTGAAATCATCATCAATCATCTCAGACTAGTAAACAATGGTTCTGAAGTCAAAGTACAAAGAATCAGGAGTGACAATGGCACTGAATTCAAAAATTCCCCAATGAAGATTTTCTGTGAAGAGAATGGAATTGTCCATGAGTTTTCTGCTGCTAGAACACCTCAACAAAATGGGGTTATTGAAAGGAAAAACAGAACTCTCATTGAAGCAGCTAGAACAATGCTAAGTGAATCAAGATTGCCAACATATTTCTGGGCTGAAGCTGTCAACACTGCCTGTTTCACTCATAATATTTCCTTGGTCAATCAAGCTAGAGGAATGACTCCTTATTAGTTATTTACCAACAAGAAACCAACTTTAGCTTTCCTTCATGTCTTTGGATGTAAGTGTTCTGTACTAAGGAATCATGAAGATCACTTGGGTAAATTTGAAGCAAAGGCAGATGAAGCTATCTTTGTTGGGTATGCAGCAGGGAAAGCCTATAGAGTCTACAATCTAAGAACCAACATTGTTATGGAATCTGTACATGTTGTGTTTGATGATCAAAAGATTCTAGGTCTAAATGATGAAGGCTTCTATGAAAAGTTGAAATTTGAAAATGAGGTAGAAGGAAGAATGTACATTGATGATGATGAGGAAAATGAAGACCATGACCATGAAAATTCACCTAGAGTTGTTGGTCCAACTAGAAGTGATGCTAACACTGGAAATGAAGCATCCATTGACAGTCATATTGGAGCATCAGATGCATTCGTTGACAGGCATTCTCATGCATCCGTCGACAGGCAAAATGGAGCATCCGTTGATAGACAAAATGATGCATCCGTTGACAGTCGACTTCATAATTCCGCAAGGACAACAAACTCAGGGGGAGTTTCTCAAAGTCAAAACTCAATGTCCAATCAACAAAATCATGCTCATTTAGATGAAGCAACCTTATCCAGATCTAATCTTCCACCTTCAAGAAAATGGACTAGAGATCACCCATTTGAGTTAATCATTGGTGATTCAAGTTCAAGAGTTCAAACTAGGAGTGCCACTCAAGTAGAATGCCTATACAGCAGTTTCTTATCTCAAGAGGAACCTAAGAAAGTGGAAGATGCCCTTCTAGATCCAGATTGGGTCTTAGCAATGCAAGAAGAGCTAAACCAATTTGAGAGAAATAAAGTACGGAAGCTTGTGCCCAAACCTGATGATATAAGTGTCATAGGTACCAAATGGGTTCTCAAGAATTAGATTGATGAAAATGGCATAATTGTGATGAATAAAGCTAGAGTAGTGGCAAAGGGCTATTCTCAAGAAGAAGGGATAGATTTTGATGAAACTTTTGCTCCAGTGGCAAGACTTGAGGCAATTATAATATTCCTAGCCTATGCAGCACATGCCAATTTCAAAGTCTATCAGATGGATGTCAAAAGTGCCTTTCTAAATGGGGAACTGGAAGAAGAGGTTTATGTCCATCAACCTCCTAGCTTTGAAGATCCAGAATTTCCAGAATATGTATATCTTCTCATGAAAGCACTTTATGGTTTGAAGCAAGCACCAAGAGCCTGGTATGACACTTTATCTCAATTTCTTTTGGAGAATCACTTCACTAGAGGTATAGTAGATAAAACCTTATTTCATAGAAATGTCAATGGTTCTTCAATACTTGTTCAAATCTATGTAGATGATATTATTTTTGGGTCTACAGATGAGAAGCTTTGTAAAAGGTTTGCCAAACTTATGAAAAGTAGGTATGAAATGAGCATGATGGGTGAATTAACTTACTTTCTTGGTTTACAAGTGAAGCAAGTTAATGAGGGCATTTTCATAAGTCAAACAAAATATATTTATGATCTTTTAAAGAAATTTGACTTAATGGATTGTGCCTCTGCAAAAACAACTATGGCCACTGCAACTAAGCTTGAGATGAATACTAAGGAAAAGTCTGTGGACATCTCAAGCTATAGAGGCATGGTAGGCTCACTTCTATATCTAACAGCTAGTAGACCTGATATAATGTTTTCCACTTGTCTTTGTGCTAGATTTCAAGCTGACCCTAGAGAGTCTCACTTGATTGCTATTAAGAGAATTTTCAGGTATCTCAAGGGAACACCAAACCTTGGCATTTGGTACCCAAGAGATTCTGGCTTTGATCTAATTGGCTATTCAGATGCAGATTATGCAGGTTGAAGAATTGATAGGAAAAGTACTACAGATTCCTGTCAATTTCTAGGAAACAGGCTTGTGTCATGGTTCAGTAAGAAACAAAACTCAGTCTCCACTTTACAGCTGAAGCTGAGTACATTGCTGCTGGAAGTTGTTGTGCACAGATTCTTTGGATGAAAAATCAACTTATTGACTATGGTCTAAAAGTTGAGAAGATTCCAATTTTCTGTGACAACACAAGTGCTATTGCCATCACAGAGAATCCAGTACAACATTTGAGAACCAAGCATATTGATATCAAATACCACTTCATTAGAGAACATGTGATGAATGGTACAGTAGAAATGCACTTTGTGCCAAGTGAAATGCAGCTTGCAGATATCTTCACCAAGCCTCTTGATGAATCATCATTCACAAGATTGGTAGGTGAACTAGGTATGCTTAATTTTTCATAATTCCTAGTGATATCTAATCATACTAAATTGCAGCTAAAAATGTGTTTTGATTTACTTGAGAATTAAAAGCTCTCAAAAAAAATTTCTGCAGAAATTTTGTCTAAGGCAAAATTTTCTTATCAACGGATTTTAGCCGTTGATAGTATAAACACATTACTAGATTTTCGTATGTCAACGGATAACAGGTTGTCCACGTCATCGATGGATAAACTGTTTCTCAACCGTCCATTCTATATCCGTTGATATACATCTCTTTTTAATTATAACCGTTGGTGAACGTGTATATTTAGTCATGGCTGTACTTCTTTTCTTTTCATTCATTATCTGACAGTTACTTTTATCCAATGGAGTAATTACTTTTAATTATTTCATTTTTAACTCTTGAAAAATATAAAAGGCTGTCTTGTGCTCTCACATCTCACTTTTATTCACTTTCAAGAATCTCATAAGTTATCTGCATCTTCTTCACTAAAACTCTCCGCAACAAAAGTTCAAACACTTCAATGGCGCCTATTGTTAAGATGATGTCTTCCACTGGGTTTACCTATGAGAAGAACAATTTCGCGGCCTTTGTTGATACAGTGAATGCTCCAGAAGCTTATTACACCTTGATGAATTTCGTGAAGAAATGCAAACTGTCATATGCTATGACTGCCACCACTCCTCTAATCCACGAGGTAATTGAAGAGGTGTGGGCATCTGTTGAGTACATTGGCACAGACGGTACACTTTCTTTTTCTTTAAAGGGTAAAAACCATGTAGTTAATTCTGATATGATAACTGCTAGTTTAAAGGATAAAATTGCCTGAGAATAACTGTCTGGAAGTACCCAGTAATGCTAAAATTGTAACACCCCAGATCCAGGGTCAAGGATCTGGTCGTTACGGTCTCAATAACCAACCATAAAACCAACATAATTTAAATTACAACCTTGTGACCCAAAACAACAACATAAAATACACCCGTTATAGTCCCAGAGATGAAATCAGAGTAACCATCAATATTATTAATCACAAGTTCTAGTTCTTACAACCCAAAGAATTACAATTGTACAATTACATACTCTTTGCCATCCATTAATAGATACCATAATATAAATACATTTGAGGCTCAATTGCTAACAACTAGCCTACCAGTAGTTGCATCCTCAACAAAGGTAGCCAAGACCTTAGCGGTAAACCTCTGACGGTTGACACCTGCTTACGCTGTGTGCGCCTTGCGCGGCCATCTGATCTAGCTGTTGTTGTGATATAAATAAATAAAGCAAGGGTGAGCAATAGCCCACCAGAAATATAATTGAACAGTGATAACATATAACAGTCCAAAATATCTTTGAAACCATATGCCATGCATTAACAATGTAGTACCGATATAAGGTATGAGATGAAGTTACAAGGTAACTCAAAAATATATTTGTTTTGAATAAATATCTGCTATGCAAAAGATAAGCAAGATATTCTCAATTATCATAAAAGAGGAACTTGCAGGAAAAATATTGCAATTCCGGTTTCAACACTTTTTCACCTTGCCAACACCAACAGTGTTGCAGAAATTTCTCACTTTTAGAAGATGAACTAATACGGGAGCATTGCCGCGCCAGATGCCCTAACATTTACGATGATCAGTCGTATGTCATGCATCTCATCAGTCGTTCTCTACATGTAGAAGGTAGCTCCGACGGAATTACTTATCTACCGCCCTCTGGAACTCCTCAGCCAACGGTTGGGCTATTGCTGGACCGGCGCCACTCGGCCACTTACGCGTCTCCTAGTTCGAATATCATCCATGACTCTGAAACGTAAAGTTCGTTCCCCTTTTTCCCCAAGTGTAACACTTGTTGATAGGACCCCACAAAGTAGTCGTATCTAATTGGAAAGGAAAATTCACCAATATTTCCCAAACTGATGCTTGTTAATGGATATAAACTTGTTACATCAATCATACCCCTCGAGCGTTGAGGAGGTAACCAAAAGACTCATATCGATGCTTGAAAGAATCAAGATGTGAGTGACAAGATAGTTTTAGCAAGTATAGGACCGGGCAGTCCAATAAATAACATCGCTCAAGTGAGGTCCCCTTATATACGTTTGGAAGTTGAGCGAGTATTTAAATCTTCTTTAAGATAGATTTAAATGAAATTAAAGTTTAGGAACCTCCCCTTGATATAAATAGTCATAAGATATTCCGAAATATTTTACACCATATCTGAAGGTGAAAGATAATCTTTGAGTAATATGAATTATTATAGAAAGAACTTAAAAGAATTTAAATAAATATTCCAAGAATATTTATTTTATCAATAATAATTAAGGGATATGATTAAATCATAATATTTCTCGTAAGTAATCCTCAAATAAATATATAGAATTGTTTACTAAATAATTCTCTTCTTTAAATGAATATTCAATACAGTATTCATTAATTAAATAAAACTCAAGCAAATAATATTCACTAAATAAATCAAACTTTAAATAAATATTTGAAAATAATATTCATTTAATAAATAATATTCTAAATGAACACCCAAATAATATTCTTAGTAATCAAAACTTTAAAGGAATATTCGAAGCAATATTCCTTAAGTAAATAGAACTTCAAATGAATATTTTAACATAATATTCATCAAGTACATAATATCTTAAATGAATATTCAAAATAATATTCATCAAGTACATAATATCTTAAATGAATATTCAAAATAATATTCATCAAGTACATAATATCTTAAATGAATATTTAAAATAATATTCATTTAATAAATAAATTCCAAATGAATATTCAATTGATATTCATTAAACAAATAATATTCTAGAAAAATATCCAAATGATATTCATTTAGTAATCGAAACCTTAATATTCGAAATAATATTCCTTGAGTAATTAGAACTTCCAAAGAATACTTTTGAAATAATATTTATCAATTACATAAAACTTAAATGAATATCCGAAAGTGATATTCATTTAATGAATAAAATTCCAATGAATATCAAAGTAATTATTCATTAATAATAAAATCTAATTAATATTCAAAAAAAATAATATTCATTTAATATTTCTCGATTGAGATAATACTCAACTAACATTTCTCGAAAGATTTCCACGTATTTGATACTTTTATGGAAATATAAATAATGTTTAATAATAACATTCCTCAAAAGGAATACTAATCTGTCGTTGGAATCCCTCCGGGTTTCCACGACTATATCTATAACTCAAAATACCGACTCCCGGTCTATATTTAAAGAATACATATCATATGCCCTTCACTAAGGGTCCTACCAAAATAATCATGCTTATATCTGATAATCCATATCTAGTCTATAAGCGAATATTAATTCAGGGAACAAGTATTCCAATATACTTGAAAGTAGACATGCATGCTATGGCATATGTATACAACAATCATCATATATATATTATCACAACAACAGTTCCAAGTATTGGAAACTTGCCTGAGAATCGAGTGCGGGTAGGGGTAATGTGTCCCGGGTCAGCTCGACAATCTATAAACAATCAGAATATTTAAGATTAACCACTTAACGCTTATTAAAAGGCTAAGTATAAACTCCACTTAAATCGAAACATGTTTTCGAGTTATCTCGTTACGTCTCTTTTAGTGTAACTCTTTTTATCACCGATACGATCCGACATTCGTTCGTTATCAAGACATGTCATCATGCTTATACTTGGTATATACTTAAGTCGTATAAGTTCTAAGGTTGGTCGTTTACGAATCAAGATTATACCTCGAGTGTTATCGCCCGTTTTCTAAGTTATAACCAAAGTCATACCTTTAAGGGGTTCGTTCGCGTTTAACCTCGATTCAAACATTTTTATAAAATCGGAAAACGATCCATTCGACATGTGGTTTTCTCCCACACCTTCCTTTTTACCTCTAATATTTAATTAATAAGATTCGCCACTGATTAAACGACATTTAAGGGAATCAATTTCAATTACGAACTTTTGTTTACGGTTTCGAACCACTTTTACGAATTAAATCATAACTCCTAAACCGTAAGTCCGTTTCACATGATCTTTATATAAAAACGAAGCTTATAACATCCTCTATCTTGTCATAGCAGAATAAGAACCTGGACCGTGAGTTAAAGCTACTGTCAATCTTGATTTCTTAAGGTTAACAAAAATCGGGCATTATAACGGCTATGAATCGGATGTTCTAAAAATCGTAACAACACAACCAAGCCACACCGGGCATCAACACAATTCATAAACATGATTCTCATATTCACAAGTCCTAGAACCACTGGTCTTAACCTCAAAATCATCAAGGACTTGAATCATGACTAAATAACTACTAAGAACAACTACATGATCATGTAAACATGCTTATACTACATCATCATCAAATCTCATCTAAAACTCCATTAAAACTCAAAATAAAAACTTGGATTCTTGAAGCTTATACCTTCCTTGGAGTGTGAACTAGTTTTACAAGGCTTGGTATGGTCCTTGGATTGCCTTAAGCTTGCTAGATCAATCATAAGAAACATGAAAACCAAGATTAGTTCTTAAGAAACACTATTCACCCTCATCTTTCTTGATTTTTTTGAAAATGGAAAAAGAGGAGATTGAAGCTAGGATTTTTAGGAGATCACTTTTATGAAATATAAACTCACCATAAAAGTTTGGAGATCAAATGATGGTTGGAAGCTTGATTTCTCTCCTTGAATTAAAGGAAAAGCCGAATGGAAGGTTTTAAGGTGGGGGGAGAGTTTGCTTTGCTTTTTTCTTGATATTTTCTCTTCTAATCTCATCTCTTGTGAATTATTAGGATAATATCTAGTGTAAAGTAACTTTATTAAAGTTAGTAGGTCATGCATGAGGTAATTTGGATGGACAAATGCCATTAGCTTGTGGTGAGATGAGAGATTAGCCTTAACCAAGTGGTTTGATCTCTAACTATGCTAGTTACTTGTGTAACTAACTAGTTACTAGATATTTCTAATAGCACATGCATGCACCTTTGATTCCCTGCTTGTTTCTTTGTCCGTTTATTGCTTAATTCGTTGATCGTTCGAGGGAATAACTCATTCGTTTCTAGTTAGGGTTTTACCGAAAACCTTCTTAATATTTATAATAACATTCTCCATCTTTCTTAATACTTCTCGAATTTAAATTCCTTAAATCCCTTAAATAAATCCTTAAGTCTGGCAGTGTCCAGGGAATTCTCGGAGAAAATGAAAGTGCTCTGTTTCTGAATCCGACAGCTTTTACATACACTTATTTTCCTCCTGGATCACTAATACGAACTCAGAAATCCGTTCCGAATACCGGATATAGCATTATTATAATAATATTCTAAATTTCACCAAAATCACTATTCATCACTTATTTTTATTTCATTCCTATAATTAGGAAAATGAACCTGGTTCACCCTCAAGTGTTCCTTAACCTTTTTACGGAACCGCTGGACTTATAATAGATATTGATTTGGATGACACAAGAATAATCTTACTTGAAGTAATATACTTATATCCTTAGGAGATAGATCATTCTTATCTAGGTTGTCAACCAAAGGTATTCTTTATGACATATGATCATTTAGATCTATACCCATTCACATTCTTTGTTAATACCTTGTAGTCGGAGTCACTGATCATTCTTTCATCAATATATAAAAAGTTTTTAATTCTACCGAAAATTCGGGTTCTTACAGTCTCCCCTCCTTAAAAGGATTCCGTCCCGGAATCAGGTAGAAGACAAATGGGGTACTTGTTGGTCATTTCGCTTTCCAATTCTCTGGTCGATCCTTACACATTCCAATCTTTCTAAAGCACATCATACTGGTGTTACAATACACCCTTTATCCGTTCTGCCAATTCTTTGATACTTTCGCATAACACATCATTCGGTATACGCTCTTGTCCGATCTTATACTATTAACCTTATTGGTACGTGCAGTGACTTCGGTATCACTAACGCGCTACGAAGTCCGGAGATAACTTCACTCGTAATTTTGCAATTCCTAATCGCTTTAATCTTCGCAATCTCGATGTATATATATTTAGGTGGAAAAATTTTATCGAGAGATCACTGTGATCAATGAACACTTGTTATATTGCATAGCTAGTACAGAAGGGGGCCAGCCTTTAGTACTTGACAAGCAATTAAACAACTAATGGCATTCCACTTAGACTTCTATCACACAGACAGAGAGTCACGTAGTATTACCTCCCCTCCTTAAAGGGTTGTTCTTCTCAATTTAGAAGAAGATAAATAAGGGAGAAGGAAAGAACGAATTTCAAAGAATCATATAATAAAGTTTTCATGATTGTCAAAATATCATACTTAGAATTTACCTCTGAACTATAGAGGTTTATTAGAGAAGAGAAATAATCATATTCGTATTAAATACTACTTTTTCGTAATCTCACATATCACATGTCCTTGTTGCTCTGTCCATCATTCTATGGACCTATACTCTTGCTTGATATTAGCACCACTTACTTTTTGGAAAATCCTTCAACCTCTCAGGTTAAATCTTGGATTTATCGCTTGGCGTAACTACTACTGACATTTCACGCCACAATACTGGCTCTTTCATATACATAATATTAACACTATCAGGTTGTCATTTCGAGAGTTCGTCGTTAGGAAAACCCATTCATTAATCCATTCATAACATTCCGTGCTTCACATTTAATAATTACCTCTCTATCTTTTCTTTATCAATCACATCCATCTTATCATCTAGTTCTCATTCACTTCTGTTATTGAACTCCACCGTCATCTTATTAGGGGAACACATGTTACCTTTATTCAATATACGTGGTACGTTTGTGGTCAAACTTTCCTTTGTTCAACCATCTAGATTTCACTTTCTCATTCCATGAGTCTCTTTTATTACTCAATCAAACTATTCCATATTTCCTCGGATTTTCCAAACTTAAAAGGAGTCAATTTGTATGTCATTCATGCTCCTAATTCCAACTTTCCGTTTTGGCCAATACCCTTACCTTGCCAATTCCATACTCTTCTCGCTTCATTACTGGAGCTTCTCATGAGTCTGCCTATCTGACTCTCTTATTAATTCCCAATTCTATTTCCATCTCTATCAGTCTCTTGTCTTTATTTCTACTATAATCATTTTATGAACCATCATAACCTAATTCTTCATTTCAAATATCCCGTCGTTCCAGAATTACACCATCCGAAACAAACCTGGATGATTGCTCTAACTTAGATTCAATTCGACATTTCCACAGTCGTTACCACCTAATTTCTCAGAAGGATCACCATCGCTTATCGTTTACGCAGTGATTGAATAACTAAACGTACGGGTTTCATAATTGTCAATTCAAGATCCTCTAGGAAAGCAAAATAATCACTATTCCCTATCCATAGGGAATGCTTCCTGAACTTGACGTAGATATAATATGAAGCAGATAAAATTGCAGGAAAGCTTCCAGCATCATAGCTGGAACAAGCTGGTGATGAGATTATTAATCGTATATCTCCAGTAGAAGACTAGAAGCTTAGCGTTTTGCTTAATCACTTGCCAACCTCACCATTCTCTATCTTGTTTGCACAGAAATACACCAACATAAACTTGCTTGTCATTCATCATCGTGCCATTTAGCTTATCAATATTCGTACCATCTCTTATTTCTGGTCATCTACTACCAATTCCTTGTTACTTAACTTCCCCCCACTCTTTCCAAAGGAAAGGCGAGTCTCTTGGGGAATTTGGTCTGGCCTGTCGTAGAGCCTCATAATGTCGGTAATGTGCTACTGGCAACATCAGGAATCGAATCTTTACTTAAACTATTCTTATAGTTGATCATGGCAAAATCATTAGACGGAATGTAATTTCCTCTACCACAGTATGACCATCAAGGTCCTTACATTATCATTCTATTTCTTTGGTATGAGCATTTATACTTACTCCCCTATACTTAAAGTGTCGGCCACCTCGTTGGCCTTTCCTAATTATAATAATTCTTGAGATCAATGTTTTCTGGATCTATTCCAACTCAGGATGGAAGCATTCTCCCTTAAATTCTGCTGAATGAGAGAAAACATAATCCAGTCTTTTTCCAAAAGTCATTGCTTCCACCTTTCTGGTGCGATCTTAACTACCGGTACTCCCAATCATACCTAGGATATTTCCTTACTTAACTCCCTTCTTGTTTTTAGGATAATCTCAACCTTATTGGTTCAATCCATACTTTTACATGGTTTCACACATGCTTCATCTGGCCTTATTGTTACTATGTCATACATTCCTTACCAAACTTCCCTTTTGAAGTTTAGAATATTACCACTTCCCTTATAAGGTTTCTTAGGCCATCCTCATCATTCCTCCTGCATCTCCTGGTTACAGGGTATATCAAACATCATTAGTCAATTCTATAACATCTCTGTCTATGTACTTTTGGAGACTCCTTTCCACCAATCCTTACAGGTTATTGATACTTTGGTCGATTCAGCTTATATCGTCTGAATTCACAATGTCTTTGTTAGGGGTGATGTTATCCTTTGTGCATCCCCCAGGGTTCGTATTAATCTATGGACATTCTATCCTCAATTCCATTTTCGAGGAATACTTACATCCTGTACTTGGCAATTTATTCATATATCCATAATAAGGGTCTCTTTTCAATCATTCCAATCTTGATAATCTATAGGTAGCTTAATGTTACCTCTCCTTTCAAACGAATGTCAGTCTATATGACTTTCCAAAAGACAACATATGTCTATCTGTCTTCCTTTCAGAACATGGTAATGGTAGCAAGGATGTTCTGGAAGATATTGGTCGTGTTCAACGTGAATTTCTTAGTGCCTAATGCTCTTTTTGAGGACACTAAGCTTCAGATAACATGTATGCATCACAGTGCACTAACTTTGGTAATTTTCGTAACTTTTCAGTGGTCACTACCCTCAATCCTGATACGTCCATGGTACATATATAAATCCATCATCCTGTATCTCAATTCATTTTATATCAAAAGCCCTCGCAGTTGGCACTTGATTAGAAGCACCCCGCTTTGTCCTTACAGTGCTGGTTCAGTCACTTGATAATCCTTACTGACTCGGCCCCACTAGCCATGCTAAAATATGTGAGTTTAGGGGTCGGCTAATAGAATTACTTTTCTAGCAATTGCTGGCATAGTGCCTTCTACTTTGATACTTTTTGATCCTCTCAAAGCTTTACTCCATGTAAGTCTCAATTGACCTCTCGGTACCGCCCCCGGTCACCGTTCCTTTACTTTGCTTCTTTCAACTTATTCTTATCAATTTCACGTGCCACAAAAGCTTAACATTTCTGGCATAACAACCTTTTTATTTAAGCCAATCCCGAACTTTCTTAGTCCGGCTAGTTTCTTAATTACATTTCCCTTATTTCCTTCAAATCTCCACTACATAATTTTATCCCTATAATCAGTCATAATAATCGGGGTCTGTCTACCAGCCTGCGTAGCGGCTATCCTACCCAATCCATAGGGTTCGCTCCAGTTTCCATTCTCTTCGGTGACGTATTCAGATAATCAGAAAGACAAGGTTTGCTAGAATTCGTCGAATTCCTTTCCAGGATTAAGGAAATTTCAGTCAATCTATCCACCCACTGGTTACATTAAGAAAATCCATTTCGATACCCAAAGAATATTTCTATGAACATCCGAGCTGGTCGAACCATAAACAGTTACAGTAGCGAAATGATTGACACAAAGCTGGGAGTTTAACCATTAGAAGGAAACCAAATATACATCGTCCTTAGAAAGGGAATCAAAAGTTTCAAACTAAACATGCCATACCTCCCCGATACATGTTTGTCCTAATAGTCGATACTACCGAATACCAGTCTACTTATCAACTAGTCTTAGAAGGAATACTACCATCGCGGTCAGTCGCTTCCCATAATTGGCACTACCAAGGTCATCCGAATCTGGTGAACTGTGTTGTCCAATTGTATTCGAAAATTATGTTGTCATGTTGCACCAGCATAACACCTAAACCTGTACAAGGTGCATCCTAATATATTCCAAAATTCTCCTTCTTCCATTAGGTAACGCCAATGCTGGGTCATCACCAGTTTTTCTTTTTTTCTTTTTTTTTTTTTTTTTAACTCCAGGGAGATTTTCCCCCATTTAGCTTGTCCATTCAAACTTTTAGTCTTACAAATAAGTCGGGTTACGGGATTGCAATCTTTGTAAAGTCCTGAACAAATCTTTGATAATACTTTGTGAATCTTATAAAATTTCTCACCTTTGCCGGTGTGGTTGGCCAATCTCCATTTGAAACTGTCTTTAATTTGGTGGGGTCAATCAATCACTACTTCCTATTGCTCATATGTCCTACTGTCTGGACTTTATTTTGCCAAAACCCTCACTTCGAGAACATGGCCTACACCTGTTCATTCAGGTTTCATCTAAAAGCATTCTCAATTTCATCTCAACCACTGTTTGCCTTACTCAATCCATTTATGATTCAGTGTCAAAATAAACCTAAGATAACTACCATAATCCATTCAAGGAAAAGAAGGAATTTAATATTCCTTTGAATCACATGTATCTAATGTTTTTGGTTCATCATTCCATTGGATTGAACTAAACTTATACTTGGTTTCTTGACGATAGCCTCATTACTAGTTTATCATAGACTCACTGGTCTTTTAGTCTTGTAGGTTCTGAGATCATTGTCTTGCTTACTACTTCCTTATATAGTTTATCCAATCAGGCCATTACTTTCCACTATCTTTACTTTCTTAGCTAATCCATTTATCAAATAATGTGGCACTTGCTGCCTCTATCTCAACTGCTCCTGGAGACTCTGCTCCCTGACATATATTGATGCCTTTGATAATCATGCATCATTCTCGCTCCTTTCCCTCTGATCTGGAAGTCTCTAAGGATTCTTATCTAACCCCATATAAGATCTCAAGTAATTCCCCGAATCCGTTTTGTTTGTTGATACTTTATCCGGCAGTCCAGCTATAGATCCAATATACCTCTTTAATTCTCTTCATAATATATCAGTTCTTTACGCTCACTTCTCTGAGCACTATATCTAGATTCTTACAGTCTCTCTAGCTGTAGCCCTTATTTCCTTAAGGGTAAGCTCCTTATCCTTATCAGGATTTTCCTCCTTTGCTGGAACCTCTTCCGGGTCCTCAGTAGGGTACTCTATCGAATCCACCATCCGACCTTCAGCATCAAACCAAGCATCATTGTGTTACTGCTCGTAATCTCCAAGGCTTGTCGCCTTACTAGTCGGTACGAGAACGAGCTTAAGTTACTATCATGATACTTAGTAGTTCCCATAAGGGTTTTATATGTCAATACTACATTAAGTAGTCCGACTATGAACTTGGCAAGAGTTCTTATTATCTTAATGAATTTACTGTTTTAACGTCGCATCATCTCTGGGATATATAACGCTCTCTCTGATACCATTTCTGTAACACCCCAGATCCAGGGTCAAGGATCTGGTCGTTACGGTCTCAATAACCAACCATAAAACCAACATAATTTAAATTACAACCTTGTGACCCAAAACAACAACATAAAACACACCCGTTATAGTCCCAGAGATGAAATCAGAGTAACCATCAATATTATTAATCACAAGTTTGAGTTCTTACAACCCAAAGAATTACAATTGTACAATTACATACTCTTTGCCATCCATTAATAGATACCATAATATAAATACATTTGAGGCTCAATTGCTAACAACTAGCCTACCAGTAGTTGCATCCTCAACAAAGGTAGCCAAGACCTTAGCGGTAAACCTCTGACGGTTGACACCTGCTTACGCTGTGTGCGCCTTGCGCGGCCATCTGATCTAGCTGTTGTTGTGATATAAATAAATAAAGCAAGGGTGAGCAATAGCCCACCAGAAATATAATTGAACAGTGATAACATATAACAGTCCAAAATATCTTTGAAACCATATGCCATGCATTAACAATGTAGTACCGATATAAGGTATGAGATGAAGTTACAAGGTAACTCAAAAATATATTTGTTTTGAATAAATATCTGCTATGCAAAAGATAAGCAAGATATTCTCAATTATCATAAAAGAGGAACTTGCAGGAAAAATATTGCAATTCCGGTTTCAACACTTTTTCACCTTGCCAACACCAACAGTGTTGCAGAAATTTCTCACTTTTAGAAGATGAACTAATACGGGAGCATTGCCGCGCCAGATGCCCTAACATTTACGATGATCAGTCGTATGTCATGCATCTCATCAGTCGTTCTCTACATGTAGAAGGTAGCTCCGACGGAATTACTTATCTACCGCCCTCTGGAACTCCTCAGCCAACGGTTGGGCTATTGCTGGACCGGCGCCACTCGGCCACTTACGCGTCTCCTAGTTCGAATATCATCCATGACTCTGAAACGTAAAGTTCGTTCCCCTTTTTCCCCAAGTGTAACACTTGTTGATAGGACTCCACAAAGTAGTCGTATCTAATTGGAAAGGAAAATTCACCAATATTTCCCAAACTGATGCTTGTTAATGGATATAAACTTGTTACATCAATCATACCCCTCGAGCGTTGAGGAGGTAACCAAAAGACTCATATCGATGCTTGAAAGAATCAAGATGTGAGTGACAAGATAGTTTTAGCAAGTATAGGACCGGGCAGTCCAATAAATAACATCGCTCAAGTGAGGTCCCCTTATATACGTTTGGAAGTTGAGCGAGTATTTAAATCTTCTTTAAGATAGATTTAAATGAAATTAAAGTTTAGGAACCTCCCCTTGATATAAATAGTCATAAGATATTCCGAAATATTTTACACCATATCTGAAGGTGAAAGATAATCTTTGAGTAATATGAATTATTATAGAAAGAACTTAAAAGAATTTAAATAAATATTCCAAGAATATTTATTTTATCAATAATAATTAAGGGATATGATTAAATCATAATATTTCTCGTAAGTAATCCTCAAATAAATATATAGAATTGTTTACTAAATAATTCTCTTCTTTAAATGAATATTCAATACAGTATTCATTAATTAAATAAAACTCAAGCAAATAATATTCACTAAATAAATCAAACTTTAAATAAATATTTGAAAATAATATTCATTTAATAAATAATATTCTAAATGAACACCCAAATAATATTCTTAGTAATCAAAACTTTAAAGGAATATTCGAAGCAATATTCCTTAAGTAAATAGAACTTCAAATGAATATTTTAACATAATATTCATCAAGTACATAATATCTTAAATGAATATTCAAAATAATATTCATCAAGTACATAATATCTTAAATGAATATTCAAAATAATATTCATCAAGTACATAATATCTTAAATGAATATTTAAAATAATATTCATTTAATAAATAAATTCCAAATGAATATTCAATTGATATTCATTAAACAAATAATATTCTAGAAAAATATCCAAATGATATTCATTTAGTAATCGAAACCTTAATATTCGAAATAATATTCCTTGAGTTATTAGAACTTCCAAAGAATACTTTTGAAATAATATTTATCAATTACATAAAACTTAAATGAATATCCGAAAGTGATATTCATTTAATGAATAAAATTCCAATGAATATCAAAGTAATTATTCATTAATAATCAAATCTAATTAATATTCAAAAAAAATAATATTCATTTAATATTTCTCGATTGAGATAATACTCAACTAACATTTCTCGAAAGATTTCCACGTATTTGATACTTTTATGGAAATATAAATAATGTTTAATAATAACATTCCTCAAAAGGAATACTAATCTGTCGTTGGAATCCCTCCGGGTTTCCACGACTATATCTATAACTCAAAATACCGACTCCCGGTCTATATTTAAAGAATACATATCATATGCCCTTCACTAAGGGTCCTACCAAAATAATCATGCTTATATCTGATAATCCATATCTAGTCTATAAGCGAATATTAATTCAAGGAACAAGTATTCCAATATACTTGAAAGTAGACATGCATGCTATGGCATATGTATACAACAATCATCATATATATATTATCACAACAACAGTTCCAAGTATTGGAAACTTGCCTGAGAATCGAGTGCGGGTAGGGGTAATGTGTCCCGGGTCAGCTCGACAATCTATAAACAATCAGAATATTTAAGATTAACCACTTAACGCTTATTAAAAGGCTAAGTATAAACTCCACTTAAATCGAAACATGTTTTCGAGTTATCTCGTTACGTCTCTTTTAGTGTAACTCTTTTTATCACCGATACGATCCGACATTCGTTCGTTATCAAGACATGTCATCATGCTTATACTTGGTATATACTTAAGTCGTATAAGTTCTAAGGTTGGTCGTTTACGAATCAAGATTATACCTCGAGTGTTATCGCCCGTTTTCTAAGTTATAACCAAAGTCATACCTTTAAGGGGTTCGTTCGCGTTTAACCTCGATTCAAACATTTTTATAAAATCGGAAAACGATCCATTCGACATGTGGTTTTCTCCCACACCTTCCTTTTTACCTCTAATATTTAATTAATAAGATTCGCCACTGATTAAACGACATTTAAGGGAATCAATTTCAATTACGAACTTTTGTTTACGGTTTCGAACCACTTTTACGAATTAAATCATAACTCCTAAACCGTAAGTCCGTTTCACATGATCTTTATATAAAAACGAAGCTTATAACATCCTCTATCTTGTCATAGCAGAATAAGAACCTGGACCGTGAGTTAAAGCTACTGTCAATCTTGATTTCTTAAGGTTAACAAAAATCGGGCATTATAACGGCTATGAATCGGATGTTCTAAAAATCGTAACAACACAACCAAGCCACACCGGGCATCAACACAATTCATAAACATGATTCTCATATTCACAAGTCCTAGAACCACTGGTCTTAACCTCAAAATCATCAAGGACTTGAATCATGACTAAATAACTACTAAGAACAACTACATGATCATGTAAACATGCTTATACTACATCATCATCAAATCTCATCTAAAACTCCATTAAAACTCAAAATAAAAACTTGGATTCTTGAAGCTTATACCTTCCTTGGAGTGTGAACTAGTTTTACAAGGCTTGGTATGGTCCTTGGATTGCCTTAAGCTTGCTAGATCAATCATAAGAAACATGAAAACCAAGATTAGTTCTTAAGAAACACTATTCACCCTCATCTTTCTTGATTTTTTTGAAAATGGAAAAAGAGGAGATTGAAGCTAGGATTTTTAGGAGATCACTTTTATGAAATATAAAACTCACCATAAAAGTTTGGAGATCAAATGATGGTTGGAAGCTTGATTTCTCTCCTTGAATTAAAGGAAAAGCCGAATGGAAGGTTTTAAGGTGGGGGGAGAGTTTGCTTTGCTTTTTTCTTGATATTTTCTCTTCTAATCTCATCTCTTGTGAATTATTAGGATAATATCTAGTGTAAAGTAACTTTATTAAAGTTAGTAGGTCATGCATGAGGTAATTTGGATGGACAAATGCCATTAGCTTGTGGTGAGATGAGAGATTAGCCTTAACCAAGTGGTTTGATCTCTAACTATGCTAGTTACTTGTGTAACTAACTAGTTACTAGATATTTCTAATAGCACATGCATGCACCTTTGATTCCCTGCTTGTTTCTTTGTCCGTTTATTGCTTAATTCGTTGATCGTTCGAGGGAATAACTCATTCGTTTCTAGTTAGAGTTTTACCGAAAACCTTCTTAATATTTATAATAACATTCTCCATCTTTCTTAATACTTCTCGAATTTAAATTCCTTAAATCCCTTAAATAAATCCTTAAGTCTGGCAGTGTCCAGGGAATTCTCGGAGAAAATGAAAGTGCTCTGTTTCTGAATCTGACAGCTTTTACATACACTTATTTTCCTCCTGGATCACTAATACGAACTCAGAAATCCGTTCCGAATACCGGATATAGCATTATTATAATAATATTCTAAATTTCACCAAAATCACTATTCATCACTTATTTTTATTTCATTCCTATAATTAGGAAAATGAACCTGGTTCACCCTCAAGTGTTCCTTAACCTTTTTACGGAACCGCTGGACTTATAATAGATATTGATTTGGATGACACAAGAATAATCTTACTTGAAGTAATATACTTATATCCTTAGGAGATAGATCATTCTTATCTAGGTTGTCAACCAAAGGTATTCTTTATGACATATGATCATTTAGATCTATACCCATTCACATTCTTTGTTAATACCTTGTAGTCGGAGTCACTGATCATTCTTTCATCAATATATAAAAAGTTTTTAATTCTACCGAAAATTCGCGTTCTTACAAAAATTGTTTCCATGCTTAATTCCATAAATTATGCCCTTAGTACTGAGAACTTAGGGAAAATTGTTAGTAAAGGTATGGTTAAAGAATGGAGTTATTTTTGTGATGCCTTCATTAAATCTTTTTCAGGCAAAATTAGTAACTTTGATGTTGTTACCAATTCCATGCTAGTTATGATGTGTATGCTTTTGACTGATAAATTCTATAATTTTGGCACACTAGTCATGTATGAGATAGCAACAAAATTAGGTAAGAAGGAAACTAGGGGCAAGAATATCTATTTTGATAGATTTTTTATGCTCTTAGCACTGCATGTATCTGAGAATGAACTATCCATTGCTAACCCGGATAGCAAGTTTAATTGTTTTGTTCAGAAGAAAAGAGTCTTAAGTGATTTGATTCGAATGAACTTAAATGTAGAAGTACAATTGGTATATCTACCAATTGTTCAGGTAACTGTTTCTAACCCTGAGACTTCTATTTCTAACCCCCAAATTTCTTTGCCTTCTAGTGTCACAATGGAGCCTGTAGTTGTGACCAAATAGGCTCCTACCAAAGTGACCAAATCCAAAGTTTCAAAACCACAATCTAAAAAGCAAACCTCAAATGTCTCTCAAAAGACACCTGTTGTAAAACCTACCAAAACTCTTGAGGGGAGTGTGAAGGTGGTAGTGAGTGGTGAGGGACAGGGTGAACATCAAAGAAGCCCTAAGGATAAGGAAGGTGAGGCAGGTGCAACCAACATTTCAGTCTTTCAAAAGACTGTTAATGAACCTACAAGCCAAATTCTAGTTACATCCTCTCAACAGGGTGTGACTACTGAATCAAGTTCCCCACAAGGAACACTACACAAAAGGGTCAGAGACACAAACTCAAAAACCTATGAAAGAAGAGTAAAATCTAAAACCATAGGGGAATCACAGGGTACACACACAGTACAGGAAACTGTACCTTCTCAAACTCAGGTTGATGTGGCTCCAATAAATGTGGAGTCACAGCCCCTTGATCTTAACATTCAAATCGAAACACTTGACAATCCACCATCACCAACTCCATCTCTGGATGTGGATATGATATCTACATCAATTCCTGATTCTCCATCTTTAAGATTCTTGGAGAAGCCCCACTCTGCAATTGGTGGTCATCATCTTCTAGATGATTTGTTGGGCCATCAATCTTCCATTCCTGAATTCACAACAACATCTGTGGCCTCATCTTTAAAATCAATCTCCATAGATTCAGTGTTGGTTTTCACTTCAAAGGATACTATATTTCCTTCATCAACGGATATCCTTCATCCGTTGATAAGTGTTTCTCCATCAACGGATGCGCCTATGTCTAGCCATCCGTTGACAGCTATAACTACTCCATCAATGGATATCCCTTATCCGTTGATAACTCACTCTACCACTGTTATATCTGACATTCCTGTGTCAAGTGTGGAGGAGTTCTCAGTAGTTGAAACACTTTTAGGATTGAGGGAAGGGAGTGAGAGGCTGCCTTGTGAGAAGGCAAAAGGAGAGGCAAATAATGAGAGGCTGACCATTTCTTCAGGTCAGGCAAAAGGAGAGCAAGAGAGTTCCACCTTAGTAGGTGAAGGTGAGGGTGTGAGAGGTGTGAGCCAGGGGGAGCCCCTGATGCAAGAAAAGAGAGATGGGTGGAGAGAAGGGACTACAGGAGAAATAAGGCACGAAGATCCAGCCATTGCAAGTGAGTTAATGGAGGTTAATAAAGCTTATAAAGAGATGGAATTTCGACAAGAATATCAGTCAATCATTGACTCCATCTCTTTGGATCCAGAAACCTTTACTCATACTGTTTCTGCCTATCAAGTCATGGCACAACAGGGCAATGTGGAGGCAGAGGAGGCAATGCACCTAGTGCACACCTCACAATCTCTAGAAAGAGCAAAGGAAGCTTTTACAGCTCTGCCTTCAGATGCTGACAGTGAAGAGTTTGGCAATAATGACAGTGATAGCACATCAAGTGATGAAGAAGTCAATGTGGAGGATACTCCAGAATGGCTATTTTCTACTACCACTGTGATTGGTGACTTCAATGTGGAGATTATAAAGCAATATCAATCTGCTATGGCTGAGCACCAGAATGCAGACCCACAGAGGAAGGCTGTCCTTTAGCAAATACTGGCCTCCCTCAAACTTCATAAGATGCATATGGTTATTCAAAGAACATAACATGAGGAGGTCCAAACTGCAATAAGGGAAATGAAAGTAGAACTAGATGCCAGGATTGAGGCACTAGCCCCTACTACCACTCAGAAGGTGCTGACTAGCAAATTATTGAAGGAAGATAGTCTGGCCAAATCTGTTAGGCATCTTTCCTCCAGAGTGGATAGTATGGAATCTCAAATGCAGACACTCATTGCCAACCAAGCAAAACAGACTGAGCTACTGGAAAGGCTACTTGTAGCCTCACCTCCAGCCCTTGATGCTAACAAAAAGGGGGGAAAAATGTAGAAGAGGTTGCAGCTACTTCTAGTCAAATTCCAGCTTCCAGTAGCAAGATAGCACAAATTGAGGGGGAGCAACAGCCAATTATAGTGGTCAATCCAATAGAGTTCTCTATAGACGCTTCCCCTTTGAAGAAGAAACAAATGGTGTTGCCTGAGATTCAGAGTCTATCAGAAATCTCAGATGGTGAAAGGCAAGCCAGAATAGAGGCCTTAGAAAAGATCAACAAGGAGGCAAATGAAAAATTCTGAGGACAGAGAGAATGATCAATGCATCAATTGTATCAACTATGTTCTCTACTCAGTCCTCAGCTCCAACAATATCAACTACAATTCTGAAGGTGCTCACTCCAGAGATTGTGGCTCCTACATTCTATGATGCTGAACCATCTTATGTCAAAGAATTTGAACCATACATAAGAACCAGAGACTACTCTCCACCAAAGGCAAATGGGAAGAACAAGTTACAATTGGACTTTTCATTTCCCAAGGATGATGATGAGAAGCTAATGGGAAAGACAATCAAAGAGTTCAAGGAAAAGACAAATAAGAGTGTAAGAGATTGGATGGCTGTAATAATAAGGAATGGAAAAGTGTTAAATATATTCAACAGCCATCCTAGATTTGTTGAAGCAAAAAGAGAGGAGACCTCCAAACTTCTAAGGGAAGCTCATCCAAGTGAAGAAAATCAATATAAAAACTCAGATGAGAAGCAAGCCAGGCTGGCTCAGGAGTTAATGGATGAGGTAGAGGATGAAATGAGGGAACCTGAGGAAGTCCCCAAATCCAAAACTAAAAGGAGAGTGAAATCAAAGGCAAGGAGGCCTGTCTCTCCAGAAATTGTAATAAGTGAAACTGTTGGCTCATCACAATCTATTTCTACACAAGTATTCAACCCAGCTATGAATTTCCATGGTGAACCTATAATCCCTAAAGAGGAACCAATGAATCTTGACTCTATTGAGGTTCCTTCATTCTTGCTGAAGCCTCAACAAAAGCCTAAACAGAAGAAAAGGATACCAAGGAAGCAACCTTCAAAGGAACCAATTCAAGTTGCTAGGGTACCTGCTATTGTCAAGCAGCCAATCTTGGAAAACAAGGATGATTTTATCTATCAGGCAGATATTGAAGAATACTCTGGCATGAATCTGTATCTGGATGAATTGTCAGAAGTAAGAGGAATTGACAATTATAAACATTTGCTTGAGAGATTGGTCTTTGTATACAAGGGAGGAAAGGAAAGGACATGGCCACTACAGAGGGTTCTTGGAGAAAATTATCTGACCTTAACCAAAGTGTTCTCTGCAATCAAGAGATACACAGGGTTCTCCAAGATAGCAAAAGGGGAGATACTGGACAGAATAGAACAGATAAGGAGAGAATGGAACTCACCATCAAGACTACCAAGAAAGATGAAGATCCCATACAATGGACAGAAAATCCACCTTCAACCCTTCTGGATGTTGGAGTTCAGGGATGAAGATGGTAACAGGAGATTCTTCAGGTTAGAAGACCAACTATCAAAGGCTAGTTCTCAATACCTGAGATGGTTACAACAAAAGCTAAATCCAAAAGTTGCTAAAGAAGATACCTTCTATAGGCAACTCCAAATGCAGATTGAGTCAAACTCTGCCAAAGAAGGAAAATCAAGGGTGATGCCAACCAGAGAGAAGAAACAGTATTAATCTGCTCAGTCTAGAGGAGCACTTCTCTGTAAATTTCTCAAACTTTCTGCTTTTAATTTTTGTAGCTTAATACAATTTTTGCATTATTCTATATATATTCATAAGGAAATGTTTTGTTATCATCAAGGTCCTAAATTTATGGCTTTATGTTCATCAAGCATAAATTGGGGGAGATTGTTAGGAATATGTTGTACTTGATGATAACTTCACATTCTATGCACAAAATTGTATAAGTCATGTTTTGTAACAGTCAACGGATGAGACATTATAACTCTATTCGTTGACAGGTAGCTCATCAACGGATGAGGTTTTGTAGCATACTGCAGTATCTCTATTTATCAGTTGATAGTGTTTTTATTCAGAGACATGTTGACCATCAACGGATAGGCAGAATAGGGTAGCCAATTGTAAATAAGCTATGCTATGTAATTCTGTCTAAGTGAAAGTGTATCAACAGATGAGAACAGGACTCTATTAACGGATACAACTCAAATCTACAATATCAACGGATACAGCTCAAACTACCATCAACGGATGACAGTGTACAACATCAACGGATAATCATTAACAATTTCTTCTATGCTAGCTGGGAATTAGCAGTTGATAAGGACAGGTTTGACTGACAGATCACATGGGTTGATAGTAGGTATAAAAAGCAGTATGGCAGCCATACTATGGAAACGCAGAAGAAAGAAGCATTCCATTTACATAGTGCATACAAGAAAGGTGAAGGGGACATGTCTGTTCACAAGGACAACCTTTCGGCCTCATGTGTACTTGGAGTGGAGTAGAAAGTCAACTTGAATTAGATTAATATTATCTTATTCATGTAGTACTTGTAAACTTGGGATATATAACCAAGTGTAGCAACTCTTTAGAAACTAAGAAAACAGATACATTTGCTTAGGGTTTTATTGAATATCCTTAGAAAGCAAAGAGTTGTAAAACAGAAGTTGTGTACATTTGTATCACAGAGTTTTCTTCGAATAAAAGTCTCAGGTGGTACATTTAACCACCTGATTTTTTATGTGTTTGTGAATCATTTCTCATTCAGCAATTATCTCCTTATAGATTTCTGTGATTCTTATCAGAAATTTATAAATATCAAGAATTGTATTCAACCCACCCCTCCCCTTCTACAATTATACAAGTGTGTAATCTGCGAATAACAAGGGAAGAGAGATTGGGCTAAAACCCTAAATCGAATTGGGCTTCTCCAAACCCATTCTGATTTGGTTTTATTATTAAATTCGAATTCTCTTTAATAATTAATTAAGACCAGCTTAATTAATTAATAACCAATTTCGAATTTAATGATTTAATTTAAATTCATAATTTAAATTAAAACTCCTTTTAAACGTTCTTATTGTGTAACCCTTTAGGTTATTATTACGTTGGCAATAATTTTAATATCCAATAATAAAATTATAAGCAATGAGCGGCATCTAGTAATACATTATTGCTACCCAAGTAATAATAATAATTGGTGATCAAATTAAACCTTTCGTGATTAATGTTTCCGTGTAATATAATCCCTTTAACCAAATATTATAGATTAAACTCGAGGCATGTTAATAGTCATCCTCTTCAACGTTTAATCCGAGTTTCCTTGATCAATGAGTAGACTATTAAAACAAATCAATATTTGAGCATGGCCATTCATTTTCATAGTCTCACTCAATCAAGAGGCCAATAATATCTCTCCTAATAACAGGAGGGTTAAATCCTTTATCTATCATTCATATTTCTCATACGACTCATAATGTACCCAATGTACACTTTTATCATCACCCGGTCAAAGGTAACTTTTAATGTAGTCAAAGTATATTAATCCTCGTATAGAAATATAATGATCTCAAGTCTAAGGATCATTACACCATTATCACTGTGAGTCTTTCTAATGACATTATCAACATGTAGAATTTCACCGTGGGTTAATCCAGTTCCATGTATAAAACTACATGCACCTATGTTCTTGACTTTAGTATCACTATACCTATGACCAATGAGATGTGGTCATCCGTCAACAAACATACTAATCTTTATGCATTATAATTGTCCCATATTAATAATGCTCGATTAGGGATATTTAGGAATATAAACACTATTCATACAATCTCATTTTTAAGTCACATACTTAAAGATATAGAATACATGTTCTATATTCGTAGGAAATTTATTACTCTTATATTTATATCGGAGTAAATTAAGACATAATAAATTAATGTAGAATAATCAGAAGAACATGATCATTAAATAACAAAATAGTTTTTCCTAGTAGCAAAACTACATTGTCTCTAGGGCACTAATACTATCACTTGATTTATATTACTTGTGACCATGTATATTTGCGTGATATTGTGTTAACAGATAGGTTGATGTTTTAACATCATGATTTGTAGCGTAAATAGAGATATTATGTTGCCCTATGTGATCTTAATAGGCAACTTGTTCTTCAACCGTTCTGTTTTCAAATCTTATAGAGATATAGGGTCTAAGCATAATTGGTGTCTATTCATCTTCTATCTCTTTTGTGGATGTATGTTTAGTTTGGTATTCGTATACTGAGAAGTAGCGTATACTTGTTTCGTGTTGTCTGATCAGATATCGAAACCATCATATGCATTGATTAAAGGCATAAACTCTAAGTGAAGTATTTAATGAAGTTAGGATCCCATGTTTTTTCTTGCATAAGTAATTCGAATTAAATTCTCATTATTTAAGTAATTCTTAGTTTTGTTAATTTGCTTCTTAGTTAAATTTAGCTAATCAAAACCCAATTTGTTAATTGTCTTAGCAGTGAATAAAAACCATACATTGTTGTATAGGTGCATTAACTGAATTGAAACCTAAACCAGATCTCTGTGGGAACGAACTCAACTTAATTCTATATCACTTGTGACCACATGCATATGTCAAATCACATATTTCACTTAAATTGTTTTCTGTTACCAACGAAATAATAATAATAATAATATTAATAATAACCTTTATCTATTCTACGCTTTAAACAATTAAATCAAATTGGACAACTAATATATATTCATGTTGATCATAATAATACTACAAAAAAAATGAATTAAAGAATTCAAAAGTAATTTGCACAGTTAAAATAATATTTAATCTCAGAACTTCCTAAATACAAGTAAAATCTTTAAAATACAATAACTTTAAAACATAAGAAAACTAATTACAAAATCTTATTATCTATATAAAAGTTATTAATTAATATATTAATATGCTAATTCAATAACACTCATGATGTAGTGATGTACACATAACAATTAAAAGTGGGTTGTATGTACACATGATAAATTATTCACAGAAATCATACATTTTGCACATGTAAATATAGTTCACGATAGGGGTGATCATAAACCGCACCAAACCGCAAAAACCGCCCGCACCGCACCAACCCACACCACACCGCGCGATTTTTATTTTTTGTGGTGCGGTTGCGGTTTCAAATTTTGACAAATCGCGCGATGCGGTGCGGGTTGCGGTTTTAGTTTTCTGAAATGCGGTTCAAACCGCACCGCACCGCAATATTTAATTGTTATGCCCGAATTTGGCATAAGTCCTAAACAGGCCTAATGGGCTAGAATATCAGTACATCTCACATAATGGGCCTAGGAATGAGGAATGGGTCATTAAAGTCCGCCATCATATGAAGATTCATTGCGTTATTTTATACAACAGGGTCGCCAGCGAACCCTAGAGTACGGGGTCGCAGTTTATGAGGTCCAGCGAGGCCTAGAGGTCCAGCGTGGCCTAGAGCATGCTTATTATGAAGGCTTATGCGCAGGCCCAGCGAGGTCGTGTAAGTAGTTTATCTCCACAAAAGCGAGGATCGCCTCGTATGGTTAGGCCCAGCGAGGTCGCATGCGAGGTCATCTAGTCAGTTTCGCCAATAATGATAGTTATAGCATCATGCTAGCCGTGGGTTTCTCTTTAATGGGCCATGGGGCATGAGCAGTATGAATGGGTAAAATACAACCCAAGGAGACGACTAGTGGATTTGGGCCAAGCCGAGCCCGTAGAAACCCTAGCCCGTCTAGATAACTTCTTCTCTAAGAGAACTACGTATGGCTTGATCCCTATAAATAGGGTACGTAGGCATCTTGTAAAGACTTGAGAAACAGTTCACCACTGAAAATCAATAGACAAGAGCAGCCACAAACAATCACCAATCACCTCCGTGTTCTTCGTGTTCATAGCAAAATATCCGTATTTTGCTCCGTGATTCCAGCAAACCTCCAAATATTGTTATACAATATTCTCCCTATAACATTTGGCGCTAGAAGGAGGGGAGTCGTTGAGTTAGGAGAACAATGACTAAATCGAACAAGAAGAAAAATGGAGTGGGGGAAACCCCGGGGTCGCATAAGAGAGACAGAGACGACCCCCAAAGGAGGAATCTACCCGAGGGCGAGGCGCGTAATGAGGGGATCGAGGACGAGTTTGAGAAGGAGCAAACACCCCCTGTTGTCCAACAAGTGGCTTTAACTGGCGAAGTCATGTCATTTTTGAAAGGCCTCGATGATCAATTGATCGAGGTAAAGGAAAAGGTGGCTAAGATGGAGAAGCGACATAGTTCTAGAGGCTTAAAGAGAATACAAGGATAGGGGATCGAACTCATCAAGCAGAAAGTAGCAAGGGCCCCACCAAGAAGCTAATTGGGGACTTCGATGATGTAGTGACAGACCAAACGAACCCCGATTGGAACGAGGAGGATGCTACTATGGATAAGGAGGGGTCGAAGGCGAGGCCCGCCTCCGTTAGTGTTTTTGACCGAGTTGGAAAGAAACTCAATGAGCACGATCTCCGTCTCATGTTGGTGAAGCTCAAAAACTAAGAAGGATGGAGGATCTAAAAATAAAAGCAAAGGCTCTTCTCGACCTTTGTCGCCTCGTCGAGATCGCGAGCGGTCACATCACCGCGATGACAGACCCTCTCCTCGTCGAAAGCGTGAGCGGTCCCATCATCGCGATGACAGACCCCCGTCTCATCGAGATCGCGAGCAATCCCAACACCGAGAGGAGGAACATAAGAAGAAGGATCATAGAAATGATCAAGAAGAGTCTAGCATACCAAAAAAGATCCAATCTCATCATGCGAGCACTAGAGAAAAGCAGGATGGAGATAAAGAGGTCAGGATCTGGGACTATAAGCTGGAGGAGTTGAAAAAGGCATTGGATGCGATGAATAATGAGAAAGGGATCTTCAGCAATATGGGCTCTTCCTCACCCTTTACTCATGAAATTCGCACTGCTCCACTACCTACAGTATTTTGAGGTCATCATTCTGACATGACCTATAATGGGGAGACGGATCTAGCCGAGTTCGTTATTCGATTTAATAATGAGATGGATGTGTATCAAGTGTCATTGTTAGCGAGATGTAGGCTGTTTGCAGCTTCGCTAAGGGGAAGTGCCCAACAATGGTTCTCGAAGCTAGGGTCCCTAGTTGTCATAGATTCTTGGGAACAGCTCGTGGATATCTTCATCAAACAGTTCCAATCTTCAATGATTTATGCACCTCCTGTGTCCACATTGGCAAACATAAAACAGAAGGAATGAGAAACTTTGCATGATTATTTCAAGAGGTTTAATGCTGAGGTACCTCGCGTTCGAGGTGCAAATGACGAAGCCGTGAAGAATTTCCTTATTAATGGGGTAAGGGAAGGAACTAAATTTTGGGAGAAACTACAGGAGCAAACCCCTGGTACACTTTCGGAGTTGCACCGGGTCGTTGAGCCCTTTAAGCGCGTTGAGAAATCAATAGCATGTCTCAAGAAGAATGTTGGGTCTGGTAGCAATGGAAGTAAAGGCAAAGGGGTAAAGAGAAGGGATTCTAGAAGCCCCAGGTGGAGACAGGATCGTAGCCCGAGCCCGAAGAGAAGGAACCGCAATCCCTCAAGACGATCCCCACCCCGGGCTCGTCCAGCTAGAGACGAAGTCAAGTTCGTTCCCTTAGTAGCTTCAGTTGATCATATCTATGCTATCACTACAAATAAAGGGATGTTCACAAAACCTCCTGCCATGGGTGTACAGGGTACTTGGAACACTGCGAAGTATTGTGATTTTCATGAACAGAAGGGGCACGATACAGCGGACTGTTGGCAACTCAAAGAACAAATTGATCGCTTGATTCGAGAAGGGAAGTTAACTGAGTGGGCGGTTCGTGAAGTGAAAAAGAATCAAGGGAACTCAGGAAAATCAGGACTAGGATATCATGCTGTACCTCATGCAGGCCAAAATGCAAAGCCTCGCAAGGAGAGAGAAGAGCGACGCAATAGCATTCATGTGATCATTGGAGGGCCACATATTGGAGGAGATAGCAACAAAGCAAGGGAAAGGTATGCACGCGAGGCCAAGGAGCGGCCTCTCACCAATGTGCAACATTTGCAAGAGCGACCCCCAAAGCTTTTTAAGGGGGAAGATACAAATATAATGTTCACGAAAGAGGATGCGAAGTGGGTACACCATCCTCACTCCGATGCTCTAGTAGTTCGAGTTCGCATTGGCTCACAGAATATCTAAAGAGTACTAGTGGACAATGGAAGTGCTGTGAATGTTTTGATGTATGATGTCTACAAGAAAATGGGATATGTAGATAAAGACCTCATTCCTACAGTAGGTCACCTCTATGGGTTCACTGGAGCTTCAGTTAGTGTAAAATGCCTCATTAGGCTCCCCATCACTTTGGGGGACGAGCCCTGCATCACTACGTAGGTCGCTGATTTCATGGTTGTGGATCAACCATCTGCTTATAATGCTATTGTGGGGAGACCCATCTTGAAAGAAATGAGGGTGGTGACTTCTATCTACCACCTCTCGATGAAGTTCCCTACCCTGCAAGGTGTAGGATGTGTCAGAGGAATTCAGCATGAGTCTCGAGAATGATATAATCAAGCCCTTAAGTCAGCAGAAAGAGGAAGAAATCATATGGAATGCAAAGAAGAAGAAAGGGCCCGCATGTCGGCCTCGCAACCCTCAGTTGGTTGCAATATAATATCTATCGAGGAGTTGCCTGATGATTATTTTGACAAATTGGGTATCCAAGTAGAACCAGTGCCAGGGGCGATTATGATGGAGACCTCGCAGCCTGTGTTGGTGCTACAAGAAGGAATTGTCGAGGAGGCGAGTGATGACGAGGAACGTCCAGAGCAGGTCGTTGTGCGAGCCCGAAAAGGGAAATGGGTTCACAAGGAAACATCAACGTTGGTAGACTTGCCTAATGGTATTACACGAGAAACAACAGTTATGATCGAGTATGGACATGTTAGAGCGACTCCGACCTCGATGGTAGATGTCACAAGGCAGGGTGAAGAAGAGTCTAGTAGGGCTCGTGATCTTGAAATTGATCTAGATCCTCGCATTCCTGAACATGTGGAGCGAGCTGGAGCCGCAGAAGATACGATCTCCATCCTTGTTGATGCTAAGGACCCAACCAAGGTGTTGAAGATCGGGTCGCAGTTGAGCCCTGATCTTAGGGGGAAGCTCGTTGAATTTCTTAAAGCTAATTTGGATGTATTTGTGTGGTCTCACGAAGACATGATTGGGATCGATCCCAATGTGATGTGTCATAGACTCAATCTTGATCCTAACAAAAAGGGAGTACAGCAGAAAAGAAGACCAATAAGTGGAGAGCGAGCCGAGGCCCTCAAGGAGGAGGTGGATAGGTTGCTCGAGGTCGGGCTCGTCAAGGAATCATTCTACCCTGATTGGCTCGCTAATCCTGTCCTCGTGAAGAAACCAAATGGCAAGTGGAGGACGTGCGTGGATTTTACTGACCTCAATAAGCATTGCCCAAAAGATAGTTTCCCACTTCCAAGGATTGATCGGTTGGTAGATGCAACAGCGGGCCATGCACTCCTCAGTTTCATGGATGCTTATTCTGGGTACAACCAAATACCCATATATGGCCCCGATCAGGAGCACACTTCGTTTATCACAAATAGGGGTCTTTACTGCTACATTGGGATGCCATTTGGCCTCCTCAATGCGGGTGCCACTTATCAAAGGCTCGTCAATATGATGTTTGCGAAGCAAATTGGGAAAACAATGGAGGTCTATATAGATGACATGCTCGTAAAGTCTAAGGAAGCTGGGGATCATGTAGACCACCTCGCAGAAATGTTTAGCATATTGAGAAAGTACAGAATGAAGCTCAACCCCCAGAAGTGTGTTTTTGGGTCGAATCTTGGAAGTTCTTGGGGTTCATTGTTAATCACAGAGGAATTGAGGCTAATCCAGCCAAGATAAAAAGCTTTGATGGAAATGAGATCGCCTAAGAATGTTAAGGAGGTACAAAGTCTGACTGGAAGGATCGTAGCATTGAATCGGTTTGTTTCCAAATCATCTAACAAGTGTCATGAGTTCTTTAAAGCGATCAAGAAGGTGGGAAAAAATTTTGAATGGACCCCTGAGTGCGAGGAGGCTTTTCAGAGAATAAAGGAGCATTTAGGCTCGCCCCCACTACTTTCTAAGCCCAAGGAAGATGAAGTTCTTATTGTTTATTTGGCAGTTTCAGAATATGCCATCAGTGTTGTCCTCGTTCGCGAGGAAGAAAAGGTTCAGTTCCCTATTTACTACGTTAGTAAGAGGTTGCTAGATGCTGAGACTCGCTATACTAGTATGGAGAAGCTCGCCTATGCTCTGGTGTTGTCTTCGCGAAAGTTGAGGCCTTATTTTCAGGCTCATAGCATTCAGGTTCGCACTGCATATCCCCTGAGGCAAGTAATGCACAAACCCGAGGCTTCAGGCAGACTTTTAAAGTGGACCATAGAGTTGAGCCAGTTTGATATCGAGTACAAGCCTCGAGGTGCAATAAAGGGGCAAGCGTTAGCGGATTTCATATTGGAATTTCCTTCTCAATCTGAGGAAGATGTCTGGGCTCTTGTAGCGATCCCAGAAGTGGTTGACCCCAAACTCAAAAATGAAAATTCAGCCTCGTGGTGGGAGTTATATGTTGACGGGGCATCTAACAAAGAAGGAGCCGGAGCTGGGATTGAGCTCGTTACACCTGAGGGTCGCAAGTTGAGCAGTGCTATGCACTTCGCCTTTGAGGCCTCTAATAATGTAGCTGAGTACGAGGCTCTCATAATTGGCCTCAAGCTCGCAATAGAAATAAAAGTAGAGAATCTCAATGCATATAGCGATTCTATGTTAGTCACGGGTCATGTTGGATGCGGATGGCAAGCCAGGGGACCCCAGATTGAGCTATACTTAAAGTGTGTTCAAAGGCTTATGAAAGCATTGAAGCAAGTAAAGGTGAAATTTATTAGGATGGCAAAAAATCAAGGAGCGGATGCCCTCGCAAAAATGGGCTCGCGACGCGAGGCTACTTTACTTGGGATTATCCCCTTTGAAATTCAGAGTAAACCTAGTGTTCCAGAGGAAACTGTTATGGAAATAGTTAGCCAAGGGTCGACATGGATGACCCCCATATGGGAGTATGTTAAGAATGGGGCTCTGCCTCAAGAAAAGAAAGAAGCGAGGAAGATCAAATATCAGGCAGCTCGTTATGTGATTTATGACAAAGTGCTATACCGAAGAGGATTTAACACCCCGCTCTTGAGGTGTGTGGATGGTGAAGAATGCAGCTACATATTGAGGGAGGTCCATGAGGGAATATGTGGCAATCACTCGGGGGGTAGTTCCCTAGCTCAGAAAATTCTGCGACAAGGGTACTTCTAGCCTACATTAAAAAGAGATGCTTTTGAGTTCGCTAGGATATGTGATAAATGTTAGAAATATGCAAATTTCAGTAATGCTCCGGTTGCTCACCTCACCTCGCTGATGAGCCCTTGGCCCTTTGCTTTGTGGGGAATAGATCTTATTGGCGAACTCCATAAAGCTAAGGGAGGAGTAAAGTATGCAGTCGTGGCCGTGGACTATTTCACTAAGTGGGCCGAGGCCGAGCCCCTTGCCACCATCACGGCCAAAAAATTAAAGGACTTCGTGTACAGGGCAATTGTGTGTCGCTATGGGATCCAATATCAGCTTATTTCAGATAATGGAAAGCAATTTGATAGCAAGGAGATGAAAGAATTCTGTGAGAGTTTGGGAATCAAGAAAAGTTTCTCTACTGTGAGTCACCCTCAGATAAATGGGCAAACCGAGGCCATCAACAAAATAATCAAGCATACCCTTAAAGCTAAGTTGGAGGAGAGTAAGGGTAGTTGGCCTGAGAAGTTGGCAAAGGTCTTGTGGTCATACAACACGACCCCAAGATCCACCACAGGTGAGACTCCATTTTCTTTGACATATGGGTGCGAGGCCATGGTGCCTGTTGAGGTGGGCTCAGGTCCGTTCAGAAGAGAACACTACGACCTTGAGGCCAACGAGGTCAATCACAGGCTATATTTGGACATGATACAAGAGTCAAGGGAGGAGGCTCAGTTAAGGCTCGCAGCTTATCAAAGGCGAGCTGCAAGGTACTATAATGGAAAGGTTCGTGTGCCACATCTTCACGTGGGGGACTTGGTGCTTAGGAGAATGATGCCTAACACTAAGGTCTCGTTTCATGGGGTCTTTGGAGCCAATTGGGAAGGGCCTATAAAGTTTATGGTGTCATCAATGAAGGGACCTATTATCTAACTGATATGGATGATAAGGTCATGCCACGAGCTTGGAATGTAGAACATTTGAGGAAATAATATCAGTAGAAGCTTCGCTCCTGGTGGTCTCTATCTACTACTACTTAGCATGAATAAATTCATACAAAGTACTCGGGGGTAATGATCATATAGACACCTCCTCGTTATGATGTATTGAAAGTTGGGCTTCGTCCCTAGTATTTATATGAAGTTTGTTCTCCAAGAAGTTGTGCAATTTTGTTCTTTTTAGTATTTTAAATTTTTCAGGATTAGGCCAGCACAGCGTATGCAAGGCCAAACACCCCTCAGGTCAATGAAGTCGCAAGCGTGCACTTACTGCGACCTGAGGGAACGTCTTCGAAGCTTAGTTCAAAAGTATCTCCTTAAAGAAGTTCAAAGTTTAAAGTAAAAAGAAGTCAAAGGTGCGACCTCCATCTCCGGATCGTGTCTGCGACCTCGCAAGGAAGGCATCGCATGTCTTGATTCCAAAGAGATGGGGTACACCTTGAAATTAAGCAAAATGAAAAGAAAAAACTACATGATCACCAAAGGAAGCTTCGCAGTTGCGAGGTCAATCTACTCGCTAATATTTCAGATGCATAAAGAAGGCAAGCATTTTATGAAGCTAAAGCAAACACAAGATATTATATGAAGAAATGAAGACAGTTATATAAATTGTTAAAGTCAACAGTTACTGGGTCGCTACGCGAGCCCAACAGAGTTATCAATAAAGTTATAAAAAAATATTACAATCTGCGAGACATTCAAGGGGTGTCCGCATCCCCAATTCAAAATATCAGAATAATCATGCGGCAGGTTCAGTGGGTTTGTCTTAATTAGCCGCCTCACTGGGTTTCTTCTGATTGGCAGCATCAGCCTTAGCAGCCTCGCTAGCGCTCCTGGCCGCCTCCTTCGCATCCTCTTCTGCAATTTCCTTGCAAAGGTCGGCTGTGAACTCAGCATTACCAGGGCCGAGCTGCGACCAGTCAAAGTGAGGAACCTTTCTGATGAAATTTTTCATGAAATCAGCTTGGGAAGCCTCTTCGATATCTTCCCGGTTGAGTTGGGCAGCAGCGAGCTCCTTCTTCAATTTGTACAGCTCCTCCACATATTTTTTCTTCAACTCCTCCTCATGTTGCTCTGCCTCAGTTAAGGACCTATGGAGGGCTGCCTTTTCATCATTAACTTTTTTAAGCTCGGATCGAAGGGTCGCGGTTTCAGTCTGGAGGACTCGCTTGTAGTTCTCCATCAACAATTTCTTCTCCTCTTCAGCCTTGGCCTTTAGTGATTTCACCTCCTTCTCCAACCTCTCATTAGTAGAAACAACACATCTCAACTCTCGAAGATGAGAGGCTTGGCGGATGAAACCCTCAGCCAGACACTTGGAAATTGCCTCGGAGTTTTCTATTAACTCAGCCCCTACCCACTCAGTACACTCTACTTCAGTAGCATGAGTATATCCATGCTTCGCATACAGATGATGCACTGGCGTCGTGTCTGCAGGTTTTGTGACCTGGGGCAGGGGACCACTCTTGTGTTTCTTGGAGATGTGTTATTCAGGGTTGGCTTGAGAAGGTTGAGAACCGACCCCGGCATTAAATGATGGAGGTGGAGGAGGAGGGAGATCATTTTTCTTCTTTAAAGGGGTGGCAGCTGGATTCTCAATAGGGGTCTCTTTGTTCTTTGCACAGAATGGAGGTCTGCGACTTCTGCCTGACATACCTACAAAAGGGGAGAGGAAAGCAGTTAGAGATAATTATTGTGAAAAGTGAAAATGCGAAGACAATAAAGACATTTAATATGAAGAAGTTATTGGATTACAGTAATAAAAGTATTCTTACTCTCTGCGACCTCCACTTTAGAGGACGAGGCTTCCTCTAGCATTTTTCTCTTTCGCGAGGCCTTCTTCGCACTTGATGGCCCTGCCTCAGAGGGAATCTCGATCCCTTCTTTTAAGAATCCACACTCGATTAAATTTTCCAAAGTAAGGAGGGTTCGTACATTCCTATTTTCGCCAGGCATTTTCAGCACATCATCGGCTCGTGTTTTCTCCTCGCCCTTCAGGACGGTTCGTACTTCGCCTACTGGAAGATAATTGAAAGAAGTCTTTATTCTGGGCACCTCGTGAACATAGAGATAAGGTCCCTTCCACGAGCCTGCATTACTCGGGGTGCTGTGATATAGGTCCTTCTTATTGAATTCTGGCCAAACTGAGAAGTAGACGTAGCCAAAGTCAGATGGCCCGCATCTCTTCAATTATAGGAAGTAACCCATGGTCCTCGCATCAAGTTCGGGATATCCCAATTTATGATAGATAATGTAAAGGGCTATCATTTCTCTATACCCATTGGGATTGATTTGGATGGGGGCGAGGTGATAGGTCTCGCATACATCTCTAATGAAGGGATGGAGAGGTGAAGAGATGCCGATTTTCATCATAGCAGACGACAACACCATCCGAGGCACTCTCCCTCCATTTTCTGTGTAGTCGAAGCGGTAGCATCGCATTGAGGCTTTCGAAAGGATAATTTTGCCTTCCGGTCTGTATGTATCGACTGCCTTTTTCAAGGACTTGGCATTAAGGGTTGTGGATAAGTCTCTGCATCCTAAGATGCGAGGTTTGCCAGGCTTCACTTTCGAGCCCTCTTCAATGTCTTCAGGACGAGGTCCCCCAATGTGAATAACACCCTCCAGCTCAGGTTGAGGGGTCGGAATGTAAGGATGAGGAAAGGCTTCAGGAATGTAGTTATAATCTTCAAAGTTAACAACTCTGGCCACTTCGTCCAGGCCACCATCATCATAAGAAGGTTCTTCGTAATCAGAATCATCAGAGTTCGCTTCGTTATCACCTCCACCCTCGAGCTCATAGTAAGCATGGCCAAGAGAGTCTATTGAAGATGTGCTGGTAAGTATTATGGGGCTTATGTTGAGAAGGTTCTTATCAAGGGGAGAGAGAAGTTTGGGGACGGTAACGAAGAATTCCTGCCCTCTCTTTAGTAGTTTGTCAACTTCACCTTGAACGGAAGAGGCGAAAACAACTGTGGATGTTAGATTTAACGAGCCTGAGGGGATATTAACAGATTGGCTCTGCGAGCTGGAAGGTCGCCTGGTTCTCCACGTAGTCAGAGGGGTCTCTCGGGTGAATTCCTCCTGCGACCATTGAGGGTCCATATACAATTTGAAGGAGTTGTCGCTTGCACTTGCAGCCTTGGCGATATTCGCAGCAGCTTGCTCGCTAATAGAAATGTGTGGAAGAGGTGAAGGAGTCCTCGAGCTATCGTTAGACATCTGAAAAGATTGTAAAGTATTAGTGTGTGCACTTACAGAATATCAAAGGAAATAAAAGAAGAAAAGATTCAATAGAAGGCTCTAAGTGTTCTCACTCCGCACACGAAGAATAGGGGGGTCGGGCAGCTATTCTAAATTTGAGATCGTATATCTACTTACTAAAGAGGTCGCGTTCTCTAGTCTAGCGAGGTCGCAGTGTGAAATTGAGTGTGTGGGGTCGAAATTAATTGGGCTCGAGTCGCATGCAATTATCAACATATATTTACAAAGTTATAAGCTACACATGCATTTTAATGAAGAACAAGAGAGAGAAACTTACTTTTTTGATGAAGATCTTGGAAATCTTGGCCTCGTTCTTGATGGAAAGCGAGCTGAGTCTTTGTTTGATCCGGGAGCAAATTGGCAGCACTTCGGTATGTTATTAATAAGGAAAGTGACAAATGATTTGAAATTTGGGGATTATATATTGGTTAGGAGAGAGAAGGATGTGTAACACGTGTCATCATCTCAGCAGCCATGAACGGATCTCGAGACGCGACAGCTGTTAGCAACTATTCGAATTCATTGGGCCTGCGATGAGAGCCGAAAGGAGTAATTGATAATGGGCCTTGGCCTTGCATTTTAATTTTGCTGGGAAGACACTCTGAGTCCACATCGCATTTCTAATGGCAATGTGGGCTCGGGGGGTAGTTGTCATGCCCGAATTTGGCATAAGTCCTAAACAGGCCTAATGGGCTAGAATATCAGTACATCTCACATAATGGGCTTAGGAATGAGGAATGGGTCATTAAAGTCTGCCATCATATGAAGATTCATTGCGTTATTTTATACAACAGGGTCGCCAGCGAACCCTAGAGTACGGGGTCGCAGTTTATGAGGTCCGACGAGGCCTAGAGGTCCAGCGTGGCCTAGAGCATGCTTACTACGAAGGCTTATGGGCAGGCCCAGCGAGGTCGCGTAAGTAGTTTATCTCCACAAAAGCGAGGATCGCCTCGCATGGTCAGGCCCAGCGAGGTCGCATGCGAGGTCATCTAGTCAGTTTCGCCAATAATGATAGTTATAACATCATGCTAGCCGTGGGTTTCTCTTTAATGGACCATGGGGCATGAGCAGTATGAATGGGTAAAATACAACCCAAGGAGACGACTAGTGGATTTGGACCAAGCCGAGCCCGTAGAAACCCTAGCCCGTCTAGATAACTTCTTCTCTAAGAGAACTACGTATGGCTTGATCCCTATAAATAGGGTACGTAGGCATCTTGTAAAGACTTGAGGAACAGTTCACCACTGAAAATCAATAGACAAGAGCAGCCACAAACAATCACCAATCACCTCCGTATTCTTCGTGTTCATAGCAAAATATCCGTATTTTGCTCCATGATTCCAGCAAACCTCCAAATATTGTTATACAATATTCTCCCTATAACATTAATATTATATATGTATGTATATATATTATGTTAGTATTTTGCTAATGATTTAAAGGATAGTTTGCAAGCTATTTGGTTCATTAGTACCTATTGCCTAGTAATAGTTTATTTTAGAGCCTTATGAGATAAATTATAATGCGCTAGCCCATCTTTATCTATTTAGTATCACAATATTTCATACTAAAATGTTTGTATTTCGTTAAGTTTATAGACACGATCCGCATATGAATTAAGAAATGTGATTGAGTAAAAACTTTAAAAAAATTTATTTCACATGCATGAAAATTAATATTTTAGATTTATAATTATTTTTATCGAAGGTGTAAACCACAATAAATCGCACCGTACCGCATTTTTGCGGTGTGGTTTATGCGGTTTTAAAATTTCGCGGTGCGGTTGCGGTTTGAAAATTTGACCAAGCCGCATGCGCGGGTTGATCCGCGGTTTTATGGAAAAACTGCACCGCCTGCACCGCGATCACCCCAGGTTCACGATAATGTTAAGCACATAAACCGACTTTGCATACTAGTACTACCGTCTACCAGCATACATACACATTACAATTGTACAAACAGTTCAAGCATAATTTTTAACTAGGATTATTGCCCGCTTCGCATGGGTGTAGAAACTTTTTTTTTTTACCAAAAATATGATATTTTGGTTTAAAGATAATATCTTTTGTTGGTTTAAAAAAACATTACTTTTTTATAATGTTCTAACTTATGTAACTCCTCTTAAATATTTGGGCAGAGCAATTTTATTTTGACCTTTTATTACTTTATTATTTATAAAATATTACTTTCCATTGGTGTAAAAAAATATGTAATACAAAAAATTATTTTAAGTTAATAACATAACTGATAAAACGATATTATGATTAGTTGCTTTATATGCTGGTAAATTGAGTCACGAATATCAAATACTTTCATATTTTTGTTACTCTATTTAGTGTCAATGGTATTAACAACTGAATTACCACAACTTCTATTCCATGATGTCCATAATGTATTTGTATATTTATAATGTTATAATGGTTGGCTAGATGATAAAAAATGTATTTACCAAAATTATAAGATAAATGAGTTCATCCAACTTTTTTGTATTATTTAGTTCTTCATTTTTATTTATTATTTTGTTTCTCTTAAGGAAGTAGTTAGATAATATTTCTTTTTCATCTATCATTTTGTCCCTGAGATTAATTTTATTTATGAGTAATGCTAGAGGTACCAAAATAGGTACCAAAATGACATGGCATTAGTAACATGATAAAATGGTTGATTTTAATTGATTCTATTAATGTGAATATAGGGGGTCCATAATGCCACATCAATTTTAAAAGCTATTTTGGGTGATATTGTGGGAGCTCTAACATTTCCTAAGATTATTATCCATTTTGCATGTTGAAAATTTTAAAAATGAAATTTATTTTTTTTTAGTTCAAAAAATAAAACATTTTGTTACAAAGATTTCTCGGCATCGCCTCCGGCGATACCTCGATTTTTAAATAAAATGTTTAAATATTAAAAATTATTATATATTAGTTTTTGTGACTTATTCTTTTTTTGTGCACATAATATATTATAATAATGTGTAAAACGTTACTTGAAATTTAACAAAATTTACAAAACAAACTTCTCTACCACATAAATAATTGGATGGTACAGGCAACATACTTTACTCTCCAAGTAATCTAAAATAGTCATAAAATTTTCCATAATCTCATAATTTCAAAATCCTTGAATATGGTAAAGTAAAAAATTGCTTACATAGCAACTATGCAGAACAGAAAATGACACTACTCTACACTATAAAATTAAACTTATCCAACAAATTGTGGCTAATATATCCAACATATTTAAGTTCCAACTTTAGTCTGCAACCTAATTTACTTATTTTTTTTTCCTCCTGCAAATCACATCCACCTTTATGAGCTTCTACGATTTCTCTACTGTTGCTTTGTTATAATTTGGATCATTTGGCATATCATTCACAGTATGCAAACCTGCCCAGATTAAAAGAAAATTAATCTTACTAAAGAATTAAGGAACTGATAAGAAAACCTAATCAAAAACTTGGATTGTGCTCTCCCTCATGAACTAAATATAGATGTACAAAGAATTTTTTGTACAATTATAATCCTGTAAAAGAGAAAAAAAATATTAACACCAACAAACTTTTAGAAAAGAAATAATACTATGATGAATATATTAATTGAATTAGAAAATAACATAGAGATGTAGGCACACCAAGCGATATGAAGTTTATAATCACCTTGAAGATAAATGAGTAAAATCTCTTGACACACAAAAAACATATCATTCCAAAAATTAATTGTAACCAAGTAATTTGATACAATTATATGTAATAAATGATGTCAAAATTTATGGCCCATCACAAAGTTAGGATAGTGTCAAGAGTTAGAGAACATAACAGTGATGACAATATAGTAATGATTGCATACACAAAGTTATCTTAAGTTGTCCACCTACAATCAAATCAAATGACTGTATCTACTCTATTAGTCTATTTAGTGTGAAATCAACAGCATATAGATGATTTTCACCATCCCATGTAGAGGTTATAGGATTTGATCGACCGATATGTATAAGTACTTCCACTCTCTTAAACAGTTCCACTGATTGTAGGTGTTCTCATATGAAACTTCTTCCAGCACTAATTCAAAAAATACGTTCTAACCGACCTCATAATACTTTCAAATATCAAAACTCAAGAATCCGAAAATCATAATACTTTTCCTACGATCTCTCACTTTTATACAAATAGCAAGTTCATTTGCAGATAGTTGGCACATTTCTGTAGAATACAAATGCATTCAAATAAAGATGAGCAATTAATCAAAGTAGAATATAAATGACAGATTTTTAACCATGTTTACATGATTACATAATATAAATAATAAAATGACCATTATATTATAATTAAATTTTGATCCTACATTTAAAATGACTACTGTCCTAAGACCTAGACATTTAAAATTTACTTTCTATTTCTGAAAAAATCAATTGCATTCCACTGATAAGATTATAGGTACACAATCTCCTGATGGTCCTAGTGAGAACAAAAGGACGAAAACACTCGCTTATAAAGATTGAAAGTCAGAACACATGAATTAAAACTAACTGCCAATACAACACGAAAAATATTAAACAGCAAGACACGTAATGGAAGCAAGTAATCCACTACAATCACAGAGACAGATTGAGAGGTTCGACCATAGTTTGTATCAATTCAGTTATTTATGGGTTTTAGAAACTATCATCCAAAGTAGCCATGTAACCCATATGCTGGACCAGAAGTTATGTATTCACCGTGCTTAGAACCAATCTCATTTGTAACTACCAAGGTAGCATCATAAAAAGATTTAATAGTTCTAATTACATTAAATAATCTCTGAACAAAAAAGGTATGTCAAAATTAATTTCTTTTTGATCAATACATTAATAGCCTGCATATCTTAAAAACATGTCTACGCAATTAAGAATCAAACTAATCTTCTACATACGATTAATTCTTAGAAGTGATGATCCAAAGTAGGACGACTTGATGAACTCTAGAATCACAAGTAGTAGGACGACTTGATGAACTCTAGAATCACAAGTAGTAATATAGTGCCCAAAGTTTGATTCTCCGGTTATGGTAAGTGGTTCTTTAACATAATTTTGTATCAATGATAGAACAATCCTAAAAAAAATGTCAAATTAATAAACATGTACTTAGATCCTATCATCAGTTTGGTGATATTCATTCTAATTTGGTACTATGTTCAAACACTTGATATGCAAACACTTGATGTCAAATTGAACATGACATCGAAACTCCAAAAAAAGAGCTATTGACATCTTAATTAAATAGGCACACATCATGAACATATTCGTCCCAGAATTCACTCACAACTATAATCAAATAGTGACACCCAATTATAACAATGACGATGCAATATAAAAATAAACCTCAACTTTATGTATAAATTGCACACCTTATTGCATTATAACAAAATCTTAAATTGAACCATGTACTTGATATCACCACGAACATATTACACGCAACCTACAATCAAATCAAAATTATACAATTGGAATGAGTATGCCCATAACAAAATAGAGAATAGTACAATTGATACATGAAAGGCATGAAGAAGTTTTGTTAAATTTGAAAGCATAATTAAGTTTGATGTATAAAGAAAATAGAGATATATATTTGAATTTCAAAATTTAAATCGAACACAAAAGGGGAGAGTGTTTCGAAGCATGTATCTTAAGCATAGAGAAAAGACGGTCACACGTGCCATAGTAGTAGAAATAGTAGAAGTCAATGGCATCAAGTGTCATTTTTTGGTAAATACGGTGAATGATCGGAGGGCAAAAAGGTTAATAAATAGCATAAAAGCCTTCAGTCTTTATAATTTAAACACCTTCATCAATACCATATTAATTGATAAATCGTAGACAAAATAATACGCACATTTCTGAAAAACTACACAGATCATCACGTCAGCCATGACAATGAATTTCCAATCAAGAACACATACATCAAGATCTGCCCCATCTAGAAGAAAGTCAAGAAAAATCGCTAATTAATAATTTACAGGTTCTAAATATCACTATGGACAATCTCCTAAGTCAAGGTTGACAACAAACTTATAATTGTAATATACGCAAATTATTAAAAGGCGTTCACTCATAGAGCTACTAATCAATATTCATCTTTATACAATGAACTCTGTTGTGCCCAAAATCTCGCATGGGTTAGATTTAGGCCCACTAGAGGATTAGGGTCCAGGTCCATGAAGAGAATGAGTAATTTGTCAGGTTTCCGGAGGCCTACGGTAGCCCTAGGGGTTACCATGTACGCTGCAGCACGGGAACACATGGCTAAGGGTCTCAAGGCATCCCCTTGAGGATAACCTATAACCATTACCAGACATCCAGTAGAGCTTCCAGAGTAGCTCCCGTGATAGGGGTTACCGGAGGGGGTACCGGAGCCAGGCTACCGGGCGGTACCCCCAGCTTCCGCCGGAAGCCTGATTAGGCTGCCAATACAGATAAGGCACGCCCCCTATTTTTTAGGAACACGTCTATATCATCTAAAAACACTCTCAAACAGATAAACATTCAGTTATTTGAGGATATATGTCATATATACTTGATAAATGATACAAAATCATGATAAATATAAGAGATAATCATTCTATGTTACCTAAACTGCTTGGTAACCTGATTTCATACATCACACTCGATTATTATCAGAAATAACAGTCATTATCCCACTGGAGAGAGGATAACTCATCATGAACAAACAATCATATCATTCAAGAACTACATTCGGGCTTGATCCACTATAAATAGTGGTATGTAGGCAGTTTACGGGATCTTCTTCGACACTTTACACTCCTTGAGTAGCTAGAGCACGTGCACTCTTGTGTGACACAGTCAAATTAGGGTTCTTGGCTGGCCAACATTTGGTCCTTGAGCTCTCATCCCGTAGATTCAGTCCGATCCTTCCGAGGAACCACATTCCGTGTTCTTCGGTAACCCTAGTCGTGTGCCTTCCCGGGCGACTAGCCATTGATCTACAACCACGAGCCTTTCCGGGTGGTTGTACGATTCCTTGATTATTGGCGCTATTCCAGCACGAGGCCTCATAATTTGTTGTGCTAAAATCCTCCCACAACAATTGGCGCCCGAAGGAGGGGCCTCAAAAATCGTCATTTGGAGGAGATATGGCGAGTGACAATTCTGAAAGTGATAAAACACCGTCTCAGGATGGTAATGGACGAAACAAAGGTGGTGATGATGTTAGTAACAAGGACATCATGAACTATCTGAAGACGATGAATGAAAGAGTCAACAACTTGGAAAAAGGTTCCGAAAAAATGAAAAAATGGCAAAGGAAGTGCAAGTCGAAGTCAAAAAAGAAGAATGTGACTCCGACAAGGCTGAACTTTGAGTCTGAGGACAATATTGAGGACAACACTGATCATGTCCCATCTGAAGAAGACGCAGAAGAGCCTGTGGAAGAAGAATATGAGGGTGACCGATCTGATGTCCCGGAAACCCAGGGTGCCGAAGGTTCACCCACCAGAAGTCTAAGTGTTTTTGATCGAGTTGGCAAAAAACTGACTAACAAAGACCTTCGTCACAAGCTGATTCACACTGGAAGCAAAGATCGGAGAGATGGCAATGGGGATTCCACAATTCAGGGTTCCCGAGAACGCCGAGAGAGGTCCCAAACGGTACCCCCAAAAAGCATTTCCAGGAGATCCAGATCTGATGGCAGAAGGAATTATAGGCAAAGCAGTCACTCTTCTTGGCATAGAAACAGGAGATCCCGCTCTACCGGAGTCCCTACCGGTGAGGGTACTGATCAGGATTCCGGCTCCCATCAAAGTTCAATCCCTAGAAGAAGCAAGACAGCCAATGAAGATGATGATTCTGAAAGTGATACGCTTTCAGATGGTGAAAATGGACAGTTCAGGATGTCTGACTGGAAAAAAGCCTTGGAAAAGATCAAGGAGGAGAAAAAGTTTAAGTCCGGTATCACTGCCGGTTCCCCCTTTTCTGTGAAAGTGAAAAAGGCAGCCTTGCCAAGGTTCTTTAAGATGAATACTGACTTGAAATTCAATGGAAACTCAGATCCAGTTGAATACTTGAGCCGTTTTAATACAGAAATGGATGTATACCAGGTGGAGGACTTAGCAAGGTGTAGGCTATTGGCATCTACCCTGACCGGAAATGCCCACCAATGGTTCAAGAGGCTAGCCGAAGGGTCTATCAAATCCTGGAGGAGGATGGGAGATCAGTTTATCTCTCAATTTAGGGCTACCGTGGCCTACGCCCCACCGGTGAATACTCTGGCTAATATCAAGCAAGAAACTCACGAGTCTCTAAGACAGTATTTCAAAAGATTTAATGAGCAAGTGCCAAAAGTGAAGAAGGCCTCTGATGAAACTCTGAAGAACTTCCTGATAGCCGGGGTAAGACCTGGAACCGAGTTTTGGAAGGAATTGCAAACCGAGGAGCCCGGAACCCTGGCGGAATTTTACCAACAAGCAGAACGCCATAAAGTGATTGAGGAATCCATGGCAAAATTGTCCAAAGATTCCAGTTCCCGAGGTTGGAACAGGAACAAAAGAAATCGTTCTTACAGCCCTAAAAGGGATTCGAACAAGAGGGCTTCCGGGAGTGGTACCGCCGGCTTAGGAGCCCCCCGGTATGATGACAAGACTGCCCCTATTGCTGTTAATGCAACTAAGGATAGAATTTCTGCCAAGGACAGACTCACTCCAAAGGCGAATTTTCAGAAATACTCAGAGTATACTCCTTTGACTGTCCCAATCAGTCATATTCTCGAAGTGAATGAGAAGAATGGGCTATTCCGGAGGCCCTACCGGGCAGGGCCCCCAGGAGTGAAAGATCAAGGAAAATACTGTGCATTCCACGAAGTGAATGGACACGAGACTGCTGATTGCAGGCATTTGAAAGATCAAATTGAAGAGTTGATTAGAGGTGGATACCTGACTGAATTTGTAGCCCAAGAGGCTAAGAAATATAAAGAAGGTAGAGATAACAAGGACAGGGCTCCTGGAAACCAAGAAAGGACTACCCGAGCTAATAGCATCCATACCATCTTTGGCGGCCCTTATTTGGGGGGTGCCAGTCGGAATGCCAGAGATAGGTATGCCCGGGAAGCCAGGGACAAACCCCTAACTAATGTGTTCCACCTTGCAGAAAGGCCCCCTAAGCTGTTTAAAGGGGAAACCGCTGATATTTCCTTTACCGAGGAGGATGCCAAGTGGGTTCACCACCCTCATAATGATGCTTTGGTGGTAACCGTGAATATTGGTGGAATGAATGTGCACAGAGTGCTGGTTGATAATGGAAGCTCAGTAAATATCTTGGCATATACCACATTTCAGAAATTGGGACTTTTGGACAAAGAGTTACTGCCTACCAATAATGAGCTATATGGGTTTACCGGTAACCCAGTCCAAATCATGGGCAGGGTCAAATTACCCTTGACATTGGGTGTGGATCCCTGCAAGGCCACCCAAATGGCAGAATTCATGGTGGTAAATGAAGACATATCCCACAATGCAATTCTCGGTAGACCAGTATTGAAAGACATGAGGGTGGTAACCTCAATATACCACTTTTCAATGAAGTTTCCTACACCAAATGGCATTGGGTGTGTGAAAGGATGTCAACATGAGTCAAGGGAATGCTATAACAGAGCTGTGCAGGCTGCCGAGAGGGCAGACAAACCTATTCAAATTGAAGAAAAGGCTGATGGAGAAGCCTTAATGAGAAGCCATGGGCTTGAGCCACAGAAGTTTGAAAGAGCATCGTGTAATGCCATCATGATAGTGGAATTGCCAGATGAACCTACTGAAGAGGTTCCAAATTTTCGAGGGGTGGTACCACCACAAAGCTTGTTGTTGGAAGCTGCCGAAAAAAATGAGGAAATTCATAGCATTTCACTGGAAGGCATGGTAAAAAGTGCCTCAGATGATGATCTAGATGGAGCAATGCTAGAGAATGAGAGCCAGGGAGCGGAAAGAGGACTCCCGGTTGAGATTGACATTGATCCCAGGATGCCCGGTACCCTGGAGAAGGCAGGGGCTGCCGAGGATACTATCCCTATACTAGTGGATGCTGAAGATCCTAGTAAAATCTTGAAAATTGGGCAACAGCTAGATAAAAATACAAGAGAAAGGTTGACTGCTTTCCTTAAAAGCAACCTTGATGTGTTTGCATGGTGTCATTCTGACATGGTAGGGATTGACCCGAAAGTCATGTGCCATCATTTGAACATCGACCCTGAGAGAAGGGGTATCCGGCAGAAGAGAAGGCCTGTCAGTGGTGAAAGGGCTACCGCCCTCCAGGAAGAAGTAGACCGGTTATTGAAGGCTGGTTTGATCAAAGAATCCTTCTATCCAACATGGCTAGCAAACCCAGTACTGGTCCGGAAGCCTAATGGGAAATGGAGGACATGTGTTGACTTTACTGATCTTAACAAGGCATGCCCTAAGGATAGCTTCCCGCTACCCAGAATTGATCAGCTAGTGGATGCCACGGCAGGCCATGCTTTGCTAAGTTTCATGGATGCCTACTCCGGATATAACCAGATACCAATGTTTGAACCGGACCAGGAACATACCAGCTTCATAACTGATAGGGGGCTGTACTGTTATGTGGGGATGCCGTTTGGGCTATTGAATGCCGGGGCTACCTATCAGAGACTGGTAAACATGATGTTTAAGGAACAGATTGGTAAGACTATGGAAGTCTATGTTGATGATATGTTGGTCAAATCAAAGGTGGCAGCCGACCATGTGTTGCACCTATCTGAGATGTTTGATATCCTAAGGAAGTACCGGATGAAGCTGAACCCCCAAAAGTGTGTTTTTGGAGTGGAGTCTGGAAAATTTCTTGGATTCATTGTGAACCACAGAGGGATTGAGGCAAACCCTGCCAAGATCAAAGCATTGCTGGAACTGAGGTCCCCGAGGAATGTAAAAGAAGTCCAAGGGCTTACCGGAAGGGTAGCAGCCCTAAATAGATTCGTATCTCGGTCTTCCGACAAATGCAAGGAGTTTTTCAAGGCTATCAAGAAGGGTCAAAACTTTGAGTGGACCCCGGTATGTGAGGAAGCCTTCAAGAAACTAAAAGAACAACTGGGAAGCCCACCATTGCTCTCCAAACCCTTGGAAGGTGAGGTACTCATTCTATATTTAGCTGTCTCGGAATACTCTATAAGTGCTGTGTTGATTCGGGAGGAAGAACAAGTACAATACCCGGTATACTATGTGAGCAAAAGGCTGCTGGATGCGGAAACCCGGTATCCCAGCATGGAAAAGCTAGCGTATGCTCTAATATTGGCTTCCAGGAAGCTAAGGCCTTACTTTCAGGCCCATAAAATTGAAGTCAGAACATCCTTCCCGCTGAGGCAAGTGATGCACAAGCCGGAAGCCTCCGGTAGAATGATGAAATGGGCTGTCGAGCTAGGACAGTTTGAAATAGATTACAAACCCCGAACTGCTATCAAAGGCCAAGCACTGGCCGATTTCTTACTGGAGTTTCCTCCTGATTTTGAGGTTACCGGAGAAGATTCTACCCCGGTATCCCCATTTACCGAAGGGGATGCCGAAAGCCCCCAATTATGGTGGAACCTGTATGTTGATGGTGCAGTAAATAATAATGGGGGAGGTGCAGGAATAGAGTTGGTAAGCCCAGAGGGACACCGAATTCAGAGTGCCATACACTTTGGCTTCAGGGCTACCAACAATGATGCAGAGTATGAGGCCCTGATTGCTGGCTTGAAACTGGCTCTGGAAATGAAGGTAGAATACCTAAATGTGTTTAGTGACTCCATGCTGATTGTGTGGCAAATTAAAGGAAGCTTCCAGAGTCGAGGCCCCCGCACTGAACTCTACATGAAGTATGCCCAAGAACTTATCAGTAGGTTCAAATTGCTAAATCTAAATCAAGTCCCAAGGGTGGAAAATGCCAATGCTGATGCCCTTGCCAAGTTGGGATCCCAAAAAGAAGCTGTCCTGTTAGGGGTAATACCCCTTGAAGTGCAACTCCAACCAAGTATCCATCGAGAGGAGACCATGGAAATAGATTCCTCAATGGAAAGCCAATGGACAACCCCGATACGTGAGTATATCGCCAAGGGGACACTTCCGAAGGACAAAGATGAAGCTCGAAAACTCAAATATAAGGCTGCCCGTTATGTGATCTATGATGGCATCCTATACAAGAGGGGATTTAATCAACCTCTACTTAAGTGCATATCTGGAAATGAATGTGAATACATCCTAAGGGAAATTCATGAAGGCATTTGTGGCAACCACTCGGGGGGTACCTCCCTGGCCCACAAAATTCTCCGACAGGGCTATTACTGGCCCACCATGAAAACTGATGCTTATGACTTTGCTAAAGCTTGTGATCAATGCCAAAGATTTGCTAACTTCAATAGCAACCCAGCTGTGGAACTAAGACCCATTGGAAGCCCTTGGCCCTTTGCAATATGGGGGATTGACCTGATTGGGGAGCTTCCCAAAGGCAGAGGTGGTGTGAAATATGCCGTGGTAGCCGTTGACTACTTTACCAAGTGGGCAGAGGCGGAACCCCTAGCTACCATCACTGCTGGTAAGCTGAAGGAATTTGTTAAGCGAGCCATTATATGTAGATACGGGGTACCGTACAAGCTAATCTCAGACAATGGCAAGCAATTTGATAGTAGAGAAATGAGAAGTCTATGTGAGGACTTGGAAATAAAGAAAGATTTTTCAGCCGTTTGCCACCCCCAAAGCAATGGGCAGACGGAAGCTGTGAATAAAATCATCAAGCACACTCTGAAAGCCAAGTTGGAAGATAAAAAGGGAAATTGGCCAGAGGAGCTTCCGATGGTCTTGTGGTCTTACAACACCACTCCCAGGACCACAACCGGAGAGTCTCCCTTTGTTCTAACCTATGGCTGCGAAGCTATGGTCCCAGTGGAAGTCGGGACAGGGTCCTACCGGAGGGATAATTTCAGTCAAGAATCAAATGAAATACATCAGAGGTTGGCCCTAGACATGGTAGAGGAAAACCGGGCTACCGCCCAGCTGAAACTTGCGGCTTACCAACAGAGGACCCGCAAATACTATAACAACAAGGTACGCCCTCGACCCCTCAAGGTTGGCGACCTAGTACTGAGAAGAATGATGCCCAATATGCGGGTTCCCGGGCACGGAGCCTTTGGAGCAAACTGGGAAGGGCCTTACAAAATAAAGTCTATCTTTTGGGAAGGCACTTACCACCTTGAAGACATGGATGGGAACACTATCCCCCGTGCTTGGAATGCCGAGCACCTAAAAAAGTACTATCAGTAAGACTCTTTTCAGAACAAACGTAGGCCTCTTTCAGGCTTAGGATGAATAAAGGCAACCTACTAGTTGTGGTTGCGTCATTTCCCTTTCAGTTCTTAGGATTTCATGATTTTCAATAGATGCCCGGGGGGTAGTGGATGCACACCCCGTCTGGATGAAATTTGATGTATTCGTACTATTTGATTTTCAGTAAAAGTAGAAGTTGATTGTTTTCTTTTACATTTACCATTTTCAGAAATATATGTAAGACCTACAAGCATAGTTCTACATGGCAGCTAGGCTACCATCCAGAACTAGGGGGGTAGTAGTGGATACACCTCTCAGCTTAACAGGTTGAAATTATCAGAATTTCAAAATTTTGCCATTTCCAGACATGTACGGAACCTTGAGTGGTTCACATGGCTTACTTGGTTATCAGGGCATGTATGGAACCTTGTTCGGCATACATGGTTCCCTTCATTACTTGGGCTTGTGTGGTAACCTGATTGGCACACTTGGAACCCTTCAATACCAGACATGTACGGAACCTTGAGTGGTTCACATGGCTTACTTGGTTATCAGGGCATGTATGGAACCCTGTTCGGCATACATGGTTCCCTTCATTACTTGGGCTTGTGTGGTAACCTGATTGGCACACTTGGAACCCTTCAATACCAGACATGTACGGAACCTTGAGTGGTTCACATGGCTTACTTGGTTATCAGGGCATGTATGGAACCCTGTTCGGCATACATGGTTCCCTTCATTACTTGGGCTTGTGTGGTAACCTGATTGGCACACCTGGAACCCTTCAATACCAAACATGTACGGAGCCTTGAGTGGTTCACATGGCTTACTTGGTTATCAGGGCATGTATGGAACCCTGTTCGGCATACATGGTTCCCTTCATTACTTGGGTTTGTGTGGTAACCTGATTGACACACCTGGAACCCTTCAATACCAGACATGTACGGAACCTTGAGTGGTTCACATGGCTTACTTGGTTATCAGGGCGTGTATGGAACCCTGTTCGGCATACATGGTTCCCTTCATTGCTTGGGCTCGTGTGGTACCCTGGTCGACCCACTTGGATCCCTTCATTACAAGACATCTTTGCAGGATTGGCCTACATGGCATCACCACACATGATTTATTAAAATGACTGGGACTCCCGGAACAAAGGTTTCCAGGCTAAGCCTCCGGTACCCAGGCTACCGGATAGGGGCTACCGGCCACGGGGCTCCCGGAGTCGGGTTCCTGCCTTCGGGCTTCCAAATGCTATAGGGATACCGGACGGTACCCCCACACCCACAGTGACAACCAAACAGACAAAGGTACAAGTAGTCTATCAGTTCTATGGCCACCTATCCAGGTATGTGTTGCCATATTTACTCTTGTACTCTTCTACACTGCGATACCCTTCTATCGTTCTTATCTTGATTCATGATCTAATATCTATTTAATCAACATATATATGACATGTATCCTCTGAGAACTTGTACAAACTTGTTTTAAGATTAGTCAGGGGAGTCATTCTACCAGATAGAAGTCGATGGTGGCGATTAGCTATGCCCTGTTTTAAGTTATCGTATTACCTTTCTTACTTAGCATATTGGTACCCTAGAGAATGAGTGCTATGGAGGTTCTATGATTAAGGATTATTAAGTCCAGGTTAGTTCTCGTTGTATAACCAGAAATAATATGACAATTATACCTACTGCATAAAAACCAGATAATAAGGTAAACATGCATTACGAAAGAGGATTAAAAAGTACTAGGCCCAAGGCCATAACGCGAATAGAGTTAAACGACTAAACCATTACATACGTGGAGCGTTATAGGAGCCCACCCCCTTTTAAAAGAACACAAGTTCGAAAACTGGCATAGTAAAAGGTCAAAATAATTGGAAAAAGATGATTTAAGAGGATGAGGGATTTTTAGTAGCCTCGGAGTTAGGGGAATCCTCAACAGGGTCCACCTTTCTAGCGGAATCACCTGGAGCCACCTCGACCGCACCTGCGGGAGCATCAACCCTGGTATCCTGAGTATCCTTAACCATGTCTTTCGGAATATCGGCTGGCTTGGGAGTCACCTTCGCGGCAGAAGTCGGAGATTTGATAGTTTCTTCTTTAAACTTCTCTACCTGCTTCACGGCATCCTCGCCCAGAAGGGCCCAATCCAAATTTGGCATCACCTCCCAAGTAGATTTCATGTAGTCTTGGACCCCCTTAACAAATCCCAACTGATACCTCTCGGGAAGCACCTCTTTTAACTTCTTTACAGAGGCCTGGAGGGTATCCACTTGTAGCTGCAGCTCCGCAACTTCGGTAGCATGGGCTACCACCATCTTCTCCTTATCTCTATCTTGCTCATAAACCAGCTTTCCCAGTTTTTCTTTCTCCTTTGTGATAGCTGAAATCTCACCCTTCAACCTCTTACCAGCCTCAGACATCTTCTTCTTCTCACTTTCCGCAGCTTGCATATCTAACTTCAATTGCTTGATTTCCTCTCGGAGCCTCATATCGCCACGGGTAGCCAGGGCCATTTGATTGGAAAGCCTAAGTTGATGAAAGAAGCTCTCGCCCGCTGAAAACAGCATGGATCTCGCAGCATCAGAGGTTTTCTGTTTAACCCACCCAGCAATTGTCTCCATGGGAATCTGGCCCCCAGACATCTGATAGAACTGCTCCACTTCACCTACAGGCGCATCTTGCTGAGATATCCTAACTCTCTTCGAGGATCGAGTTTCTGGGGTAGTCTTGAAACTCCCTGAAGCTTGAGACAATCTGCGTTTTTCAGTAGCTGAAAGCTCAACCTTAATGGGTACAGGAGTTGGGACCCTGGAAATCGGAGTAGCGGCAATAGGGGTTTCCATCGTGAGCAAATCGTCTTCAGGAAATAAATCTTCATATTTATCAGATGGTTTGATAAAGGATGGCACAGATCCTGACATACCTGAAATGATGGAACGTTGGAAATATTAGTAACTGTAACACATAAACTGTATGAGGAAATATCAGGTTACCAGTAGGGTTACCGGAGCCTGATTCCCGGATGCATATGGTAACATGAGTAAGAAAAATGCAACAAGTACTATACAGTTTCGAAGCATACACATGAGAAAAGCAATAGAAACACCATTAATAACGAGTATCTATGAACAAAAGAACATGACATGTTTAGTGCGAATGTAAGAAAAAGGTATAGGGAGCGGTAGCCTGGGGTACCGGGAGATAAGTCAGTGGAAGCCCCATCTCTCTTTCCACGCTTCCTGTCAGTACCCTGAGGTCTAGGCTCTCCTTCCAATCCTTCCTCAACCTCCCCCCCCTGGGCAGGGGGAGAGGGAGCCAGGGGTCTCATAAATCCCAACCTCACTAAGGTTTCCGGAGTTAACAGACTCTCGCCATCTCCTAAACTAGCAGCCAACCTCATGATCTTTTCGGCTCTCCTTGCCTCAGCCCCCTCGAGCAGAGTTTGCGATGGGATCCCTAAATGAGATAATAGATAGTAAAAAGGGGGTAGGAGCTATGTAGAAAATTAACCAAATAAAGGTTACCAATAATGAACGAGGGTACCGGATGCTTACCCGGAGTCAAATTCCACTCTTTCCTCATATCTTCACAAGCATAACAATACAAAAACATTTCCATCCAGTCATACATTCCTCGCTTATTTCCCTTAATACATCTCCCTTGTCTGTCATTCCAGGAGGTGAGGTAAAAAATACCTATCTTCCTTCCTACACCCTTTAGTTGATAAAAGTACCCCAATTCCCTAGGGGTAAGAGGGACAGAAAAGGTTTGATCGTAGAGGATAAACATACATGCCGCCACCCTGAAGGAATTAGGTGACAGTTGCATAGGAGCTATCTCATAGAAGTTCAGCATGTCAACAAAAAACGGATGCATCGGCATAGAGAATCCCAGCTTGAAAAAGGATGCAGACAGTACTGCATTGGGTATAGCCTGGTCAGGTTCAAAGTTGTCAAACCTGTGGCACCTCTCACCGGCGCTAGGTACCACCAGGTCGCACCCTGGATTGCATGATTCCTTCAACCTCGCAAGTCTGTCAGCATTCATGGACGAATCTGTATCCTCACAAGAAGGAACAAAACCTCCAGGAACATGGGGCTTTCGCTCAACCTCTGCCACCAACGGCGTCTCAGCATTATCATTCCTCTTCGTCACAACATCATTGCTGAAGAACGGTTGTTCACCACCCAGCCAGAGATCATTTATAGTTTTTTCCCCTTCATCAGTGTTGGAACTAACATCAATCCTTTCTGCCTCTCCACCGTCCGAATTCGATGAACCGGCCTCCAGGGAAAGGCTAGGATACCGGCTGACAATCTCAGCAGACAAGGGATCTATTACTTCTACCTGGGAACGTGTCCTGGAGCTAATTGATGGTTTTGATTCAAGCAGGGGCTGGGAAAGCAAAAGATTATTCAGATGGGTTGACCCCGAATCAGACGGTTCCCCAGACACGGGTGATAAATATCCGGAACACCGGGAGGACTCCCTCGATGCCGATGAAAGAGACATCTGCAACCACAAATAGGAAGCAGGTTAACAAAGGGACTTAAAGTGGGATGACTTAAAGTTGGGCAATGTTTCTGACGCCCAACCAAAGGGACACCCAGAATATGCAAAAATGGCCAAGCCAGAAGGGAGCTAGGGTGTTAAAATAGTCATCGACACGGCAACCTAATGTGATGACACTGAGGTTACCGGAATAAAATAGGAACCACGGGAATCTTTCTAAGGCACTATGGTCACACCCCTACCAATAATCCCCAAGTATTAGCTTAACAGTACAAGTCTAAAACAACACAAGTCAATGAGAACAAGCATCGATCATGCCATGAGCATCTAGAAAAATGATTAAAGGGGGCAACCGGAATACAAAGCGCCCTAAATCCCTTTGATGCATGCACTATGAGCAAGAAGATTTACACATACAATTCTTTATAAAAGTTCAACTAGTCAGATCTACCCAAAACAGGGTCAACAGTTGAGGAATACAACAAGAATCAATGGATGAACATGAAAAGGTTCAAATGAATCGAAATAATTGACATGCAATATCTCCTAGAATACGGAACCCACTATCGATTCAAGGACATGTAATGATGTGTCCAGAGTTCAATATGTGTGTATCAGTCATACGCATAATCACCAAAAGATTGAATACAGGCAGGTTAAGAAATTCAGAAGTATACCTGGATAAAGTCGAAAAGAAGAGTGTAAAAACACTGTAGCCTTCGCCGGAAGCCTCGTCGGGAAAATCTCGAAAACCTTTGCGTACTCGGAAGAGAATATGATGAGTGGTAGAAAGAAAAGTGAAAGGTTAATAATGTAGATATATGAGAATAGAAGAAAAGAGGCGTGACCCCCTTGATTAATGAATGTGGCACAGAAAACGAGGTGGAGTGGGAAACGTCCCTTGCTTGGAAAATAGCTGATTTTTTCAGTTTATCTATGTAAAAGCGGTAGAGTCCTAGCTTATTTTTTCCTCCTTGATAGTTATCATTTTATTTCCAAGGAATTAAAATGATTAATCTATCCTTAAACGAGTAAAAATACTAAGCTTCCGTTTTTATTCTGATTAGAGCTTATGTAGCACAATTACAAGAGCTACCAATTATAAACATCAGAATTAGCCCCAACTTCATGATTAAGAGTTTCCGATATTGACATGTAGTGTTAATTTATCAAGATAGCAAAAAGACGAATTTCCTTAGCAACCGGCACCCCCGTGGATAATAAGGTTCCCCTTGCACACAGTACTTCAGGGAACCGGGGGGTAGTTGTTGTGCCCAAAATCTCGCATGGGTTAGATTTAGGCCCACTAGAGGATTAGGGTCCAGGTCCATGAAGAGAATGAGTAATTTGTCAGGTTTCCGGAGGCCTACGGTAGCCCTAGGGGTTACCATGTACGCTGCAGCACGGGAACACATGGCTAAGGGTCTCAAGGCATCCCCTTGAGGATAACCTATAACCATTACCAGACATCCAGTAGAGCTTCCAGAGTAGCTCCCGTGATAGGGGTTACCGGAGGGGGTACCGGAGCCAGGCTACCGGGCGGTACCCCCAGCTTCCGCCGGAAGCCTGATTAGGCTGCCAATACAGATAAGGCACGCCCCCTATTTTTTAGGAACACGTCTATATCATCTAAAAACACTCTCAAACAGATAAACATTCAGTTATTTGAGGATATATGTCATATATACTTGATAAATGATACAAAATCATGATAAATATAAGAGATAATCATTCTATGTTACCTAAACTGCTTGGTAACCTGATTTCATACATCACACTCGATTATTATCAGAAATAACAGTCATTATCCCACTGGAGAGAGGATAACTCATCATGAACAAACAATCATATCATTCAAGAACTACATTCGGGCTTGATCCACTATAAATAGTGGTATGTAGGCAGTTTACGGGATCTTCTTCGACACTTTACACTCCTTGAGTAGCTAGAGCACGTGCACTCTTGTGTGACACAGTCAAATTAGGGTTCTTGGCTGGCCAACATTTGGTCCTTGAGCTCTCATCCCGTAGATTCAGTCCGATCCTTCCGAGGAACCACATTCCGTGTTCTTCGGTAACCCTAGTCGTGTGCCTTCCCGGGCGACTAGCCATTGATCTACAACCACGAGCCTTTCCGGGTGGTTGTACGATTCCTTGATTATTGGCGCTATTCCAGCACGAGGCCTCATAATTTGTTGTGCTAAAATCCTCCCACAACAAACTCGAAATGATAAAATGAACACTAAGAAATATGCTACCTTGGAGAAACTTTTTTCATGCGCGTTTCATGCACCACAATGTCTTTGTAGGCAATCGAGATAACTACAAATTCAAATTATTTTTTGGACTACATATATGTATGTATGGAGTTGGCAGAGTTAGGAGAAAACATAGTACTGTCCATCTATTTATACTGAAAGATATAGAAGGGCATTGCAATTGTAAGAAACATATTGTTCCCGTGCTTTTGTCAAAGTGTACCCACACATAATTTTAGACCCAAAAAGTTGTTGAAAGTTGATAAAATGGTGGCATGTACAATAACTGTTCTTTGGTAGTTAAAAAATATACAAATCAAAAACTATAATTGTCTTCATTGGTAAGCAATACTTTGTAGCTTACACTTTGCGCTCTTAGAAATGGTAAATCCAATAGACTAATCACAATACCATGCAATTTAGTGTTCATGGAATAACTTGTTTATGATATAATAAATATGAAAAGATCAATTTCATATATTCGGTTAATTCATATGTTCTCATATCTACCAAGCATTTATCTCACATGGAGACCCTCTTTCCAGTAATCAAAATTGTGACAATCTGAACTTTGAAAAAAAATACACTTTGTTCACTCAATCAAACAGATGTTGGAATATATATTAACTCTATTCATTTTACAAACACATTATATGAATTCAGATTGCTAAGAAAAGGAAGCAAAAACCAACAGCAACACTTGGCGGGAGAATAAAAGGGCTTACCTCACAAACAAAATCTCAGTTTGTAATTCTTTCCAGTTAATAGTCCTGAATCAAAGACAAATACATTGGTCAAAACATGAGATTCTTAGTTATATATTAAAACAAATTAAAGTCATTCATGAAAATTAATCGAAAATTAAAGAAAATAAAGTGGTCAAAACGTGAAAATTAAAAATGTACATAACATAAAGCTCCAAAATCATTCACTCATGCATTTTATCAAATAATTGATGGATCAAAATCATAAAGATAAAATTACGCAATCATCCAATGGTGCATTTTATCAAACAGTTGGTGAGATTGAAATCATAAACATAAACTTACAAAATCATTCATTTGTACATTCTATCAAACACTTGATAGGATCAAAATTATAAACATAAAAGTAATTTTTTGAAGTCATAAATTATACTACAACAAACTACAATCATAAGAAATATGTAATATAAGAACAAATCACGGCTCCATGTATAAATTGCATACCTTATCCATTGACTAAACTCCGAAGGAATCTAATTCCAAGTCACTCGTGCATTTTATCAAGCAGTTGGTGGGATCAAATCACAGACGTAAAGTTATAAAATCATCCACTGGTGCATTTTATCGAACTGTTGGTGGGATTGAAATCATAAACATAAACTTAACAAATCAATCACTCGTGCATATATCAAACACTTGGTAGGATCAACATTACAAACATAAAACAACTTTCAAGTCATATATCTATGCAATTAACCAAAAACAACGATTGTAAGTTAATATATGTATTTACAAAAAAAAACAGAATAACTTAACTCTTCTTTGTCGTTCGTTATGACATCTAATCTCTAATCTCGCACAAACATCATCCTGAAACAATCCAAAACATCATTAATGATTGAACAAAAATTTTCAATTTTGAAAATTATTAACAATATGAGGTATAAAGAGGAGAGGATAGATGAAAAAAAGCAATTTGAAATTTAAACATATACGTGGGGATGGGGGAGAGATTTGATAGATGAGTTGTTCACGTGTAACTTTTAGATTATATAAAAGTCACTGTATACATCTACGTATATACACTAATTAAACATGTATGTATGCAATATAGAGAGATGGCAAAATACTGTAATAATACCAGAAGTAGGAGGACATTTTCGTCATTGAATAGCTCAAAAGCCTTCAGGCTTTATATATTAAATAGATTCAAAAGCACGAGAATACAAGAAGCATGGATATTAGTTAGAGCATGGATATTAGTTAAATCAGGCTTAGGCAGATAGACAAAATATGCAGATAATATAAATCGAAGATTAACGTACCTCTCAGCGATGAAGTTTCAGTAAGAAGTTTTTATTATTCTAAAGAGTTTATTATATAGATATACAAATCCTAAAATAATTTAGGTAATTTTAAAATCTTCTCATTAAACTTCTATGACAAGTAATACCAAAATTAACACATTCTAATCCACACAAATATTCTAAATCAAAAGATTTCGATTTTCTAAAATCTTTTCACACTTATTTCCGATAATAACAAAACTGGTACACAAAGAATTCTGAAATATTCTAATTAATAAATAAAAACTTATCTAATTTTAAATATTAAAATAAAATATAAATTAACAGGATTTTACATTCTAGAAGATCAAGATTAAACTCAGAAGTCCGTCAAGAAAAGGTAAAGCACAGTTGACATTAGAGTGTTTGTATTTGCCAATATTTTTCTAATTTTCTCAGTAATGTAATGTTGAATTAATATTCAAAAGATATGTCAAAACACGTGCATATATTATATATATGGTTGAAATGTTGAATGTATAACGGAATCACACAATGGTTCAGGAATATATATATACACACAACGATACAAAAGACACAACGATACAAAAGAGAGAGTTTTGGTCTGTATATTCACTGCAAATGCAAATATGTACATATAAAATATGCTATGCTAAGAATATTGGATCATTTAAAAAAAAAACCTATTGGATCAGTTTATTACAATTGATTTTGTCAATAAAATTAAAATTTGTTACTAAGTTATACTCCCTCCGTCCCAATTTACATGTCCCTTTTCTAAAAAGCACACATATTAAGATAAAGTTAGTTGAATAAAATTTTCCAACTAATACCCTTATTTAATACATTGGTAAATGAGAATAGAGTTAAGTTTAAAAAAGTCAAAATTTTGATACTATAAATGTAGGGATAGTTTTGTAAAACTACACTTAAATTTGCATTGAAAAGAGAAAAGAGACATGTAATTTGGGACAAATTTGTTTTAGAAAAGGGATATGTATTTTGGGACGGAGGGAGTACAATAAGATCAACTAATAAAGACTTCTTTTTTGCTCGAGCATTCAATTCTATCTCAATCGCAATATTTGTTACTAACATATATTTATTTGTGAATAAAGGTCCCAATATCACAATTTAAAAGTAGATGGTACCAAATATCACAATTTAAAACATTTTCCCAAATATCATTCTAAAACATAATATTATGTGTGAATGCTGGGAACGCCATACTAATTGGCGTCTTGGGGAATTTGGGGGGAAGACGCCACTTCATGTGGCGTTTGGGGTGTTTTTCAATTTTTTTTGTTTTCTCCGAAATATATATTTGCAAACAACATTAAAAAATTTATAATCAAATTTTCAATTAAAATTATATTTTAAATTTAAAAAATATAATTTTAATTAAATTTAGGGGTTCAACAATTAACTTTTGGGGTTCAACATTTTCATTTTGGGTTTTAGAAATATTTAGAACGACGAATAAACTGTGTACGAACTTAGAGTTTAGGGTTATTTACAACCCTAGACCCTAAACCTTAACATATCCTGATTTTTAAATGCGTTAGCGTTTAAAAATGAGGCCGTCGAATTCAATTTTTTAATTAAAAATTTAAATTTTATCTGTATTCCCTTGAGGTTTCAACAATTAACTTTTGGGGTTCAACAGTTTCATTTTGGGTTTAGAAATATTTGGAACGATGAATAAATCGTATACGAACTTAGGGTTTGGGGTTTAGGGTTGTTTAACCCTAAACCCTAGATCCCAAACCCTGACTTGTCCTGATTATTAAACGCGTCAGCGTTTAAAAATCAGGCCGCCGGATTCAATTTCTAATTAAATTTTTTTAATTTTATTTTGTATTCCCTTGGGGTTTCAAAGATTAACCTTTGGGATTCAACAATTACATTTTAGGTTTTAAAAATATTCGGAACGACGAATAAACCATATATATTTAGGAGAAAAAAATAAAATAAAAAACGTTATATAAAATAGCGTTTTTATTTGGGGTTCAATGTGTTCCATGCACCCTCACTCACTAAAAAAACACTTAAATGTCACATAAAGTGATGTTTTACTTTTGAAAACAAAGCCTTAACTAGCGTTTCAACCAAAAAAACAAAAAAAATGGTGACGCTGAACGCATTAGCATTTAAAGAAAACAAAAAAAACAAAAACGCTATATTAGAATGTGTTGTGGAGTGATATTTAGGACCAAGTTTTTAAGCTGTGATATTTAGGACCATTTGCTTTCAAATTGTGATACATGGGCCAACACCCCTTATTTGTAAGATATATAAATCTAATTATTTAAAAAGAAAATTCTAAAAAATTAAAATAGATACCTTTGCATAATCTACCATTATATAATCTATGATTCCTTTCATACTTTATTCACAATGGCGTAAAAATATAATTACAAATCGGTTCCATTTATATTATCCAACTATCCAAGTATAATATTGAACCTTTTTTCAATTATATTATCAATTAAAAATATATACAACTTTTGGAAAAAAGATGCCAACTGGCAACTGCTATATGAAAGAACTCAACACAATGCTCTCAACACACATCTAGTCCAAAATTTCCTAAAGTTCTTTTCCAACTCTTATTCCCCTATTTTCCTCTGCTTTCCCCTGTTTCATCACAGTCAGCCATCTCCAGCTTACCAAGTACCAACACAAGATCGACATGAAATCTCCAGCTTACCAGCACAAGAACAAGAAAAAACAAAAGCTACCTCCCCGACGGGGACAAGTAAAAGTAAAGATTTTTAGTAATCTGATCAAAACCGTCGTTTCATTAACGACGGGAAAGGGAAGAAATGGAGGAAATGGTGGTGCATGCAGCATGCCTGAGTTGCTCAGCAACAGCAAAAACCTCACCTCTTGACATTTGATTCGACTAACATTTCTAGTACCATATATATGTTTGTTTTATAGTATTTTCGTTTTTTGGGATGCCATTCAGATTTTCTTGTACAATGCTTATTTTGTTTTGAAATATATGGAAATTCTGTACAATTTTCGAGGCCAATTATGAAGTGTGGCTGAAGAGACGATTATTTCATCAAGTCATCAACAAATCATTACATTTTAGTAGTAATTTACTTATCATCATCATTATTTTTTATAAATTTGTGTATTATTTAAATATAAATTGGTTGCATTTCAATCTGTATGCTTTAGGTTAATAGTTAATGTTGGATTAAGAATAGATTAAGGTCCGTTTGGTATTGTTGTTGAAAATAGCAATAACATCTTATTTGTGAATAACATGTAAAAAAGTGTTAGATAAATTTTAAAAGCTGTTTTTCTGAAAAGTGTTTCAGGCAGAAAAGTCATTTTTAAAGAAAGTAAGTCCCCCGCTACTTTTGAAAAAAGTTTTTTTTGAGTTTTTGCGGGAAGCAGCTACTGATTTCAACATTAAATCTCACCAAAAACATTATTTTTTAATAAATTATAACCAAAATATGCATATATCAAAAATAATACCAATCTGTTATTTGATTTTCGCAACAATATTTATTTTTAACAACAATTTTTCAACGGTACAACGATTTTAAACAACAATATTTCTATTTTAAACGATTTTTGTTCACTTAATTTTATGTAGGTGCTTTGATTACATAGCTAAAATTATTATTTTTTAAAATTTCTTTTTCTAAATAAAAATTAAAATATTATATTTTTATTCAAAAAAAGAAAATTTTAAAAATAATAATTTTAATATATAGTCAAAATACCAAAAATTACGTAAAAAAAAGTCAAACGTCTTATATAATGGACTAAAGGGAGTAGGTAATATCTTTAACATTTTTTTGTCAAGAGGCAATATTTTGATTCGTCTGAATAAGTTCGATTAAAATATTTTTTTTCTTCTTCCACAGGAACGTAAATGTGTATAAAATTAACAAATTTTGATTTAAACAATTGGGAAATGTTAGCAAAGTCAATACCGTTGACTTTTACGTGTGAATATGGTTGACTACTGTACGTGTGAATATGGTTGACTACTGTTCCGTATACACAAGTGAAATTAACACTTTCTCAGAAAATCATGAGTTCCAAACAAAATTGAGTTCCAAAGCAAAGTCAATACAAAATGAGGAGTATATATTGATTGGGTTGACCAGTTAGCAATTTCTTTTTTATGTTTTCATTTTATTTTTTCTTGCTAAATTGTTTTCATTTTCTACTTATCACAATAATAAACATATAGGGAAGGTTCCGTGAGTAAAATTTTTAATTTTAGTTTGGATCACTAGTACAGTACTACTATAGCCAAAGATGTGGGGTCACTTGAAACCATAAAATTCTTAATTTTATTTATATAATTATTATTAAAATAAATTTTAAACCCATATTAAAATATTAATTGATCCCATATTAAAATAGCAATTGACCCCTGATCCCATATGAACAAGAAGTAAAGCAAAGTAGTTTAAAAAACCCATTCTCAAGTCTAAATGAATCAATTATCCAACTATTTCAAAATATGAAAAATCGTCGAGGACAATTATGAAACTGTAAGTACAATTATTCAATTACTTTTTGAATAGTTACTTCTTCATAAAATTTTTGATCCCAATCTAGCTACGCCCTGAGTACCCTGGTACTACTCAGGGGCGTAGCTATAGCCAAAGATGTGGGATCACTTGAATCCATAAAATTTTTAATTTTATTTATATAATTATTATTAAAATAAATTTTGAACCCATATTAAAATATTAATTGACCCATATTAAAATAGTAATTGATCCCGGATCCCATATGAACAAGAAGTAAAGCAAAGTAGTTTAAAAAACCCATTCTGAAGTCTAAATGAATCAATTATCCAATGGTTTCAAAATATGAAAAATCGTCGAGAACAACTATGAATTGTAAGTACAGTTATTAGTTACTTTTTGATTAGTTACTTCTTCGTAAAAATTTTGACTCCAATATTTGAATTTTCTAGGCACGCCCCTGGTACTACTCAATATAGAGCTTAAATCCGTTGATAATGAAATTACATGTGTATTCCAATATACTCCCTCCGTCCCAATTTACATGTCTTTTTTGAAAAAATACGCATATTAAGAAAAAAGTTAGTTGGATAAGATTTTTTAATAAATAACATTAATAAATGCATTGAAAAATGAGAATAGAGTTAAGTTTTAAAGAAGTCAAGTATTGAAAATACAAATATAGGAGTGAGTTTGGAAAATTAGATTTAAACTAGTTTAATGCCCGTGCTTCGCACACGGGAGTTCATATTTTAAATAAAATTTATTTTAAATTTTAATAAATTATAGTATATAATTTTACAATATAGAAATAAAAATTAGTAGTAGTATTAAAAAGTTGCCTACTTTAGTAAATTAAAATGTTAAATTCTTTAAGAACATGAGTTTGTTTTGATAATTTAAATTACAATTAATATAAGAAATTATTAATATATTAATTTATTTTAAAAAGATCAAAAAATTGAACACTATAACATTATTTTAGTGATGTCAACTATATCATGAATATAATAGTAGTAGATATAAAAAATAAATTAAAATAATTAAATCATAATATCAAAAAAAATTAAAGTTATACTGCACTATAACATAATCCTAAGCATATAATTTACTACTATAATGGGTCATGGATATCTATCAAACCTGAATATGGATTAAAAAAAATTAAAATAATTTAAAATTTGTGGAAGGAAATAATTTTTGGCAAAAATGTTTTAATTGGATAGCCTTGGCGGGTCCATTATAATTATCATTGACAATTATTAGAAAGGAAATAATTTTTGGAAACAAAATAATTCATGTTTTGTCAAGGGAAATTTTTTTGGCAAAAATGTTTTAATTGGAAGGCCCTGGCGGGCCCATTATAATTATAACCAATTATTTGGCATTAATAATAACAACTACCAAGAAAAATTGACAATTGTTAGAAAGGAAATAATGTTTGGCAAGAAAATAATTTGTGTTTTGTGAAAGAAATAATATTTTGGCATTTTGAAATATTTTAACTGGATGGTCCTGGCGGACCCATTATAATTATAACCAATCAAAATCATTTGTTAATAATTTTTGGTATTATCAAAGAAATAATTTTTGGCAAGAGTGGTTTGTCATGATGTGTATTTTATATAATATCGGGTCAATATATTTTAAAATATGGATCATATCATATAACTGGATGGGTAATATAAACGGATTTGGCAAGAATGTTTTAATTGGATGGCCCTGGCGGGCCCATTATAATTATAATTGACAATTGTTAGAAAGGAAATAATTTTTGGAAACAAAATAATTCGTGTTTTGTCAAGGAAATTTTTTTGGCAATATTGTTTTAATTGGATTGCCCTGGCGGGCCCATTATAATTATAAACAATTATTTGGCATTAATAATAACAACTGCCAAATTTTTGGTATTATCAAGGAAATAATTTTTGGCAAGAGTGGTTTGTCATGATATAATTTTTGGTATTATGAAATATAATTATAAATTTTAATTAAAAAAATTAAAAATGAAATAACCTAAATTTTCTTTTTGGAAAATCATTAAAAATTGATGAAATAATCCTAAGCATAAAATCAAACTAGCGTTCTACCCGTGCTACGCACCGATTGCTAAAATATATTAATTAATTAATAAAAACATGTTATTTTAATTATTATTTAAAAAAAAGATAATTTCACTAAAATATAAATTAACTTAAATATTAAATTATTTATCCATCAATTCATACCAATTGAATTAATATTAATATTATCAACCATCACCAAAACATTTATCACCCCCGCATAAAAGTTCAAAATCACTCTTTATTGTTTTTATTTATTTTTTATTTTTTTTATTTTTCCTTTTATTGAGAATATTTTCTACCAAGTTAATAAATTTTGTACCTATATTTTACATTTTGTTATTTTGGGAATTTGATATATTTAAATATTCAGTACTGTGGATCCTTCTAAAGTGATAACCTTGTGACCGAAAAAAAATATCACGTTATCACATTAGAGTGATTAATATATAACTATTGATTATCAGGTGGTACCAAAACTTTTTATCATTATAGAGAGGTTATGACTTTGTGGAGTATTAATTTAAAGGGTTCTATATGGTTAATTTTTCGAATACATATTAAAAATCATAAACACTTATTTCTCATGCCATTAATAAATTATTAGATTATCTTTTAAAAAAAAGGTAGCATATTACGACTGTATGAGAAATGATCTCTGTTATGCAGGATCCACGAAACGAACGTAGTTATGACAAAAGAAACTTTCATCTAATCTAGCAATATATTCATTCAATATCATTTATATGTGCTTTTATTAGTGAATTGATTCATTTAGAAAAATAAATATTATCAACCAACTAAACAAATCCAATTTATCGCACAGTTAGAGTAAGATATGATTGTTAGAGTTTATGGTGATTGTCCTCAATTTGTTTGTAATGATAACTTAAAATGTGTATTTTCAGTTTGGAAGTTTGTATATTAATTTTTTTATTATTTTCTAGTAAAACGTGGTATATTAAATTTTAGTTTTTTCAGCTCATAAAATAAGTAATTCGAAAAAGAGTATCACTTTTTATTTCTATTTGACTAACGTGTTAAAACAAAATACTATCTATAAAACTAAAATTAAGTGTGTAATATATATACACGTAATCAGATTATTATATATGTGTCCTTATAATTTAATTATCATGTTAAATAACATGAAATTCATTTTCCTTTAACAATGAGTATATTTTTCGGACATATATTAGAAAAAAATGCTTACGTAGTCCTAATGAATCATTTGTGTTGTGTACATTCATGTCGTGTAATTTGGGGTCTTGCACGAAAATGACGTGAAATTGAATCATGTACAAAATGTCACTAAACTACCTGAATTTTTTCGTGTACACGGTACAAAATAAAATATGCGAATAGAAAAAATATGAAAATTACATAAATATTATTTTGTATCCAAGTTATGTAAGTATGTAACTATATTACTAAGAACAAAATTAAGATGCTATAAACAAAACTAAGAGTATTATACATGGTATAAAGTCTCCTAACAAAATGAAACCCTCATTTTTATTCTTTCTTAATTATGTTTCTTGTTAATAAATATCTCTCTTTGTGTAGAATCTTTCTACAAGTTAGAAAGTTTTTTTATCCATATTTTAGTATTTGTTGTTATTATTAACAAACCAAACAAATTCAAGATATCTGCTTTTAGATATCTGATATTTATAACAAAGTTCGTAGCCGGTTTTCTCTGTCATCCTCTCCCAAAAATAACTAAACTAAAATTTAGAGATGACATAAGCCCCATTTTTATTGTTTTTCCTTTATAAATTGTCTTACCAAAAATACTTTATATTTTAGTGATATAAGCGAGTGATTTATCATAATTGAAGATATGCTCAATGATTGGATGAATGAAACCTTGATTTGACCTATTTTATTATGTGTTTGTTCAGTTTTGATTATTTTTTTATATGTTGTACGCCTTTTTATTAATTAATTAATTACCTATAAAAAAACAGTGATTTGTAAGAAAATATGCAATTTTTAATTATTTTCATAGATGTCGTAAGTCCTTTTATTGATGAATTAATAACAATAAAACAGTGATTTATAAGAAAATTTGCGTTGAGGTGATCAATTTAGTATGAAAATATTCACCAACAATATTTATAATTGACCCTATAATGATTTTTATTTTTGGATTGATAATTTATACATTAATAATGTTTACTATTATTTAAAAGTATATTTAATATTTTAAATAATTCAAATATATTTTCACATCAATTTATTTGTACCATTAATTATTACGTAACTAAAAATCTCTTATAAGTAAAATGTAAGAAGACAATTGGTTTAAAACTTATTTTAGTATTTGAATTGGTTGAAGCTAATTTATTTTATATTTGATTATTTTGAAAGTTTTTATAACTTAAATTTTGAACGTGTATTTTGAATAGTGTGATAAAAAAAATTAAATTTTAAATTCTTCCAATTTAATAATAACAGATTTATTAAAATTTGATTGTACCTTATGATTTAATTAGATTGAGAGTTTGAAATATTAAATATTATATATTTTAGATAAAATATATTCATGTATTAATATATCTTTTTTAATAAAATAATCATTGTATTGAAAATAAAATTGCCAAGTAACCAAGTTATTTAAATTAGGATGAAAATTATATGGGTTTTTTAAGTTTAGTGGTAAACTCTGATTGACTCTAATATATATTTATGAAAAATTAATCTGTTATATGTAATAGTATAATTACAATTAATTGTACATCAAAAAGTGGTAAATTACTTTATATTATGCAATCAATTATTATTAAATATTTGTATAATTCTGATTTAATTTAGTTTAAAATAATTTGATATAAATATTTTTGACATTAAAAAATATGTAATCTACGATATGTTAAATTTCAATAAGATAATTATTGTATTTAAAATAAAATTGTTAAGTAACCAAGATAAGTAAATTAGGATAAGAATGATATAACTCTTCTAATTTTAATGGTAAGTTCTAATTGCCTCTAATATATATTTATGAAAATTAATCTATAATATATAATAAGTATAATTATGATTAATTCTAAATCAAAAAAGTGGTAAATTTGTTAATATTATGAAAATCCGTTAATATTCTAAATTAATAAAGTAGTAAATTTGTTAATATTATGAATATCAGTTAATATTATATATTTGTAATATCCTAATTGATTTTAATTTATAATAGTAATTTCTTTAAAATATTTTTGATATTAAAAAAATGTGTAATATATGGATATTTTAAATCAAGAAAGTAATATTATTTAAATTAAAATTGTTAACTAAACATGGTTAGTATAGTAGTATGAGAGTGTTAAATAAGGAAAACTTTTAATTGAATTTTATTGGTCTTAATTTAGAAGTGTCCTCAAAGAAATATTGCCCAAACTACACCACATTTCTATGGAAGGTGCCCGAAATGCCTATACTCAAAACACTCCGCCCTTTTTAACCACGGAGTACGCATGTGTTTAGTGCGTATACTGAGATACGCATTTCCAAAATGCGTGTAGTGAGATACGCATTCGTAGAATGCGTATTGACGTCATTATCTCGTTTTCGTCTCCGGTGCTCAGACGAATGAAAAGTCGCCCTCAAAATTGCCTCTACAGGTTATCCCCCTTCCGGCAACCTCCAGTCCTTTTTGAGGTCATCAAAATGTTGCTCATACCTAACTCTCCATTCTTTCCCATTCTTTTGTCGAGTTTTGGCCCCGAATTGGCATACATAGATAATCGGAAAGCTAATCGGAAAGTTGGCTTTGGTTTCGTGGTTTTCGATTCCGGCAAAAGAAATGAAAATATAAAAACATAGGTTTGTAGAGGATGATAAGTCGATCATTTTGGTGTACAATACGTGCCTGATCGATGCTTGGAGAGATCGAGCGGTGAGGTGAAAGTTTGGTCGCAAAATTCGTCTCAGGCGGGGATTGAAGACGGTGAACAGTGAACATGAATACGCATGTTGAAGATGCGTATCCTGTTAAAACTCCTAATATAGTATGATTAGTCTAAAATTTAAGAATTAGTTCTAATTGGTTCTAATGGTCTAAAATTTAAGAATTAGTTCTAATTGTTCTAAAATAATTCATAATTTTTTGACTATTAACTGCATATTGGTAGACTTGGATATTATAATAAAAGAAGGATATTTAATAAAATTAAAAAAATAATAAATTAGGTAAGTAAATAAAGAATTAAAATTGAATTGATAATACAATAAAAATAGCCCACGCACTTCACTTGAGGCGAGTAGGCGACCCCTCCGAATTCAAGTAGAATTCAAATATGTTCATAAAGTTCTAGTTCTGTAAGTATTGTAATAAAAGTGCCCTCTTTTTTTACATTAAAAAATATGTAATATATAAATATGTTAAATTATATAAGTCTATTTAAATTAGAACTGTTAACTAATCGTGGTTAATATTACAGGATAAGAATGATAAATAAGGAAAACTTTTAATATAATATGATTGGTCTAAAATTTAGGAATGATCAAACAATTGTTAATTAATGAATGATTAATTGTGATTTATCGTTTTAGCAAAAAAAATAAAAAAATGAATGATTAATTTAAAATATATAATAGTAGATCGTGATTGATTTTAAATTAAAATTGTGATTTTTTTAGTAAATAGTTTTTGATTTAAAAAATATGTTTTTATGGATATGTTAAATAAAATCATTATTGCATTTAAATTAGATATGTTAACTAACCATAATTAATGAGGTAGGGTGAGAATGTAAATAAAGAAAACTCCTAATATAGTATGATTGGTCTAAAATTTAAGAATTAGTTTTAATTAGTTCTAAAATAATTCATAATTTTCTGACTAATTAACTGCATATTGATAGACTCGGGTATTATAATAAAGGAAGGATATTGAACAAAATTAAAAAAATAATGAATTATGTAAGTAAATAAAGAATTAAAATTGAATTGATAATACAATAAAAATAGCACACGCACTTCACTTTTTTTTTTTTTTGGATAAGCAAATATTCATTAAACCAAAAGCATTAGTACACACTGAAGACACTAGTACAAACTGGACCTATTGCAACGGTCAAATTGACCTATTGCATCGGTTAAATGGCGTAGTACATGTAGGCGTGGCAATAGGTCTATACCTATAGCGTCGGTTAAAATAGCGACGCTAAATCCTACTTTAGGCGTCGGTCATTTCAAATGACCGACGCAATAGGTTAATTTTTTTTTTAAAAAAAAAACCTATAGCGTCGCCCTTTCAAATGACCGACGCTATAGGTACAACTTATAGCGTCGCCTTTACAAATGACCGACGCTATAGGTGTAGCTTATAGCATCGCCCTTTCAAATGACCGACGCTATAGATTAATTTTTATTTTTTTTAAAAAAGCCTATAGCGTCGCCCTTACAAATGACCGACGCTATAGGTCAATTTTTTTTTAAAAAAAATTATTTCAAAATTGGAATTTCACCATTACAAAATATAATCCAAGAACACCAAACAAATCTAAACACAATTTTAATCCCAATACAAAACAAACCATTCAATACAACCAAAATATTACAAAAATCATTCAATACAACCAAAATATTACAAAATGACACAATGCAAGCTTCGGAAAGCAATGACACAATGGGGAGTTGGGGACGTGAGTAAAGACTGATAATAATGTACTACTTAATTAGTAAAGTACAAATAAGATGAACCTTCGAAAAGCTTACATGTACAGACTTTTAATAAGTAAATATAACAAGAACCTTTGGAAGTTTACCTATACAATTTATGGCGACTTCTAAACACCAAGGGGAGCAATCTATCTTGTACAGGACCATGAGTATTTTACCTCATATAAGCATCTGTACAGGATTGGATGCTGACTTGATGATGACAAACCTGTTTTACCTCCTATAGCAATGTGCACGAAGTCCAGGTCTCTCTTATATCATCAATGAAAACCCGACGATGTTTCAGCAAGCCACTGGAGCAGCTCCTGAACTTCGGAAGTATCGTCAAGGAAGTATCTGGCTTTGCTAGGCTTTTGACCGATAGTGCAGAAAAATATTTCTGGAATAGCAGGGACTACCGCAGATGAAACAGTCTTTAAAATACTCTCATACATGTCTTCATCTGACCTATCATCTCCAATGCACAGGATAAAATCAGGGGTCTCACCGCTACCAACCATCTTCGAGATTACTTGTTCTGTGACCAAACCTTTGCTTACACCCTACAAATTGTAAGTTGCTAGTTAAGCAAGTTATATATAATGCATAGAGGGTGAGGAAGAGGGAAAAAAAAAAAGCATACCTGTGGCTTAACCTCAACAATATCCTTTCCCCTTTTAACAACAGCAGGTTCTTTAGCAATGACATGTTTCAAATGATCTAACAACTCATTTGCCTGACAGGATCCAAAATCAGGATCTGCATCTTGATGGTGCCACACCAAAGCACTTTCTTTATTTTCTATACTGGAGCCATCTGTAGCTTCTGTATACATTCTCATTATGTGTTCCACAACTCTCTTCCACTCGAGATCTACAGCCAAACTGGATTGCCAGTCGGAAGTTTTTGCCCACCTGCAAAGACAAATAAAATTTCTTAAAAGTGCCGCTAAGAAAAGATGCTAAGAAGTTTGCGAAAAGAAATACCTTATGAAGTACCCATGTTCAGCAGCTAGTCCTAGGCCTTCACATGGAGCAAGCCACTCATTTAAGGAACTTCTCCCTCTTCCACTAACAATAAACACAGTATTCTTAGGATCATCACACAGAGTGTTAAGAGCACTGATAACTTCATAGCTGGGATTTTTATTTGTAGAGGAATGAGGAACAAGTGTACCATCAATCTTCTGGTACTCTTTAGAGAGTATAAACAAATCAATCTTGTAAATGTAGTGAGTATGTCTACTTTGGTAACATTCATCGCACAAATAGTGAGTATGTCTACTTTGGTGTATATGAATTTATTTTCAAAATTTTCATTTTTCCTATTTTTATTTTTTTTTGATTTATTTTACAAACTAGTTAAAAATGGGTAAAAAATAAAAAATGGAAAATACCTATAGCGTCGGCATTTCAAAGGGCGACGCTATAAGCTATACCTATAGCATCGCCCTTTTGAGGGGCGACGCTATAGGCTATACCTATAGCGTCGGCATTTTAGGGGGCGACGCTATAAGTGTATCCTATAGCGTCGGCATTTTAAGGGCGACGCTATAGGTATACTTATAGCGTCGCCCCTCAAAAGGGCGACGCTATAGGCTCTACCTATAGCGTCGGTTGATGCAAACAACCGACGCTAAAGCTTCTGGCAATAGGCCTATAGCGTCGGTTAATGCAAACAACCGACGCAATAGGTAAAAGTGCGACGCAATAGGTCCATAACCGACGCAATAGGTGGCGACGCAATAGGTCCAGTTTGTACTAGTGAGATAAGTGAGGCTTGCACAGTGATTGCTAAGCTCTCAGGAATCCGATTCTTCCTACCATATTTATTCTACTACTAGGAACTACAACGCAGACTACTACCCATTTCAAAGCCAAACCGTCCAGAACACCTTACCACAAAATGATGAAATGGAAACAACCTACCGGCTCCTGGGAAGCTAACAGCATGCCTGCAACTCTTAGTCTATATCCCCCAGAGGGGGGTCTGTTGCCAGAAGGTTTACACCATGATCAGCATGGTGTATCTCCTCCGCCAGTCCATCAACTTCCATGTTCATGCACTTCACTTGAGGCGAGTAGGCGACCCCTCCGAATTCAAATAGAATTCAAATATGGCCATCAAGTTCTAGTTGTAAGTATTGTAATAAAAGTGCCTTCTTTTTTTACATTAAAAAATATGTAATATATAAATATGTTAAATCAAATAACTCTATTTAAATTAAAATTGTTAACTAACCGTGGTTAATATTACAGGATAAGAATGATAAATAAAGAAAACTTTTAATATAATATGATTGGTCTAAAATTTAGGAATGATCTTTGATTGGTCCTAAAATAATTCAAAGTTTTCTGATTGGTTAACTGCACCTAACTATATACCTCGGTACACCGTACACTCAGGTATTATAATAAAAGATTTAGTTATCCAAAATGATTCTACTGTATAATCAAATTCAAATCAAAGTTTTTATTCAAGTTTTATGTGTTAAATCCTTTATAAAGTATATATGTTGTTAGTATTCTACATTAGAATCAAATTTTATATTTTTAAAAAAATTATTTATAATTTATTGATAAAATTCTATGATGGAATCAATGGTTCTCTCTGAAACTCTATATAAGAAGGTTCTTTCCGAAAAAAAGGCCATGTTAGGCATCCCTATTTTCAAATAATTTTTTTAACGTATCTTAAAATAGGAAAATGCTAGATTTTCTAAATTAATTCTCAAATTTGTTCCCAAATGTCATGTGCCAAAATTTATTAATACTAATTTAATTAATTATGATGAATCCTCTATATTCACATAAATTTCATCAATTAAAACATTTTAAAATGTCACGTCAGCTATGTTACGTCATTTGAGATCTTAAATTAGTAACGTTTTTTAGGTACGTAACATTACTCGTTAAAATAAGAGAAAAAAATAATTTAAGATACATCTCAGATAACCTAAGGAAAAAAAATGAATTTAAAACTACATCTCACATAACATTTATAAGATATGGAGTAAAATTATTGTATTTTAATATATGCAATTTTTTTATGTAAACTAATTTTATTCAATATCTCAGACAAATTATCTCAAACGTATCTTAGTTTCCTATTCTGTTGAAATAATTTGATCCGCATAACTATAAAATATATAACTTATACTAATATCCATAAAACAAATAAAATAAAATAATAATTTTAAGCACACGATTGCGAAAAATTTTAATGTACATTATCTATTATATTATTAATAGCACAACATGAGGTTTTGTGAGACAATTTATTCAACGTTGAAATTACACAAAACAATTTATTCAACGTTGAAATTACTAATTTACCCTTCCTATATTATATTAATGAACAAAAAAATTGTTTATATTGAGAATTGAACCCTTGACCTCTAACTTGTAAATGAGAATCCTTACCACTATACTATACTACTAGACATGAGTTTTGAATATATCATAAAACTCATTATTAATATATCATGAGACAACCATCATATATTATATCAATGATAAAAAATTTGTTCCTAGAAAGAATTGAACTCTTGACCTCTAACTTAGAAAAAAGGTTACTTACCACTATACTAGACATCAATTTTGGTTATATTATAAAACTCATTATTAATATATCGTGAGACAATTTAATTATCATGAAATTACTAAATTACCTTTCCTATATTATATTAACGATAAAAAAATTGTTTCTAATGAAAATTTAATCCTTGAACTCTAACTTAGAAGTGAGATTTATTATCACTATGCTAAATATTAGTTTTGATTATATTATAAAACTTTGAGAATATTTCGAATAGTACATAGTTATGTAACATTTTTTTATTCTATAGTAGAAACATGTTACATGGATTTAGAAGATAGATCCTTTAATTTGTGTATTAATTTATATCTTACGCATATCCCTTAATCCGGGTCAAAATGCACAAATCGGTTGTGGATGATCATGCAATCACTACTAATATGAATTCTTATATGCTCATAACTCAGTCATTTGAACATTCGTTCAAAGAGACTAGCATATTAAAATTTACTTATTGTTAGTGGTACATACATCAATCATCATGAATAGATAATTTCTTAGATACGTTTTGCATACTATGCATTTACATGTTGCAAGCACCATTTAATTACAAAACAATATAAATACATAATAACATGATTTTACTAGCAAAGTTCGAGCGATAAATTGCATGCACATTAACCACCTATATACTAACATATTTAATTATAGTGGAACAGAAAAACATATCGATCCATTATCTCTTTCTTATGACAATATGGGTTTGGGAAGTTCTACTGCTTGCTCTCTGCGTTTTTAAAATTTAGGTTCAGCCCATTCTGATAATATCAGCTCAAACAAAAAACTGAAGCACTAATTTAAGACACTTGGTTTCATGGTGTTTGGATCACATGGTTGATCCCAAGCTATTTGGAGCCAGTCTCTTGTATAAATTCTTCAATCGTATCTATCTTTTGCTAATATGCAAGTTCAGAACAGTCATTATTTATGTAAATACTTTTATACTCCTAACTCGGGCAAGTAGTAATCCTTGAAATGAGATAACCACATTGCAAATGATACCTTTTTTTAGCTATATAGTTGATATACACCGTGCACACATAATCCCTTTTGGACTTACTGAGCATCAACACATTGAAAATACTATTTGATTATTTGAATATAGAGCAACACAAACTAACAAGTCAGTACCTTACAAAATTTACTATCGCCTAAAAGCTACATGTAAGAGATTCATGCCTACTTGAGATTGACACTAAGCAATAAATAAAGGAGGAATCTCGCGCTCACAACACAACATATATTGCATTATCAAGCTAATATTCAAATATGCGGGAAGTCATTAAGCACATCTAGAGCATGCCCGTAGCTCGCACGAGCTATAAAGCTAGTTTAGAAGAATAGTACGACGTTTTCCTAAAATTTCTCGAGAACTTTTCACAAATGATTTAAAATGATATGTGTCAAATTTTCTTTTATGGTCATAATACTGCTCCATCCGTCAACCTCAATTGTTTATATTGGGAGGGGCGCATGATATACATTGTAATGCTTCTAAAAAGTATATTTTCATAATTTTTTTTTCTTTCTTTTAAATAAAAGTTTAATGTTTAAACTTTTATTTAAAAAAATAAAAATTTAAAAATAAGTTATGGAACTATACTTTATATACACCTTAAAATATATGTTAAAAATTGCTGAAAACATGTTAAAAAATGAGAAGGACAGAAGTAATACTTTTTACGAAAAATTTTGGGGAAACTTTTCAATTTACAAATAGGAGTACTATTTAAAAAACAGGCATCCCAATCAAGTCACTATTCACTACTACACCGATAAACTTGCCTCGTTTATTATTTTACATTAGCTTATAATAATCCGTATAATGCATGGTTTTTTTTAATATGTTAAAAATTTTATTTTATGCTATATTTATGTTTTTATATAATCATTATTTTGTAAAAATTATTTTAATATAATTTCATATAAATTTAGTTAATGATATGCATAATTTAAAATTTTTATTAGAATTTTAAGTTAAATAAGTTGTTGACGGGATACGAAACTTGAATTTTTAGTAAAGTACTTTAATCATAAAATATACCTTATAATTATATCTAATGGTTCTTATAAATTACTAAAAATCTAATAGCAAAATGGTGTAATATTTTTGGGTATATATTAATGATTGCAAAATTATGTGGTTTAAAACTTATATATAAAATTCTTTTAAAAAAATATGTCGTTGACAGAATTGGAACCTTCAAATTTTGGTAAATTAATTTAAACATATAATATATCCAATCATTAGATCTAACGGTTCTGATGTTTTACTAAAAATCTAACGGTCATTATTCGTTGTATACATATGTCTATTATATTTTTTTAGTGATTAGACGATATAGTATTATATTTTGTGTATATATTGATTATTGTAAGATTGTATTTTAAAATAAAAGTTAAAGTGTTTTATTTAGAAAAAAATATTATTGATTGAAAGATACGATATTTTAGTTGTTTATAAAAGGTAATATTATCAATCAATTAAAAGTAAGCCTCTTTACTTAGAAAGAAAATATTAATAATTAAAAGATATAATACGATTGATTTTTTATGTGTTTATAAAAGCCAATATATTCAACTAAAAAAAATGTGAAAAAGACAATCTATTAATTACCATTAATTATATTAAATTATTATTTATTTTGGTAAATAAGATAAACAAATCGAAAACCAAAACTGCTTTAATACAATACTCCCTCCGTCCCAATTTACATGTCCCTTTTCTAAAAAGCACACATATTAAGATAAAGTTAGTTGAATAAATTTTTCCAACTAATACCCTTATTTAATACGGAGTACATTGGAAAATGAGAATAGAGTTAAGTTTAAAAAAGTCAAATTTTTGATATAATAAATGTAAGGATAATTTTGTAAAACTACACTTAAATTTGCATTGAAAGGAGAAAAGGGACATGTAATTTGGGACAAATTTGTTTTAGAAAAGGGACATGTATTTTGGGTATTTTGGGACTAAGTATAGATAAGACCCAAAAACCCAAAAACTTAAGGACCGGGCCTGTTGTAAGAAGATGAAATGGTGCAGGAAAATTCAAATAAAGAGATTAGTATTTTTTAGTATGTATCACCTGTTTGTGGTTGGGTTGCCTGATCAGTGATCCCCTAGTGAAGATGACGCTGATGCTATTGTAGGACCAAACACTTGCAAAAGGCAAAAACAAAAACAGGAGGAAGGGTTTGAAAATTCGCCCATTTCGAGTTGGGCAATTCATGACCAGAAAGCGTGCCAATAATTTGGACGTAAAAATTGAAGATTCAGGTGAATGGTTATTAGTTTTTTATTATCTCTGAATGCATTTTGAACTTTGTAATAGTTTGTAAATTTTTCCATGAACTTATAATAATTCGTTCATACCTCCTTAGGTAAGTGATATGTGTTGGAATTGTTGAATAGCATGAGATTTTGTTGAGGCATTTCTGACACTTTTTAGAGTGATTGTTTACTTAACACGACACTAGAACTCGGTTTAGGAGGGTCGTTCTAGGAGGGTCTCGTTCTAGGAGGGTCTCAGGAGTCCCTCCACATTTATATAATTAAATATTTATTATTGGTATTGGTTATGTTTGTTATTGTGGTCAATCGTAGCGAAATGTATCGTACGATTGAGAGGGAGTGTTGAATAGCATGAGATCCTGTTGGTGCCTGATATCTTAAGATTTTAGATGGACTGGTTAGGAATATTTCCATAAACTTGTAATATAATCCGTATGTACCTTATTATAACCAAGTGCCTTATGTTTGGTTTGGACTTTAGGCCTATACAAGTGAGTTGGGTCGGAGTCGAACACTGTTATATTCATATCTGAGATTGAACCAATAATTTCAAACTTCAAACTCTGCGCGATAAAAGTTTGATATGTTCAAGTTCTGCTCAAAAAATCAAATTAATTCTACTAAATGTTGACGAAAGTTCGAATGTGATGAGTTCGTTCGAGTTCGACTCAATTATATAAAAAATCATTTTTAAATTTTTAAATAAATAATTATACAATAAAATAAATATATAAAAGCTTGATGAGCCTTGCGAAGGCATAAATTGATTCTACAAGTTCGAATGTGATAAGTTCAAATCGAGTTCGACTCAATTATACAAGTAAATTATTTGTAAATATTAAATAATTATATAGTAATATATTTTAAATAAATAAATACTCGATTAGGGTCGACGAAGGTCCAACTCTTCTCGTGCTTGAATAAACTCGAGCTTAGCTCGATTATTTACGAGTCAAATTCGTATATTTTACAAATCGAGTTCTAACAGCTCATGAATTGTTTGACTCATTTACGCCCTTAGTTTGGAGCGTTTGACTTTTTGTTTAATACTCTTTAAACTACCTCTAACCAGAAAAACAAACTATGGATGATGTGGAGCTTAAAACAGTTAAATAGTTGTTAATTGTTTTATATTATTATTTAGATATGAATATGTTTGTAATTGTAAATATATTATATAGTTAGGAACATTGTAGATTATAGTAGTAAAATTAAAAAGGATTTGTTTCCTTCAATTTATTACAATAGTATATATGAATAATTATTCAGTTTTTAAGAAATTACTTGGCTTCCAAATAATGGTCATTTATATAAGTGTTTCTCGTCGATTCTATGCGGAGATAGGTATTTACCCCTTGTTTAACCCTTTTCCTACCTTTGTCCTACATCAAGTGGTATCAGAGCCACGTTCCTCCACCCAAACAACATAAATCATCATCAACCAACAACAACCGCCTCCAGTAGCCGTATGCCCGTATCCACCCACCAGAAGCCCTAGTGGCCAAGAACAGCCACCATTAGTAACCGCTAGAATCAGTCTACCACCATTGCACCCTTTGTTCAGTATAGTCTGAGGGCTTTCAAAACCCTATAATTTTTTAGAAAAGCCCCACTCTTGAGAAAAACAATGTCATCACCAAAAACACCCGAGCAATTGATTTGGAGGTATTTTGTGCTAAGATACATCGTCAAGCGATATTGTATATACTTCCATAGCTTCATCCATCTTAGCTATGATTATAGGCTATCATACGAGAAAAGGCAACATTATGATGATTTAATGACACATTTCGAGTATGTGCATGAAAGATCATTATTAAAGCAAATATTGAAGTTATCAAAGGACATTAGTGTTAGATTGGAAATGTAGCAAATTAGTGATTCTTTTGTTTCCAAGGCATTAACAAAAAGCACGACTTTGAAGTTAAATTTTGAAGTTAAATTCAGAGCCTGTTAAAGTTTGAACCCGAGCCACAAACGGAGCATGATGAGTATGTTGAAACTGAGCAACGGATGGAACATGGTGAGTTTGTTTTTGGAAAAGAAATTCAAGCTAATGTGGACTTGGTTGAGCATATCAATTTTGTAATTCCAAAAAGGTTTATGAAGTCAAACATAATGATTTATTTCAATAGCTTCCACAAATTCATGTCCAACTCATACGGAGTCCCGTTTGAGGATTATGGATACTTCTTTATTATAAAACTCGCGACAGAGTTTTTTTTAATGGAAAGGAGAATGATGCGGAGCATAAAACAATTAACTTATTTGTTAATTGGTTTATGTTATTTAGAAATAGATATGTTTGTAATTATAATTATATTATCTAGTTAGGAACATTCTAGATTATAGTATTAAAATAAAAAAAGCATTTGTTTCTTTCAATTAATTATGGTAGTATATATAAATAAGTATTTAGTTTTCAGGAAATTCCTTAGCTTCCAAGTAATAGGTATCTATACAATCGCTTGTAATCTCACATTATGAAATAGAGATGAATTTTTGAATTAAATTTGCCGATTATTGTACAGTTAAACCTCGATAAATGAATACATTCGGGATCAAAATTTTTTATTCATTAATCGAGATTATTCATTTATCGAGATCAAAAATACATTGTCTCTATTATGTCGGGACCGGAAAAAATTATTCATTTAACAAGATTATTCGTTTATCGAATATTCATTTATCGAGTTTCTCTGTATGTTTCTCGGTACTGATTCTCTACGGAGATAGATATTTATCCCTTGTTTAACCCTTTCCCGACATAAATGGAAATACATAAAATTTTGCTTTATGATACATACATAAAATACTTATTAATAAATGTAAGATATCTTAAGAATATTATCTTTATTGTAATGTATTATTGTATAACATAATCTTTTTGTTGGGGTAACAATTAGTGTATTTTTTGTCAAAAGGTAACAGCTATTTGATCGTATTTCATTTAAATTGTCAAAGCTTTAATGAAAAGTTGTAGGCATGGATTCTCTTAAGCGACCTGTTTTTTCTTAAAAGTAATCCAGAAATAATGATCTTGAGTATCTATATTGAGACAAACAAATAACAATTTTATAAGCTAATTTTTAGAATTTTATCATATCTAAAAGTAAAATGTTCCTCTCTATGACCATAGCGTAAACTTTCAAAAGAAAAACATACAAGATTTTATTAGGGGGTGAGAAAAGTTAAGGGAGAGGAAAATGGAGAAGGAAAACAGCTGCAGTAATGAAAATAAGGTGGTAGAAGGAATTGCAACTCACGGGATAAAGCACGTTACATACAACGTGCTTGGTAACATCTTCCAGGTTCCATCTAAGTATGTTCCTCCTATTAAGCATGTTGGTACTGGTGCTTACGGAATCGTCTGGTAATTTCTATCTCGTTGTATACCTCTGGATTTCGAAAAGTATATTCAAAGAACTCGTATTGCTCTTCTATTGTTGTCGTTGCTAAATGAATAGTCTTTGCTGATTTGTCTTAATTCACATAGCAACTCGTATCGCTCTTCTGTTGTTGTTGCTAAATTAATCTTCTTTGCTGATTTGTCTTAAATTTAGCATTTTTGGCAGACGATCACCAATTTCCTTATAAATTTTCTCTACTTTTTATTACTAAGTGATTTAATTTACTTGTCACAGTCGCGCTACAGATTCTGAAACAAAGGAAGAGGTCGCGATTAAGAAAATTGCTAATGTTTTCGATAACAGGATTGATGCTAAAGGGACTTTGCGCGAAATTAAACTCCTCTGCCATATGGACCATAACAATGTATTTAATATCTCCTTGAACAAACATTAATCTTTCCTAAATTGCTATGTAGTCCTGATTATTTCACTTTTAAAAAATTTCCCATTCTTGACCATTTTGCTGTTATTGTGAATTTTAGATTTGCCAGGCAGAATTCTACACACGCAATTAATCAGTAAATTATTTTTTTCTCTTATGGTTTTGGGGTATTTTAAACTTTGGTGTAGGTAATCAAAATTAAGGACATCATGGCACCACCGGAGAAAGAGAATTTTTCTGATGTTTATATTGCATATGAGTTAATGGATACAGATCTTAATCAAGTAATACGCTCATCTCAGGCATTGACAGAAGACCACTGTCGGGTATTTATCATATTATTTTTTTGCCTTCTTACCCTTGAATTTAGTGGCTTGTGTTTTGTGAGGTTTTTGCATATAACAAGATGGTAGTTCTAGGTACCTAGTCATTTTACCATAATTAAAGAACAAGGTCAACTTTTCTTCAAAATGTTAAGAACCTCGACACATTTATGGATAACACCACTCTCATCTGTATTTACTGTTCCAGTGCTTTAAGTCCTAACTTGAGGTGAAGCTTCAAGTGATTTTCTTAAGTATTGTCTTTTTGCAGTATTTTCTGTACCAGTTACTCCGTGGATTGAAGTACATACACTCTGCAAATGTTTTGCACCGTGATTTGAAACCAAGCAACTTGCTTCTCAACTCAAACTGTGACCTCAAAATTTGCGACTTTGGGCTTGCGAGAACCACCCCTGAGACTGCTGTCATGTCAGAATATGTAGTAACCCGCTGGTACAGAGCCCCGGAATTGTTGCTCGGTTGTTCAGCATATACAGCTGCCATTGACATCTGGTCAGTTGGTTGCATTTTAATGGAGATAATCATGAGGAAACCTCTCTTTCCGGGTAAAGATTATGTTGAGCAACTGTTTCTTATCACTGAGGTAATCATTGTGTTTCAGCTTCCTTGCTAGTGTTAGGTTTTGGGATTCATCTCAATTATGTGTAGATTTTAAAAGAATGCAATACTGTAAAGCTTAAACCTTCCAAAAAGATCATAAGATAAATTATCAAAAAGTTTATTGTGCTAGTATTATAATTGTGGGTTGTGAATTATATCGTTATTTTGTTGTGCTAGTACTTTGATTGTGGGTTGTGAAATTATATCATTGTTTTTTTGGAGCAGCTTCTAGGTTCTCCTGAGGATTCTGATCTTGGATTTCTTAGGAGTGATAATGCAAAAAAGTACATTAAGCAACTTCATCATGCCCCAAAGAAATCTTTTGCGGAGAAGTTCCCAGATGCATCAACGGTAGCCATCGATCTTGCACAGAAACTGTTGGTATTTGATCCGTCAAAACGCATAACCGGTAAATGCCTCGTTGTATTTTACAACAATATTAGCAATTTGTGTCTAGTCAAAATTTATATTTGCATATTTGAAACATGGTACTGAGTATGCCTTCTGTTCCTTTTTTCACGATGATTTTGTAGTTGAGGAAGCATTAAAGCATCCATTTTTATCAAGTCTGCATGAGATCAATGAGGAGCCAACTTGTGAATCTCCCTTCATTTTTGACTTTGAACAAGAAAATTTGAGTGAAGAAGATATAAAGGAACTGATATGGTTGGAAATTATCAAATTCAACACAGATAAGATGCAAGGGTAGTCAGATATTTATCTCTTCTGCTAAGACCATTGGTGTTCCTAATTATGTATCTAGAGTAAGAATGGCGGAAAGATTATTTCTCCTTTGTACTGAGCAGTTCGTAGAACCACATTCTTGATCACCTATTTAAGCAAGGTGGGTGGGGCATATAGTAATAGCCTAATGGCAAGAATTCTCTCCCAACCTTCCCCAAGAAATAAGGTCATGTCTTCGAATACTCACTCCCCCTCCCCATATAATATTACAAATACAATGCATTGAAAAATTTGGGTCTGGTACTCGATTTAGCATTTTGAAAAAACTAGCCTTTCATCATTGTGATTGATTTGCTCCGATTAGTTGCAGCAGACTAGCAGTATCTAGTTAGTATAAACCTTTTCCAAATTTCCTTGTGGTATAATGTGTTATTCAACTTATCTTTGGTTTTCATCATTTCCTTCCTGGATATATCATGCTTTATTTTGTATTGTCCAAATTTTAGATTATCTTTGATGCTTATGATTTAGAGTTAGTACAATCTGACTGAATTCTATGCACATTTTATTGGTGTTCTAAACTTCATATATAATTGTTGCAGAATTTTGAAGTAACTTGTAGATAGTGGTTTGATTTACAGTTTCAAGCGTGTAAACTGTGTGTGTTGAGAGCATAGAAAAACATGAATCCATGTGCAAAATATGTTTACACCACTTCTGGTGATAAGACATAGCTCTTGCGATAGATGCTTAGGTGCTATTTTCATTGTCGAGTTAATCGTTTAGAACTTCAGATTGTGGTTTGCATCTTTCCGGCGAGTCCGAATTTTCTACACCACTTTAGGTGCGTCACTCCATGTGCCATCTTAGGTGGTTGTTTTTGATTGGCTCATCTCTCATTAATATAAATGGGACACCTCTACATTCACATCAACCACTCAATCAAAAACAACCACCTAAGATGGCACATGAAGTGACACACCTAAAATGGTGTAGAAGATTTGGACTCCTTTCCGGCAGCCACCCTAATATGGTAGCCACTGATTCGTATAGCAACTCATCAATTTCATCTAATTCCCTAGGTGCTGACTGGTCTACAGGCCAACCTACTACTGGTTGCACCGACTCTCCGAAACTTTAAGGTGTCAGGTCGGAGGAGGGTTTAATTAGTCTTAGTGTCCAAATTATATATTAAATATTGACGAATTATTGGAGGGTAGGAGGGTTTAAACCACATTTATCCTCTGTTATGTGATGCTAAGTTACGGAAGTAAACAAGATGTTACTTAGCCTGGTAATAGTAGAGACATAAATGTGTAAAAGCAGATACATAAATATGGGAAAAGAATATATATATGTACGATCTAATTATAGTGACATAGATCACAAGGACATGAAGAGTTCTCTATTTGACAATTGACATTGGTCCTTTTTGGCTGAATTGATAAGTTCGCTTATTGAACTTTAAGTCCGGTCCAACTTATTTACAAGTGTTTGCCTACCAACTTATTTTAATGATTTATGATCTTATAAGTTCATAAGTTAAAAGTTAGAAAGTCCCATTATGATCTTATAAGTTCATAAGTTAAAAGTTAGAAAGTCCCAACTTTTTTCCAGCTTATTAACTTATTTGTACTATTTTTAAATCCCTTCGTTTTTAATTTGTTTTTTCCCGTTAATCGACGATATTTTTTTCAAATCTAACTTCACCATATTTTTCTCCATCTCTCAACGATCATTTTGCATACCATATGTGCTATATTTCGACACGATTTAGAAAAATTATATTAAAAATATGTGTTCTACAGTAAACTTATAATTTCCGATTTACCAAACACTTTACTAACTTATAATTTCTGATTTACTTATCACTTATAATCAATTTATTAACTTAAAACAATAAATTACTTTTTTTAAGCTACCCAAACGGCCCCATTGACATGCTGCTCTACTAGGTAACTGATCTAGGAATTCAGTTACTATTGTATGATAAAGATAATGGTGTGTTTATCATACAATAGTAACTAGATCCAGGTTGCAATTAATAATGTTGGCACTGCACCATGATGTACGTGCTTGACCCTCCTTCAACCGAGCCATCAAGTTACACATTTGAAAAGTGTCGATATTATCCACATTCCCAACAAGGGTCCTGGTCCCTGACAATTGATTGTCAGGGACCGTTTATCCAACAATCTGCTTCCTGGCCGTTGGATGCCGTTGGATCGTTGATCCAACGGCCATGATTTAAAAAAAAATTTCGACCTGTCCGCGCTTAATTTCCGCGGAACGCTATCTATCCGCGCTTATTTTCCGCGGAACAGTCTAATCATTCCGCGTTAAAAAACCGCGGAATGCCTGGAAAAACTGATATACACGATTTAGCCCATTTTAACCCGTATAACCCGTAAAATCTGAAAATCCCTAACTGTGTGCGATTGAAGGCGATTGAAGGTGCGATTGACGGTGGTTTTGCTGCGATTCGAAGAATGGAGGGTGGAAGGAAGGATTATGAAGAAAGGTATTTCTAATTTACTGTTTGAATTGGGGTTTAGGGTTAGGGTTCTCAGTTGGGAAGAAATTGGGGGTTTAGGGTTAGGGTTCTTAGCACATTCGATTGCATTCATTTCGTAGTGCGAATGTATGTTAATTCCATTGCATTGGTATGAAATGTGGGTTTGTGTATGTATGAATTCGAATTAATTGTTCTAAAATTAAATGGAACGAATTTAGTAAATAATTATTGGAACGAATTTCTGTATGTATGCATTCGAATATATGTTCATATACTGTGATTTTATATGCTTGTGACCTAATAATAATAAAAGAGTTTCTCTTGAATGCTTAAATCTTAAATCTTAGTAAGTTGTGGCTGCATCTTTTGCCTTTTAATTTTGATGTCACAGATAGGTTTTGCTGCAGCATTTTTCCTCGAAAGAGGAAACTTTGCTGTTTAAAAATTTGAGCAATCTTTAGGTTATTATTAATGAAGGCTATTCCCTCTGTTGTGTTTCTCAAGTGTGTGTCATCTATAGAAATTCTTGGCATTTAGAAGAGGAAGAAATACTACTATTTTCCCTTAATAGGCACAAAATCTGAAGAAATAGGGAATTTAGTAGCAAACACATCGTTCAGTATCAGGCTTATCAGGCTTCACTGCTGAATATTATAAGAGATCGCCATTGTCAGATTGCACTCTGCATTGTCGCATGTCAGATTACTCCCATGTCAAATAACATTTCTTAGAATTATCATAAAATATGCATTATTATCGCACTTCTTAGGCTCTCGATTTATAAATATTACTTTCTATAGGACTTGGACACATAAAAAGATACATAACACATTTATATAATCTCAATTTTGCATCCACAAAAACAAAGGTGGAATAATGACCGCTCTAAATTCCACTAACTTAATACTGTACTACCATTTACGAAGCCAACAGCTTCACCTTCACATAGATGCCCAGATTGTTCCAAGTTCTGATATTAAATTATTGAGGCAAATACTACTTTGTGAATATTGAGGCAACAATTAGGATTAGAAATAGATAGAATATTGAGGCAACAATTAGGATTAGAAATAGATAGAATATTGAGGCAAATACTACTATATGTGGATAGAAACCTACATAAATTTGTATATTAAGTTCTAATCTTATGAATCTGTGTAGCTGCCACAACTTCAAATGTCAAGTTTTCTTGTCCTCTGTTCTCTCTTGTGAATTTTTCTTTTCCTCTGTTCTCTCGTGTGAATCTGTGTAGCTGCCACTATTTAAACTGTCAATTCTTCTCGTCGTCCACTTATCGATGCTATCGTTTTTATTGTTATCTCCGTCGTAATCCTTATGCATCTCCTTCTTCCAAGCTTGAAAATTAAACCCGGGGCAACCCAGGTTTTAATTGTATCTATTTGGAAGTTGAACAACTGATCACCATGGCCCTGCTCTCTTGTTTCCTTGTCCATGAAATAAAAATGTATTCAGCTAAAGGGAAGTGAAACAGGTGTATGGTGGTAAAAATAAATTGTCAAAATTACAGTTTGAAGACAAACACTAAATATTGCTAGGAATAAATACCACCTCAACCATTTACATTATATACAAAAAAATATTCTCTTAATTTAACAAGTCCAATTCATATAACCATTTCTCTGTAACGCAATAAGTCCAAAATTAGGAAATTTTAATTTTAAGGGACCCTGAATCCCTTAATCTTAGTGAGGATTTGAAAACTTGTTGCTTACTTTAACTTGTTACTTTACTATCATAAGTCATGACAATTTGTTTCTATTATTTCATCTCAAGCTCCGTATGTATGGACATATGCCTGTCCTTGTCATACATATTTTAGTGCATTCTTTGTTAGTAATAATCTGCACATTGGGATTAGATGGCAAATTACTAATCTGATTTTGTTTAAATTGTGGATGTTTCAGGTTGGAGGACGTATTGCCGGGCCCTATTAGTCATACGGTTATATTCAACAATGACTATCATGTGAGTCAGGATGTGTGGAGGGGTGTTGACAGGGGCACCTTACAGTGTTTTTGTGGTAATAGATTGATGCGCAGTTGGGTTTTGAATGATGCGCAGAAGCAACTATTGGTGATGACTGGATTTGGGTTGTTTGTTAATAATGGAGTGGTGCTTCAGAACGATACTGCACTCATCACAGCCCTTGTGGAGCGGTGGCGGCCCGAGACTAATACTTTCTTCATGAGGCAGGGTGAGATGACAGTGACATTGCAGGATGTCCATTACATTTTGGGATTGCCTACTATTGGTCAGCCTTTGGTTGGGCGTGCAATCAATAATCCTCAATCATATTTTGGTAGAAATTGGTTTGAGGAGCTTTTTGAGGCGGAGATCGAGAAGGCTTATGGTAGAGGAGGCATAAAATATACTTGGTTGCATTCTATGTATGGGGGGGATCCTGGTGATGACCCGGACAGGATTGTTCTACACACACAGGCGTACTTGATGATGGTTGTGGGGTCAGCTTTGTTTCCTACTAGTAGTAGGAATGTGGTGCATCCGAGGTACATTGCGCCTCTCCTCTACTTGGATAGTATTCACACATATTCTTGGGGGTCTGCTGTCTTGGCATACTTATACCGGGGTCTTGAGCATGCATCGAAGAAGGGAGCCCAGAGTATCAGTGGTTGCTTGCTTCTGTTGATGATATGGTCTTATCAGAGGTTCGATATTGGACGGCCTATTCCAGATCCTACACGGGATAATTTCCCCCTTGCTGAGTATTGGGCTAGTTCGAGGGTGCCGAAAAAGGGGGGAGATAATGTTACTGAGGAGGCAGAGGAGGAGGAGGAGGAGCAGCCTGTTCAGGGCAAGGGGAAGGGAAAGGGAAAGGGAAAGGCGAAGGTGAAGGGGAAGGGGAAGTTAGTTGAGGATGACTTGCTTGAGGAGGCGGAGGATGAGTTGCTTGATGAGCATGTGGTGTTGGGTAAACGGAGTAGACGTCATGTTAGTAAGGGGCCGCATCATAGCTTGCCACACTACCGGGGTGAGTTTGATGGAGTTGCAGGGGAAAGGGTTAACTGGACCCCTTATGATCATTTCTGGGATTCTGATGATGAGGGTCCAGATGAGGATTGGGAGGGTTTTTATGCCGGCTCTGCTAGGGTTGCACTTGTTCATTATGATATTGTTGAGTATCAGCATGCTGACAGGGTTATGAGGCAGTTAGGGTTGAGGCAGGGGATTCCTAGGTCTCCGGTTGACATGACAGCATATAGGGGGGCTAAAGTTAGTTTTGTGGGCCTTGATTGGATGGCTGTATGGTTTGCTGAGATTGGGGAGTGGTACAGATTTACTGATAGGCCCGGCGATGTTGACTTGGATGATTCTCTTCATGTTTCTGAAGCAGACTATATGGCATGGTACCTTGACATATCCCGGATGCGGGTCGGGAAGCCCCAACCACATCCACAGGAAGAGTATGCTACTCGAGAGTTGTTTAACAACTTGAAGGCCTATGAACTTGTGAGTTTTGTTTCTTATATATATTTGTTCTCTTTGCACCTTTACTAATTGATGTTAATGTTTTAATGATGCTTATCATCTTGTGCAGATCATGAAGGGGTTGGAATTTGCACAAAAGATAGATTGTTCCATTCCTGAGGAGTACAAGGAGGAGTTTGGGAGGATTGCACCCACCTTCTTAGAGCCTTTCTGTAGCTTCATGAAGGAGGTTCGAGGTCCGGCCTATACAATGCCAAAGTTTGAAAATGTTCAGTTACGGGGTAAGGCGAAGGAGACTCCTATGACAGGCATCGATGATCATGATATCATAAAGCTAACACAGCCTTCCCAGCATCTGTCACAGACTCCCATGGATGTAGATGAGCCATCTTCTTCGAGGCCGGAGAAGCTTGGTGTACGTCGTGTGGTGGAAAGGAAATGGCAGATCAATAAGCCACTCAAGGAGAATAAGAAAGACAACATCAAGTATACATGGGGATGGGATGATGGGGTGGTCAAAGCAAAGGGGGGAATTTGGCATAAAAAGTATAATTTGAATGAGATTGCGATGTTATCTTTGGCACCCGGGAGTTGGATAGATGACCGGGTTATCTACACATACATGGTATTCATTGATCTTACACCCATTTTATATAGTAATATGCATTGATACTGCCATCTTGCTTATGCACTAATGTTGTTTATTTGCTTGTGTTCTTGCAGTGTTTGCTACGAGCCCGTGAGGAGGACATTTTGTTGGAGAACGTGTTCGAGCGCAAGCCTACCTACTATTTCATGGACCCCTTTTTTATGAACTTTGCCAAGGGTGTGGACACTAGGCGTGAGAGTAAGGCACTAGCCAGATTTTATCTTCAGTGGGCCACTTGTGGTGTAGGTCCACCTATAAACAAGGTGGATTTCATTTTTGTCCCCGCCCATGTCACTGGAAATCATTGGGTATTGTTTGTTTATGCTGTGAAGAATTGGGGGGTCATTCTACTAGATCCACTGTACGAGGATGCTGAGTATCCGACGGAGGAGCGAGTCATGGTATTCATTCTTTCTTTATGTTCGCTTTTTTTATTTCCTTCTAACTTTTGTTTCTAATGAGTTGTACTATATTTTAGGTTCGAGTACTTCCGGGCATGTTGAGATATCTTGATAGGAATTTCATGACCGTACCGAAGGAGGAGCCGAGTGTTCAAGCATGGAGTGATAGGCCGAAACAGAAGAATAGTACGGACTGTGGCCTCTTCGTGATGAAGTACATGGACTACCTCCTGCAAGGCTATGAGATTGACTCATTGGTGTGGACGGACGAAGACATTGAGATTTTCCGTTATAGGATTGCCATTGAGCTTCAAAAGGGAAATGCTAGACGAATTCCGGGCTTCCTTATGCGTCAGAGGATCGAAAATGCGTAGTTTAGTTCGTTTTCATTATTTTATTGTAGTTAGTTAGAACCTCTCTATGTTAATAGAATTGAAAACATTCATGTACTTGACTTAGTTGCAATGAAATACATGGTTTATTTGGTTTATATCGGTCGTTTATCGACCGTGTCCCTTCCCGTTTCCCCCATAAATTTTTGTAGTTGCATATTATATTTGGTTTATTTGGTTTATTGGTTTTATTTTCATTGGATTTGGAGGAGATGAAATTTTTCATGTTTTGTGAATTTTGGGCGATTTTGGCCATATTTTGGAGTCTCCGTAAATTTTGTGAAATTTTTTTTTTTCTTGATTTTCTTGCAGAGACAGGTGCAGAATAGCTGCAGTATTTGTGTGACCTGTTTTGTACAGGTGGGAAGTGCAGGAAACAGGCAGTTTTTGAAAAAAAAAACCAGGACGTTCCGCAATTATTTTCCGCGGAAGGGCATACTGTTCCGCGATAAATATCCGCGGAATGGCAGAAACAGAGTAAAACAGGGGAAAACAGCCTGCATGTTTGGCTGATTTTGCACTAACTTTTGGAAGTTAGTGCCAAATCTGTCGAAAAAAATGTCATTCCACTTTGTAAAATCTTAAAATGTTATAATAAGTGAATTTTTGGAAAAAAAAACATTAACTGTTTTAATTTATAAAAAAATCAAAATTCCTCAAAAATTGCCTAAATTAAGTTTATTTTGGAATTTTTGAAATGACCTTTACACTCTTGAAATTTTTTCAGATCACTTTGTAAAATCTTAAAATGTTATAATAAGTGAATTTTTGGAAAAAATAACATTAATTGTTTTAATTTATAAAAAAGTCAAAATTCCTTAAAAATTGCCTAAATTAAGTTTATTTTGGGATTTTTGAAATTACCTCTACACTCTTGAAAATTTTTCAAAACACACCGTACATTCTTCAACCATTATGACATGGAAATTTGGATATAAATTTCAAAACACACCGTACATTCTTCAACCATTATAAATTACATTCATTTCATTATAATTAAATATGACATGGAAATTTGGATATAAATTCAAAAATAAAACCACAACAATTCCAAATACTACAACATAAATTAGTACATCATAAGAGTTACAATTCCAAATATTACAACATAAAATTACTACATCATAAGTTGAAGAAAGTGTTCAAAAGAAAATGCCCTTAAAATTACAAATTTGCTTCATCTAACCAAATATGCCTAAAATATTGGAGAAGCCGGCCGACAAACGGTGAGTCGGAGTACCGGGAGGAGCATCCACCTTGACAAACGCGGCAACTTGGTACAAGACAACAACACAACCTTCACGGAAGACGCCACTAGCAATGGCTTTGTGAGTGCTTGTGTCGTTCCAAAGAGAGACATGTATAGGGATTGATCCATCATAGAGATAAAATGTTGCCCAACAACGAGGATGATTACTATCCTTTACGTGGGAAACCCATCCCTTGACAAATGCCACACGCTTTTGATCACGTGTGCAACCTTCGCGAGACCTGAATTTGTAAATCTCACTAATATTGTCACAATAGTCAAGAAGTCCACCATCCCAATCGGAAATCCTCCACTTGCCTTCGGTGTCCTTCCCCAAGTTTAAGACGGGGAAAAAGTAGGGCTCCACAGTATACGCTACCTTCTCCATCATTTCTTCGGTGGCCATCCAACGGCATGCTTCGGTCCAATTCTTTGACCTATAAGCCTCTTCCTCCGGAGGATATTCCTCCTCCTCAACAATCGGTGGGGGCTCAAGTGGTTCCCCCATTATGTCATAGTACTCTGGTAAATTGCGACATATTTCATCCGCTGCATTGTCCGACAGATCACTAACGTATGACTCACTTCCCCCGGAAGAAGCCGAGAGTGAATCACTAACATGCGAAACATCCGAAACATCACCACTATCCATGTTACCTATACATGACAATAAAAAGGATTTTGTTAGATACATAGAAAAGGACATAATGTAAATGACAAAACAGAAAAGTAGAGATTTTTAACAATTACAATTGACCACTTTGAGCTTTTTCTACATTTTCACCACTTTTTTGAGCTTTTTCTACATTTCCAACATTTTCACCACTTTTTTGAGCTTTTTCTACATTTTCAACATTTTGACCACTTTGAGCTTTTTTAAGATCTTCCTGTACTTTTGCACAAGTTCTAATATCATGCCCTTCCAATTTACAACGTTTGCATTTCCTCGGGGCCTTATGAAGTGTCTCTATTGGACTTTTGAAACGATGCTCTTTCTTCCTTCCTTTTGTTTGTGAGACAACGGGATCAAGGATTGCCTCATGCAAGTCATGACCACCTTCTTCAATTGCTTTTGTGCCAACTTCACTCCTCACTTGTTCAATTCCATCAACTCCCATATTTTCAAGAATTTCGGTTTCCCGATTCATGACGGAGACGGCGTACTCGTAACGCTCCTTTGATGCCATGCTACTATGACAAAATGCCATAGTAAGTAAAGTCATGTTGTTGAATCTTTCGGTAGGAGTCAAATCATGGGATGATGTTTCTTCTCCGGTCAAATGGTAAGGCAACACACCATCAATTCTATTAGCATCCTTAGTCCACCGTCTTCTCAAAAAGGCCTCGGGTATTTCGGAAACACATCTCTTTGTCAACACGGCAATAATATGTCGACACGGGATTCCCAAATATTCATACATTCTACACTTGCAACTACCACTTAGAGACATTTTGTTGAATGTAACAAGATAAGTAGTTCTTTTCTCGGGATCCACCAATTGCCTAAAGCATTTGTAGTATGTATTTTCATCTTCTTCCAATGAACGATCTCTATCTTTGTCCACGAAGTATGTTGTAGCTTCCATCAATTGCTCTTGAAATTTTCTGAACATGGTTTTGGTGTATATGGAAGCACCATGTTGCTCTAAAGCGGTCTTCATTTTTATCCCACGACAAGTTTGACGAGTCTTGTAATCCTCTTCTTTCTCCCGCATAAATTGTCTCTCCAAAGCTTTTTGAACATTTTCAACAAATTCCTTCAAACCCGTGCACGAACTAACATAGCTATCAAAAAATGCATTCATTCCCTCGCTCCTTGAAGTTGTGGTTTGACCCGCAGAGAAAGTGTTTCGAGTGAAGGCCTTGATCCATTTATGCTTCAAATTGTACAATCCTTGTAGCCATGTATTATCTTCCAATTTGTACTTCAAAACCAATGCTTTCCATCTATCCTCAAACACATCTTCGGTCAATGAGTTGTATATGCAATTGTTGAAATCAACTTTGAAACTTTCCGGGTACTTGGAGTAGTAACTTGCAAGTTTTTCGGGGAATTTGTTACTAATGTGCCAAGTACACAATAAATGGGTGGTCTTAGGTAGTTGTGAAGCAATAGCCCCGGCCATGGCTTGATCTTGATCGGTAATGATGGTCAAGGGATGTTTGTTTCCGACCGCCTCGAGCCAACTACCTAATACCCATTCAAAACTTGTTTTGATTTCATCCCTCATTAGTGCAAATCCAAAAACAACCGATTGATAGTGATGATTTACCCCGGTGAAAGGAACAAATGGCATGGCATACCGATTGGTTCGGTAAGTGGTATCAAATGCAACCACATCCCCAAAATTTTTGTATGCCATCAAAGAACGGTGATAAACCCATACTAGACATTTCAACCTTTGCTCTTCATCAAGTAATGTCCTAATGTAAAATTTGCCACCACTTTCTTCTTTCAACCGATTCAACAAGTCTAACCCCGCTTGAGCATCATTAACATCTAAATTATTTTTCCTAAACTCACGTACCACATTCCTTACATGTTGTCCATCAAAACCTACATGTTGTTGTCCACCTTTCAAATTGCCAAAAATGGACATTTGTTGCCTAGGAGGAACACCCGACATATATAATGTTTTCATTAGATTTCTTTGTGCCGCGGTTACATGTCTCTCCCTTCGAATCAAATTCATTTTAGAAGGTGTCACAACCTCGTGATTGTGCTCTAACTCTAGTGCGGTTATCTCCCAATGAGTTGTTTTTTTTTATTCACGACATACATTCTAACCTTACAACCACATCTAGGAAGAACATCTCGACGCCGTTTACCTTTAGTACTACTACCCATAAAAATTTCATCGTCATTAACACCTCCTTTATCCTTATTTTCCCCCGATAAATTACAAACAAATAATCGAGCATAAATCTCTTTATTTTTAACACGATTTTGTGTTTCTTGAATTTTAATTGCAAATCCATTTTTCAAGGCATACGCTCTAAACAAATTCTCCGCGGCTTCTAAATTATCAAACCTTTGGTGCAAATAAGGAATATTAACTTCTTCATCAACATTTTCATGCAATTTTTCATCTTTACCATGATCATCATCATCAACAATATTAACATACTCTACATCATCACTAACATTAACATCAACATCAACATCATCACTAACATTAACATCAACATCAACATCAACATCATCTAAACCCTTAAACACATCAACATCATCAATTTTTTTTGATTTTTTCCTAGGTTTAAACTTAGCAAACATCTTATCCGCCATAATAATAACAAAAAAAGAATTGCAAGAAATTACCCAATAAAATGAATGACCTCAATCTCTCTAACTCTTCAATCTTCTCTTCTTTTCCCCCTTTTCAATGCCAAACAGATTTTTTTCAAGCAAAAATGATCATAAATTGGTCTATTAGGTTACATATGGCGGGAGGGGTATTTTGGTCTTCTGCCATTCCGCGGAAAATATGCGCGGAATGAATTTTAAAATTTCCAGGTTCCGCGGAAAAGAAGCGCGGAAGGGTAGTGCTTCGCGGAAAATATGCGCGGAAGGGCTAAATTTTTTTTTTAAATCCTGGCCGTTGGATCAACGATCCAACGGCCAGGAAGCAGATTGTTGGATAAACGGTCCCTGACAATCAATTGTCAGGGACCAGGACCCTCCAAACAATTTATGTGTTACAAAGAAATTGATGGGATGTTGTATTATGAATTGGATGGGACGGTAAGTAATATTATCCCATACTTGAAAATAAGAAAAATAAATGGATTTTGTTAGAAACATGTATATTTAGAATTGTAATTACTAAAGAAAGATGAGGTTTTTTGATAAATAAATTGGTAAAGTAATTTTTTGCAATTTTATTTTTGTTAAGAATAGTTATTTGCAAATTTACCATCACAATTTTAAAAATACTTTTTTTAATTATAAAAATAACAATTTCTTTTAAAAAAAATACCCTTGAGGGACCAACTGTCACATTGCTTGACTGCTTGACACGTCAAGTGCCACGTCAACAAGGAGTGTGATCCACCTGCCACGTCGGCTGCCACGCCAATGCCAACAAAGGTGGGACTCACCTATCACGTCAGCTACCACGTCAACATGGATGAGACCCACCTGACATGTCAGCTGCCACGTCAGTAGGGTGGGATTCACCTTCCACGTTAGTTGCCAAGTCAGCAGGGTGGGACCCACCTGCCACGTGACACATGATCAACATAGGTACAATCAATAGAGGCGCACTCAGTAATATTAAATATAAATAAATAATGGGGAAAATCAATTTTTTGTCACTCAATTATTCATTATTTTAGAAACTTATCACTCAACTAAAATATTTCTCAAAATTAACTCTTTACTAATTTTGTAATTAGTAATTGATCATTCTTTTAAAAATCATTAACATCTGTTAAGCAGGTGCTTAGCTATCAATCCTGTTAGAAAATGGAGTTTTTAGAGCATAAGTATTTTATGTTCTTGATGTTAATTCCGGTTTTTAACGATTGGAAATTGTTCCTTCCTATGAGGACTTCAATTTTCATATATGGGTCTAAGTAATTTTCTTAGTGGAATCCATAGAAAAATGGAGTTGAAATTGGTAGCTTGAAAGAGCTTGAAAGTGAGAATTTGTATTTGTCCCACATTGAAATAAATAAAGGGGGTTGTTGGCTTTATATAGAATCACACACATGGGTAGTGTACAACTACTAAGGTGTATGATGGTGCATGGTGTTACTGTGTGCTCCATGCGCACAAACACACACACACACACGCGCACCGCCGCCCGCCTCGCCACGTCTCGTCTCGACTCGACTCGGGTCGGGTCGGCTCGGTCGAAGGGCGAATGTCTCGACTGGACAGAATTTGATAATATATATATATATATATTCAGATTAATTAAAATAAAAATGTTATGTGTGGATAATATATATACGTAACTGTTACGATTTATTTAATTGGAAATCAGCTGTTACAGCCGTTTTAATTATATTAAATCGACCATTTCATTTTTATTAAATGGAATGGGAGTTACAATATTAATGAGAGTGGTATCAGTTACGGTTGGCCTCTCCTATATATAGAGAGCTAAGCTACTGATTTTTTGTGATACTGACCACACCCTACATTCTCTTCTCTACACTCTATGTTCTTCCTTCTGCCATAGTTTCTTGTACTTAAGGTTTTTTCCGGCGACTGAGGTGCTAGTCGAAGTTGAGCTTTCTGATTACTGTGATCATTTAGCTCGGAGCTGTTTTATCCTGGGAGAGGTGTTGCAAGCATCCCAACACAGTGTAAGTGGGGGCAATTATCTCTTCAAGAACAGTCAGGTTTTTCTAGCAAATCCTGACGACTCAGCTGTTCTCTTATTTGTTTGATATACTGCTTTAGCTATGGCTACTGGTATGTCTTCTGTCCTTCTTTCGTTTTTACAGTTATTGACATGCATGCTATTTACCTTCGTGTTTTGTTTCGTTAATTGTTTGCTTAGCCTTGGCTTGTTAAATACGATATATGACTACCTCTATTTTACTATATTAGTGAATGTTTCCAACATTCTTGAAGAGATAATTCGTTATATAGTATTTAGCATAATGGTTAACGATAGTGAAATTCCTGCTAGTGGTAGTTCGGTTGCATCTGTTGGGGTCATTGATTGGACCACTTACAGTTTTCCACAACCCGTTGAATTAATTGGTTTGCTAGAGAAATTCAATGGGGGTGTTGGCTTTTCTCGTTGGCAGAAAAGGATGAAGTTGTGGTTGACTGTAAAGGGTCTATGGCCTGTCGTGGAATATGAGAAGCCGGTTCTAGATCAAGAGAAGGCTGAATCAGTTAAGGGTTTTGTGAAGTGGGCTGAGAAGGATGGGGTGGCTAGGGCGGCCATTTTGGCTGCTCTCACGAACACATTGTTTGATGTGTACTCCTCTGATGCCTACACCGCAAAACTCTTATGGGAGAAGCTGGACCAGACACACAATACTGACTCACAAGGTCTGGAAAAGTATTCTGTGGCTAGGTTCCTTGATTTCAAGCTGGTGGACAATAAGTCCATGACTGAGCAAGTGCATGAGTTTGAGATGATAGTGCATGCTTTGAAGGAGTCTGGAATGGACCTCCCCGAAAAGTTGTTTAAGGTGATGAGTGTGATTGAAAAGCTCCCAAAGTCTTGGGAAGAGTTCTCTCTCTCCCTAAAAAGACAGAAAGGAGAGATCACCTGGACCAACCTTATGCTGGACATCTCGGTGCAAGAACAACACAAGTCCAAACAGGGACATGTGATGCCAACTGAGCATGGAAGCTCGAAGGTGAATGTAGCAACTGTAGGACAGAAAAGGAAGGCTATCTCTAAGAAGGGTAATAGTAATAAACCTAAGATTGACAAGGATAAGGCCAAGAAACCAAAGGCAAACAAACCATGTTGGTCTTGTGGGCAGATTGGGCACTGGAGTAAGGACTGCCCTACAAAGAAAGCGAAGAAAGCCGAGGCTGTAGCTCAAGCGAATGCTGTGTTTGGAACCTCAAGTGGGCCTGTAGCGAACATGGTTGTTGGTGAGGCTTTGGCTTCTGAAACCAACGTGGACCGGTATGTTACCTACAACCCTGTACTATTTTCCACTTATCTGTCAAATGAATAGTTGATTGATACTGGAGCTAATGTGCATATTTGTGCTGACATTAGTTTATTTGCATCTTATCAACAGAGTCATAGCTTGACAGTGACGATGGGGAACGCAAGTGCCGCTCAAGTACATGGAATAGGAAACGTGGACTTGAAGTTTCCTTCGGGTCGTATTCTATCCCTGACGAGAGTGCATCATGTTCCCAACATGCGTAGAAATATAATAAGTGGAAGCTGTTTAGTAGCTAATGGTTTTGAAGTCTCTCTCAAATGTAATAAAGTAGTTCTTATTCGTACTGGTACTTTCTTTGGCAAGGGTTACTTGTCAAATGGTTTATTTATAATAAATGTTGAGCCCGTTTTGGGTTCTTTGTCTTTGAATAAAATTACTCCTTCTGTTAACTGTGTTGAATCGTCAACTTTATGGCATGCTAGACTTGGTCACTTAAATTTTGGTGCTCTTAAAAATATAATGAACTTAGAGTTGATTCCAAAACACACTATAGAAAAGAATTCTAAATGTCAAGTATGTGTGTCTGCTAAACAAATAAGGAAACTTTTTCATAATATTGTTAGGGATTCAGACTTGTTAGATTTAGTACACACTGATATTTGTGAATTTGGTGGTGTGTTGACTAAGGACCAGTTTAGATACTTCATTACCTTTATAGATGATAGTAGTAGATACTGTTATGTTTATTTACTTAGACATAAGGATGAAGCACTTAGTAAATTCGTTATATATAAAACTGAAGTAGAAAAACAAACTAGTAAGGTACTTAAACGGTTGAGATCTGATAGAGGTGGTGAGTATACGAGTAACACTTTTAATGAATTTTGTGCAAGCAATGGTATAGTTCATGAAGTTACCCCACCGTACACACCTGAGTCTAATGGGGTTGCTGAGTGAAAGAACAGAACATTTAAAGATATGATTAATAGTATGCTTATTAATTCTGGGTTGCCTAAATACATGTGGGGAGAAGCTCTGAATACGGCTTGCCATATTCTGAATAGAGTCCCTCTGAAACACATTGATAAGACACCCTATGAGTTATGGAAGAGCAAGAAGACTAGTCTTAAGTATCTTCATGTGTGGGGGTGCCTTGCTAAGGTGCTTGTTCCTGAACACAAGAGAAAGAAACTAGGTCCGAAGACTATTGATTGTATCTTTCTGGGCTATCTTGAAACCACTACAGCTATGAGATTTTTAGTGTTAAAATCTGACATAGATGGTATAGTGGCAAACACGATAGTTGAGTTTCGTGATGCTACATTCTTTGAGGATGTTTACCCTATGAAGACTGGTATGCCTCAAGATACTTCAAGTGAAGATCCTACTCGCACATCAAGTTCTATTCCTGATCATGTGGAAAAGATGACAAATGTGGGGGCGAAACCTAGTAGTAGCTCTACTCCTAAGGAGGTAGAGGAACCACGAAGGAGTAAGCGTGCAAATGTAGTCAAGGATTTTGGAAGTGATTTTATCACTTACAATGTCGAGGACGAACCTTTAACTTTCCGACAAGCTATGGATTCTTCAGAGTCTAGGCACTGGAAGGGCGCTGTAAAAAGTGAAATTGACTCTATTGTTTCTAACGGAACATGGGAGTTAGTTGATCTCCCTCCTGGGTGTTCTACTATCGGGTGCAGATGGATCTTTAAAAGGAAGTTGAACCCTGACGGCTCAATAGATAAGTACAAAGCTAGACTGGTAGCTAAGGGTTTTAAGCAAATGGAGGGCATTGATTACTTTGACACATACTCTCCAGTAGCTAGAATGACAACAATCCGAATGCTTGTAGCATTGGCTTCCGTACATGGTCTTATCATCCATCAAATGGATTTAAAGACAGCTTTTCTTCATGGTGAACTTGAAGAAGAGATTTATATGGATCAGCCTGAGGGATTTGTTGCATCTGGTAACGAAAGGAAAGTATGTAAGTTGATCAAATCCATCTATGGCTTGAAACAAGCTCCTAGGGATTGGCATAAAAAGTTTGATGAAACTATAGTGCCGTTCAGTTATGATATTAATGATAGTGACAAGTGTGTCTACACCAAAGTTAAAGGTAGTGAGTGTGTCATCTTGTGCCTATATGTAGATGACATATTACTGTTTGGAACCAATATTGAGATTATTAACGAGACAAAAGCTTTCTTGAAAAGGCATTTTGAAATGAAGGATATGGGTGAGGCTAGTGTGATTCTTGGTCTCAAGCTGACGCAGTCAGCTGAGGGAATAACTTTATCGCAGTCTCATTATATAGAGAAATCTATACTTGAGAAATATGGTTATTCACAGTGTAGAATCGCTAGTACACCCTATGATCCTAAAGTTGCCCTTGTTAAGAATACTTCAGGAGTACCTGTGTCTCAGTTAAGGTACTCTCAGATTATAGGGAGTTTGCAGTATCTTGCTAACTGTACTAGACCAGATATTTCATACTCTGTGTCTAAGTTAGCTAGATATACAAGCTATCCAAACAGAACTCATTGGGATGCTCTTGATAGAGTACTTAGATATCTGAAAGGCATAATGTACCTTAGTTTACACTATAGGAGATTTCCTGGTGTGCTTAAAGGGTACAGTGATGCAAGTTGGATAGCTAAGAAGTCTGGTTCCAATGGAGTGACTGGATACGTGTTCACCTTAGCAGGGGGAGCAATATCCTGGAAGTCGACCAAACAGACTATAGTAACTCGGTATACTTTTGAGGCTGAGTTGTGTGCGCTTGATGCCATGGGGACAGAGGGTGAATGGTTACACGGACTTATGTCCGCGATACCTGTAATAAGCAGACCGCTTCCTGCGTTTGCTATTCATTTTGATAGTAAAACAACTATCGACAAGATTAGCAGTAAGAAGTATAATGCTAAAACAAAGAGGCACATCCAAGTTAGACTAAAGTCTATAAGGGGTTTAGTGTCTGATAGGATTATAGCTGTAGAGTTCATAGGAACTCAGAATAATATAGCTGATCCTTTAACTAAAGGACTGGAACCTGCAGTGGTCCTTAAGTCGAGGTTGGGGATGGGGCTGTCAACCCATCATAGTTTATCATCAGTGGGAACCCAATACACATGAGAGGAGATCCCTTGAAGTGTATTCAATGTGGTAATAACAAGCTGTAAGGATGAATTGGTAGTACCTTTGCTACATAGATGATACTGTTGTATCTGAGTCTATCCCCTGAAAACCTAGAAGGTACTGATACTGCTAGATAGCAAGAGTTATTGTAACTCTGAATGTGGTCAAGTCATTTGACGAGATGATTGCAGTACATCTCTGGAGATGCCCAGCTAAGCGAATGTAATTGTGTGGTCGCAATTAGAGGAAAGGGTCATTCCTTGAAACATTCGACGAACAGGATCGAGACAAGACCATTAATGTCTCAAAGCCGTAGATTGGCACCATAGCCTTTGACTTGTCGTCGTCTATGGAACATGGTTACACCAAACGGATTAAGATTCAAGGTGAAACATTCCATCTGAATCCGGTAATCATTGAAGTAGGGGACTTAGGAGGGTTCAAACCCGAAAGGGTACCGACTCTGAAAAATAAGTCATGATGAAAAACCTGAAGCATTTCTGTATGGATTTGTGGGGGATTGTTAGAAAATGGAGTTTTTAGAGCATAAGTATTTTATGTTCTTGATGTTAATTCCGGTTTTTAACGATTGGAAATTGTTCCTTGCTATGAGGACTTCAATTTTCATATATGGGTCTAATTAATTTTCTTAGTGGAATCCATAGAGAAATGGAGTTGAAATTGGTAGCTTGAAAGAGCTTGAAAATGAGAATGTGTATTTGTCCCACATTGAAATAAATAAAGGGGGTTGTTGGCTTTATATAGAATCACACACATGGGTAGTGTACAACTACTAAGGTGTATGATGGTGCATGGTGTTACTGTGTGCTCCACGCGCACACACACACACACGCGCGCGGCGCCGCCCGCCCGCCTCGCCACGCCACGTCACGTCTCGTCTCGGGTCGGCTCAGTCGAAGGGCGATTAGGGCGAATGTCTCGGCGTCTCGCGTATGCGAGGCGACCTGGGCGAGGGATTTATTTATGTGTTTAAATATATTTTAATTAGAATATATATATATATATTGATTGGGATCAGTACTTGGAATAAATCAGGAACTAGTCAAACATCTAATACTGATGGGCCAAGTCCTGATGAAATCCTGAAGGTACTACCAGATCCTGATGACTTGATCAAATACTGATGGACGTACATTAGATCCTGACGGACTAAAATCCTGATTGATCAGATCCTGATGTTGTGTCCTGGACAGAATTTGATAATATATATATTCAGATTAATTAAAATAAAACTGATATGTGTGGATAATATATATACGTAACTGTTACGATTTATTTAATTGGAAATCAGCTGTTACAGCCGTTTTGATTATATTAAATCGACCGTTTCATTTTTATTAAATGGAATGAGAGTTACAATATTAATGAGAGTGATATCAGTTACGGTTGGCCTCTCCTATACAGAGAGAGCTAAGCTACTGATTTTTTGTGATACTGACCACACCCTACATTCTCTTCTCTACACTCTCTGTTCTTCCTCCTGCCATAGTTTCTTGTACTTAAGGTTTTTTCCGGCGACTGAGGTGCTAGTCGAAGTTGAGCTTTCTGATTACTGTGATCATTTAGATTGGAGCTGTTTTATCCTGGGAGAGGTGTTGCAAGCATCCCAACACAGTGTAAGTGGGGGCAATTATCTCTTCAAGAACAGTCAGGTTTTTCGAGCAAATCCTGACGACTCAGCTGTTCTCTTATTTGTTTGATATACTGCTTTAGCTATGGCTACTGGTATGTCTTATGTCTTTCCTTCATTTTTACAGTTACTGACATGCATGCTATTTACCTTCGTGTTTTGTTTCGTTAATTGTTTTCTTGGCATTGGCTTGTTAAATACGATATATGACTACCTCTATTTTACTATATTAGTGAATATTTCCAACAAATCCTACATAATTAAATAGATAAACAAAAATAGAAAAAAATAGAGTAATACAAACAAGCGGGTACTAAGCCCCACACTGATCAAAATTATAAACAGAATAATATGGATGATGCAAAACTATAGAGTTAATCTGTGTTCTTGATGTGCTTGGGCCTTGGATCAAATTAAAGTCATTACACTAGTACCAAAAACTTGATTGGAATACTTATAGTGTTTTTCCTTTAATAAGTATTCCACTAAATGTTATTATTTAAGATATTGGATATGATTATTGCAACTTATACTGCTATGTCTCCATCTAGCTTATATCGACCAAGAAGCACCTGGACCTTGTCCCTGCAAGAGTGGCTTGATACTTGATAACATTAGGGGAGAGCAAACCTCGATTCGGTTCGGTTTTTGGGTAAAACCGGAACCGAAACCGGAAGTCCTCGGTTTGAAAAATCGAAAACTGGAACCGCAACCGAACCATCGGTTTCAGTTTTAAAGCCCGGGTTCGGTTTTTATCGGTTCGGTTTCGGTTTTAAAACCGAATGAAATAAAAATAAGAAAGTATTACAAATTAATTAAAAAAGTAGTTCTACCATAAAAACATAAATCGTCCAAAAATATTTATACAACAATTTTCAAAACCTGAAACAATAAAAAAATGCTAGAATTCGATCATATGATACTTATTAGATTAGGAGAGTTTATGAAAGGGGAGGAAGTTCTAATACATAGCTATGCTTGAAGATTGGGTTTAAGTAAAGTCAGTTTAGCAGCTGGGTTTATGTTTCGAATGGATATCTGGTGCATGGGAAGTCAGCTTTATAATTTTCTCAGTGGTTTAATATTTGTCTTGTTTACGTTTCTTTCTGTTTTCTCATTGTTTTAATTTTCGTCAAGCTCTAGCCATGTCAAGTTGCTTATGTCTTGTATCGTCCTAAGACGTGGCCTTTTATTTCAATATATTCCTTCTGTTTATCAAAAAAAAATCCAAACACAACAACAACAAATCTTAGGTCCCAATTATTTTTTATTTCATTACTGCTTTACTTTCCAAATATATATATATATGTGAATGTGCTTAATTTAAATATCTATAAAAAATATAAATATTTATTTATTTACATAAATAATCGGTTTGGTTTCGGGTTTTTTCGGTTCGGTTTGAAGCTATAACCGGAACCGGAACCGAAAGTCTCGGTTTTTAAAAATCAAAAACCGCAACCATCGGTTCGGTTTCGGTTTCGGTTTTTTCGGTTCAGTTTTGACCGGTTTCGATTCTATTTCAGTTTCAATTCGATTTTTTGCCCACCCCTAGATAACATGCTTATAATTAGTTTTCAACGTCCGTCCATGTAAGAATGACTTGATACTTGATAACATGCTTATAATTAGTTGTCAACTCGATATTGTTGCTGTGTGGGTGAGAATGAGGTTTTTCATCACTGGGTCTTATTATCCGATTGTTTGTATTATTTTTTTTTTCTCTTTTTATTTATTTATTTAATTATGTAGGATTAAATGTTAATTGACAAGACTTAACCGACATTAATTTTTTTAACAGAATGATCAATTAGTAATCATAAAATTAGTAAAAAGTTAATTTTGAGAAACTTTTTTGAGTGGTAAGTTTCTAAAATACAAAATACTCCGTAGTTGAGTGGTAAAAAAATTGATTTTCCCATAAATAATGGTATAAAATTAATAAATTTACAAATAAAATTGCAATGATGGTACAAATACGATAAATTAACAAATTAAATTAAAAGAGAATTAGCATAATTGATAAATAGCCAATAAGATCCTGTCGAGCGGTGAAGAAATATTATCGTGCCAAGTGCCATTCTGTCAAATGTCAATTAGCTAAACGAAATTTGGAATGTACCAGGCACTTGCGTTGGTGCAAGTAAAATATACCAAACCCTTTGACTAACTGATTCGCTCGCTTTATATGTCTCCACGTGTTTCCACTAAATAGGTTGCTGTATTTTATTGGAATCACAGCAGTGTATAGAGTAGGGATGTATGCGGTCCGGTTGCGGTTCGGTTTTTGACGGATGCGATTTTTTGATTTTGACGGTTTTTGAAATTTCCAACCACAACCGTATTTGCGGTTGTGGTTAGCCGCATGATGCGGTTGCGATTACCGTGATTGATGCGGTTCGGTTTGCAATCACCGCAAATGATAAAAGTGAATTTTTCTTTTTTTAAATAATTAAACTTAACATTTTGTAAATATAAATGAATATTTATTCTAACAAATTTTATTTCATTATGAGTAAAAATTGAATCCAAAATGTAGAACAGTAAATTATAAGTTCTTAATATTTGAATTATCAAATATTTTTTTATGTCGGGATGAATTATCAAAATTTTGATTATGCATCAAACGACCAATTTATTTACTACTTTTAGGGCAATCTTATATATTTTAAATTCCTTAAAAATATAATAGTAAAATTTAAAGAAATATATTTCTAGAACGCACATATTTTCCTATTTTCTTCTCCAATTATACACTAACACATTACTACTCCCTCCGTTTTTTTGATTTCTTTACATTTGCTTTTTGCACGGAGACCAAGATAGTGGATGTAATATTGTTAAAATAAATGTAGTAATGGGTGTAATAGTAATTTTATTGTTAAAATAAGTGAAGTAGTGGGTGTAATAGTGTAAAGGGTTGAAAAGGTGGAGTGAGGTAGTGGATGTAATAATATATTTTATTGTTAAAAGTTACTATTTTTAGTAATGTAAAGAAATGGAATGGACGACCCAAAATAGAAAGTGTAAAGAAATTAAATGGACGGAGGGAGTAATATATAAATTAACAGGAACGTGTGTATGGATGAAACCGTGAAACGTGACAAAAACGTGAATCTCAAAGTGAAATTGTAAAATAATGAGAACCTTACATATTCTTATGCTCTTGTTTGACACTACATATAATTTATAAGTAATTAAATAGGTTTTTTTTTTTTGCTAAACGTAATTAAAGAGGTTTTATGTGCTAAGGAAATAAATAGGAATGCGATTCATTTTATAGTTTATAAAATTTATACTTTTTATTAATATGAAAAATCATGTTTCGATTGTTAAGTAACCGGCTCATTTAAAACCTTAAGATATCAGAGTAAGATTCCAACAGGATCTTATGCTATTGGTTTCAACCCAATATGATGTTATGGGCTTGGGTGTTTTAAGATATATATGGGTAAAATATTAATTGTATGTGTAGACAATTATTATATATGGTATGTCTTGATCACAAAGTTTGGAAATTAGGTGCCAAGAATTGGAAGACTTGTATAACAAGTATGGTAAGACTTGTAGAATAAGTATGGTAAGTCTTGGTGGCTAATTTTTGGATGACTATATATACATAGTCATATTGTATTGTTTGATAGTGGTGAAAGCTTAAGAGATGTAGTCTTAAGTATTGTTTGGGAGATGCTTGAGCATTGTTGGCTCAAGTATCGGATTGGGACACCGTTAAGGTGTTATTGTTTTGATGTATTATTAATATTGTTAAGATTAATAATACAAGTTTGGGGCGTGTATGTTTCCACGTCAAATATTGTTTGTGTGGTCGTGCTTTGGTGGATCTTGTCAACTAATCGATTGGTGTGTGTGTGCTCTGTATTGGTGTTTGTAAATCTCGGATTGTGTAAGTCCCATAACCTAACAAGTGGTATAAAGAGCCAAGGTTCGAGTTCGTGATGGATGAGGTTGAGGGAAAGTTTGAGGTTCAATTGGTATGGCGGAGTACAATGAAGGATTTGCTGACAAAGAGATTGCTACTAAAGCGGGAAGAGACAAAGTTACGTGCGGTTTGGAGGTTGACTTGCACCTTGGATCAATCATGTGTTCGGACTCAAGATGGAAGAAGATGGAAGAGGTCATCGCAATTGTTTCAATGGCTTGATCAACCAGTTGAACTGTTTGGATGATACTGCGGATTTTCTTCAAGAGGCCGAAGGATTGTGAAAGTAAGGATCAGGTGACTCAACATATGGAAGAGCACTCGTGGTGGTTGATGCACGTGATTTTGTAGATGGATACATCGTTATGGTGAAGAACGATGGTTTGGGTGGTTTGGAGGGTCACTATATGGGTTTTAGCGACACTCAATGTTTGGAAGAGCAAGATGAGGAGATTCTTGTTCGAGGGAAGGCGTTGGCGAATGGACGTCGATGGCTTGATGGGTTACCGTTCAATCCGATGTGGGTATTGGGTTGAAAGGGAGGATTGTTAGGTTTCAACCCAATATGAATTTATGGGCTTGGGTGTTTTAAGATATATATTGATAAAATATTAATTGTATGTGTAGACAATTATTATATATGGTATGTCTTGATCACAAAGTTTGGAAATTAGGTGCCAAGAATTGGAAGACTTGTATAACAAGTATGGTAAGACTTGTAGAACAAGTATGGTAAGTCTTGGTGGCTAAGTTTTGGATGACTATATATACATAGTCATATTGTATTGTTTGATAGTGGTGAAAGCTTAAGAGATGTAGTCTTAAGTATTGTTTGGGAGATGTTTGAGCATTGTTGGCTCAAGTATCGGGTTGGGACACCGTTAAGGTGTTATTGTTTTGATGTATTATTGATATTGTTAAGATTAATAATACAAGTTTGGGGCGTGGGTGTTTCCACGTCAAATATTGTTTGTGTGACCGTGCTTTGGTGGATCTTGTCAACTAATCGATTGGTGTGTGTGTGTGTGTGCTCTGTATTGGTGTTTGTGAATCTCGGATTATGTAAGTCCCATAACCTAACAGCTACAACATATACTCCCTCCGTCCCAACGGATTCTTTACAATTACTATTTTGGGCCGTCCCATTCATTTCTTTACATTCCCAAAATAGTAAGTTTTAACACTATTACACCCACTACTTCCCTTATTTTAACAATACTTTACACTATTACACCCACTACTTCACTTATTTTAACAATAAAATCACTATTACACCCACTACTTCACTTATTTTAACAATAAAATCACTATTACATCCACTACTTCATTTATTTTAACAATATTACACCCATTTATACTCACTATTATATGCTTGTCTTGTCCTCCGTGCCCAGCTAGGATGTAAAGATCCCACTGGGACGAAGGGAGTATTATTTAACATTTCCCCTCAATCGTACAATACATTTCGCTACGATTGACAGACGATAAACAGATAATGAAGACGTGAAGGAGACGAACAACAAATAATGAATTAAATAAATAGGGGTGGAGGGACTCGAACCTGAGACCTCTCTTAAACCGAGTTCTGATACCATGTTAAATATCAAGTTCATCTAAAACTTTAAGGTATCATAGGAAGGTCACAACAAGAGCTTATGCTACAACCATATATTATTTAACATCGATGACGCGTAATAGTATCAAAGTATCAAATTTGCTTATTACTAAACTCAATATCGATTCCTTAAAACTACATAATTACACATGATCTATTGACTTTAATTTTTTTTGGTTATGTTCAAATTAGAACTTTGGAACTTAGAACTAAGCTATATCGTAGATTTTATATAATGAACAATTAAAATTTATTCGTTCTAATACATTATACGATATTTTGGTTTTATACCGCACACTTATATGATTAAAGAGTATGGTACTTATGCAGTACACAATAGTTTGTTTTTTAAAATATTATTTTTTAAAGAATAAATTATTTTTCATGTAACTCAACTTATACTTCATCATTATAATATATATGTTCTAAACAAATGTTTATCATAAAAAATAATTAGTAATAACTAAAATACTATAAAAATGTAAAATGTTCTACAACATAATATATTAAATAATTTTAAAAATTGTAATTTTAAGTAATTCTATGTGGAACCTAATCCAAATAAACTTAACCTCAAATTTGATTGTTTACAACTGCATAATTATAGAAGATTTATTTACTTTAATTTCTTTATTTTCATCTCAGTTTCGATTCTTTATAACTATATAGTTAAACAGTATTTATTTATCAATTACATAATTATAAAAAATTTATTTAGTTTAATTTTTACTTTCACTTCGATTTTTTATAATTACATAATTAAATAATATTTATTTGTTTATTTATTTAATATTTTAATCACGGACTGAATTTGCAATCAGCTAGTGTTTAAAACACGCCAAACGTGCCAAGAAAATAAGTAGGATCGGTGACGAAAACAATAAAAAACAAGAAATAGAACTTGGAAAGGAATCAACGTTGTATAGTTATATGTATCTTTGTTTGTAAAAGGCAAATGCCTTTTTCTTTTTTATAATTCTGTGTTTGTGCATTCCAGTTCTGTTTCTTCTGGGCTTTGCACTTAAGTAGAGAAAGAATTAAATATCACATTCACACGCCAGCTATCAACAACACATCTATATCCTACACATACACACGTTTCAATCTTCTATACTCGTCTCTCTTCATACATATATAAATAGACAGCGGAACATTTTGAAAGGAGGATCAAGAAAGACATGGGTTGTTTTTCATGGAGTAAAGATTTAACAAAAAGCTTGAAAGATAAGAAGAAATACAGAGCCCTTGATCAAAACTATGATCATCCACATTCCACATTGGGTATATGCTCTCTCTCTCTCTATCTCTCTCTCTCTCTCTGCCCCTCTCTCTCTCTCTGCCTCTCTCTCTCTCTCTCTCTCTCTCTCTCTCTCTCTCTCTCTTTCTCTCTCTCTTTCTCTCTCACTCCCTCTGTCTCTCTCTCTCTCTCTCTCTCTCTCTCTCTCACTCCCTCTGCCTCTCTCTCTCTCTCTCTCTCTCTCTCTCTCTCTCTCTCTCTCTCTCTCTCTCTCTCTCTCTCTCTCTCTCTCTCACTCCCTCTGCCTCTCTCTCTCTCTGCGTGTGTGTGTTTATGATTTTTTTTTAATTTGATTATTGGCAATGGCATAAATCATAGATTCAACTTTCATGTTCTGTGTTTACATTAGTTTGGCTTTACACTACTTGTTTTGATTTTGCAATTTGTGAACTGCTATAATGATGATAATAGGGAACATTCTTATGATTTTCACTTCTTATTGATCATCTATTCAGGCCTCATTTTACTGTTTAAGTGCCTCTGTTTGATCCTGAATTGTTTAACTTATTAGTCTTGTATTGATGACCTCTGTATGATCCTGAATTGTTTAACTTATTAGTCTTGTATTGATGAGTGATATGAGATTGCTTGATATTTTTGACATGCTGGTTGGAGCTGTTCAACTAATGTTTTGAATTTTTTGTGTTTTCCCCTGTTTTATTAGTTTCTAATGGCCTAATGTACCTTTCCAAACCACTATTCCTGTAAGCTTGGCTAGTTAAATCAGACCGTTCAAACGTGAAGTCATATTTTATTGCAAAAAATTGACAGTTTTCTTATAGTCAAGTTACAATAACACATTTTTTTAAACTCTCATGTGAGAGTATGTCTGCAAGTGCCACATCAAAAAAAATCCGAATCTTGACTATTTTGGCCAAATGGTGTGATTTGCCAAAAACATTACGGTGTAGACTGTGTACTTTGGAAATTTAGGTAACTACAGAATGATAATTAGAATTGAAGAGGCAAGTCCTCTGTTTTGTTGGGTTGTTTCAAAATCTGTTGTAGGTGGTTTATATGCTAAGTGCTGGGAGATATCTTCACTTTAGGACCTAGATTGTAGGGTTGAGTTTCACAGGCTAATAGCACTTTCTGAATATATGGATGGTGGTCTTTATGATGATTTAGTATATGCATATGTTACAGTTGTGAAAAATGAAATGGCATAGTCTCATTAATATGAAACATTTCAGCTTAAAATTCTGAGGTGCATTTTGTGTCTTTCTGTTTTACCTCCGATTGGTTTATTCTTTCTCCTGTTACTTTTCTAAACATCCTATTACGTGGCTTAGATGCGTTGGAAGTTTCTCCAGTAAGGATCGACAAGAAAGTAGATACTAGGAATGTTTTTCAATCTGTGGATACGAAGGAATTGGACAGTAGCGGAAGGGCGAATGACATTGGTAAAAAGAATGGAAATTCCAAGTCGTTCAACTTAAATGAATTGCTTGATGCCACCGAGAATTTCAATATGGATAACCTTCTAGGTGAAGGTGGATTTGGCAAAGTATTCAAAGGAAAGCTAAAGGAAACTGGTGAGGTCAGTAGAAACCAGCTTGTTTTTCTTATGTTCTTAACTTGCATTGATACTTTTTAGTTTTCAAATATATATATATAGCACCTTTTTAAATCTTATCAAATTTTTTTTTATCATAAACTTGCATATTGATACTCTCTTTTTCATTTTTATTATGTATTTCTGGGCCAGCTTTTAGCTATAAAACAACTGGACTCTGATGGCTCGCAAGGTATCAGGGAATTTGTTGTTGAAATGATGACTTTGAGTCTTGTTGATCATCCGAATCTTGTAAAACTAGTTGGATATTGTGTTGAGGCTGGCCAGAAGTTGTTGGTGTACGAGTATATGTCATTGGGTTCTCTGGAAGGCCATCTGCACGGTATTTTATGTTCAATAACCTTGGTCAAAAAATTAAATGTTATCGCTTTCGTGCATATATTGCCACTATAATTCCTTTCTAATTTGTAGCTGTGTTCCCTATATATGTTGTGACATTTTTAAATTTTGTCTATAACTATATAGGCCCAAACCGGGAGAGACTTGATTGGAATATCAGAATGAAGATTGCAGCTGGCGCAGCAAGGGGATTAGAGTATCTACATGATAAGATGAATCCCCCAATAATATATCGTGATTTGAAATGCTCCAACCTTCTGCTCGGGGAGGATTATCATCCCAAGCTATCAGACTTTGGCTTGGCCAAAGTGGGACCTACTGGGAACAATACTCATGTTTCAACAAGAGTGATGGGAACGTATGGTTACTGTGCACCAGAGTATGCAATGACTGGCCAGCTGACATTTAAGTCAGACATTTATAGCTTTGGGGTTTTTCTTTTAGAGATAATTACAGGAAGAAGAGCAATAGATAACGCAAAATCTGCCAAGGAACAAAATTTGGTTGCATGGGTAAGATATCTTCTTTCAGTAAATGATTTCTTTTCTACTATTTTCATGTAGGCAAATAGTAGCATTGTGTTTTACAATCAAGCTAAGCCCTCCTTGTTGATAGAAATGCTAAAGAACTTTCATAGTTGCATGTTATAAATCCTGAAACAACTTACGGTTCTTTTACTGAGTAATTTCATTGTGACATGTTAAGGCAGTAATCAGGTTAGGCTATGTAGTAAGTACACTCAGATGGTCTGTTTTGCTTGTTGCTGAACTCAATAAATTCCTACTGTGTTAACTTGGTTTAAAGGGAGTGGAGGCCAGAATGTTGTGAGATTCGTTGGCATTTATGCAATTATCTCTCCCTTTGTTCACTCCATTCAAGTCTTTCCAATCTGCAAATAAATTGTGCATTCAATTCTCCTGCTCTTAACAGAGCAAGTAAATAGTCAAGAAGTGATGTTGTAGTAAATGGTCAGGATTGGCATTCCGGGGGTCAAAAACCGGAAACAATCTCCCTACCTTTGTGTAGGGGCATGATTGCGTACATCCTACCCCCCTCAGACCCTGCTCATGCGGGATATACTGAGTACGTTGTGTTGTGTTGTTGTACTATACCGGTAAAATATATGACTTAATAATATATTGAACCAAAACACGATCATTTTATATGCTTTCATATTCTAAATGTGATTGTCTTTTGCTTAATTTTTACATCCTACTAATGACAGAAATGTTTATTTTTTGTGTGCAGGCACGATCCCTGCTAAAGAACAAAGAAAACATCTGCCATATGGTTGATCCTGCGCTCCAAGGCCAGTATCCTGCAAAATCATTATATAAAGCTTTTGCTACTGCTTTATTATGTGTTCAAGAGCAACCTTCCAAAAGGCCTCGTGTATCTGAAGTGGTTAAAGCTTTAGATCACATTGTGTCACAACCATATACTCCACAAAGCCATCCTTCCCAGAAGACTCCTGAAATCCTTCTTGTCATATAATGTCAAGAGAATATTCTTTGTTTCTATGCCAGTATATATAAACTATTTAGAGGTTTAAGTTAACTGTTCAGTTTTGTATCCGAGCTGTATGCCTGTCATCAAGTTTTGTATCGGAGTCATGATGACAGTTGTGAGCTTTGAAAGTACAATATGCATAAGAGGGTCTACTGCACTCCTTCACATTAACTTCAGATTTTAAATTACTGAAACAAGGTTTATTAGCTATTTAGCTTAATATAATGAAATGAACTTCTATTAGTTGTCAACTTGTCATTGAAATTGATGCATTGCTTTTGCTAGAAATCACTCCTTAAGAAAAATTAGAAAAACAGATTTATTTACATTTTCAAATCCCAATTGCCATACCTAAATGAGCATACAAATCTAAAATGTAATTTTATACTAAATAGTCAAAATAAAATATGACAAAACATCTGTTCCGCATAAAAATAGATGAATTAGTAATATTTATCGTCATAAATAATAATCATAATGTCAAAACACTAACATTCTAAAAAACAACCAAAAATTCGTGGAACTAAGATCATGACAATCAACCTATTCATGCATTTTTAGATGTAGAGTCGTTAATAATTGTATCTATATCATCTTCTCTAACATATCTTTCTTTCTCACGAATCTCAAATGTAGTCATGAACTCGTCCGATAGATAAATTCGTAGTGCTAACAATCTTAAGAGCACCTAATTCAAAATCTGATACACCATTACGAGTAAAAGTAGCTACTAAATTTTTGCAATGTTTTTTTAGTTCCTCATACTCTAATCAATTAAACTTAAAACTGAAATACTTTCAAATTCTTTAAAATGACACATGTATTTAAGTACAATCAATTTTTAAAAAAAAATTTGGACCCTCTATTTTTTGGGGCCCCAAGCGGTCGTCCTCTCCTCCCGTCAGATCCGGCCCTGAGCAAGAGACTCCAATGTCATGTCTGATACATCTCTTCAGCACAGGCAGCAACAGTAGTTGTTTTCTTCGTTCATATGTACACAGGAGTGTGTCATCTTGTTGATTCCAGTAACTTCTTTAGTTATGTAAACCAAACCAAACCAAACATACCCAGTATATCCTGCTCAGAGTAGGGTCTGGGGAGGGTAAGATGTACGCAGACCATGCCCCCGCTTTTTAAGGCAGGGAGGCTGTTTCCGTGAAGACCCTCGGCTATGTGCACGACCAAAGTGGGGTGTGTAAAATACACAGAACACCAATTTATAATGAGACAGATCAAAGCAATACCTGAGCCCATGGCATTCTCCACATGGGACCTACCCGCCTGCTTGCCCTTGAATTACTCCTAACCTGCAACCCTGCCAGCCTGAGAGGATAGCTCCCGACGAACCCCCTGCAAAATAAACCACAAGCAAACGACAACAGACCAAGACAACCGAGACACACATACCCAGTCTACCCCGCAAAGGGATAAGACCGGTTAACAAAAGACAATAAAAACAAGAAAAGATAACGGAATCCTAACTCCTAAGATAAAGCTAACCTAGACAACCCCACTCTGAGGCTCTCTACAATAGAGCCGCTCCCTAAAAGGGAATCCACCACTCTGATATGACGCTTCCAAGAGCACCTGTCAGCTATCATGGTCTCATTCAAGTTTAAGGCCTTGAGATCCACCCTAACTTCTTTAGTTATGTGTTGAATGCAATACTACTTTATGCAGTTGTTCAACAGTTATCTCATTATGTGCACACACAATACAAGAAAAAATTCAATAGACATCACACTTTAGACATTGGTCGTAAATGTCACTGATGTTAAAAAATGTAATAACATCATCCAATATTAAACTGATGTCTTTGATTTTCATAAACATCACTATTTTTAAAATTGATGTCTAAAGTTAGCCTTTAAAAAATAAAATGTGCGCCCTTACTTTTTGTTTCCCCCTTAAGCTAAAATTTTCCCCCTAAGTCAAAAATTCCCCCCCTTTCACCAAATATTTCTCCGCCTATACATAATTATTCCCCATTCTAATTTAAAACACAAAACTAATTAAACCAAAATTCACAAAAACCAAAAACTAAACTCTCTCTATATATATATATATATATATATATATATCTCTTTCTTTCTCTCTCTCGACTGGATCTCTCTCACCTCCACCACCACCACTCATTGCTCTACTTACCATGACCACCTGCTTACCTCCGTATGGTCTGCTTCTCATCTTTGCTCGTCTCTCCTTTGCTGGTCGAAATTGGTAAGATGAGCTTCGATTTGGTCTTCTCTACACGAATATATACTCTGCGATTTCTAGGGTCTTCTCTATTGAAATTGATGAGCTTCAATTTGGGGGTTTTTTAAAACAAAAATCCTAATTTCTTAAATTGGGGGTTTTCATTTACTGCGATTTTGTTTTTTTACAGGACCTCTGTCACTTGGTTATGGTTGTTATTTTAGTTAATTTTTTATTTTTGAATTTGTGAGATGTGTTACAATATATTAGGATTATTTGTATGTTATTTACTGGATGTATGTTTCTAATATTGTTGGATTATTGAAAGTATTGGTCGGTTTAATCTTCTTTTATTCTTGGCATTATTTTGGTACCCTCGGTGGCATCAGTAAAATTATTTTGTTGATTTATAGATATATACCTCATTTATGTGTGTCTAGATAGATTAATCTAGTCTTTATGACACCAATCTTTTTTTAAAAAATTATTTTGTAGCATTTTTTCGGGTATATATAGAGTTTAAGGGCAATATTAATCATATATGCTAGCTATGAATCATGTGATTACTCACCCCTTCATTGTACTATATTAATCATTTACGCTAGCTATGAATCATGAATCATTTGATTACATTGCTGGTGAGTCATATGTTGGCGTTTACGTTACAACGCTGGCCTCAAATGTGGTCCATGGTATGACAGATCTTAGATATCCAATGAAGGACAACACAGTGCCCATATGGGCTGTTCTAGTGAGTTTCTTATGGTTAAATAAGCTAATCGTATGCATAATCTCATTGCAATATTTCCATATTTAGTAATTGAATGTTTATTTAGCTACCTTTTATCTCTTATTAAAATATCTGAATTAGTAGAATCTGTGAGATTTTTTTTTGAAATTCAGATGTTTGCTGTGTTGTTGCCTATTGTTGTTTTCAATCTTTTCTATATTCGGAAGAGAAATGTATATGATCTGCACCACAACATTAGGTAACATTATTATACTCCCTCCGTCCCACTGGGATCTTTACGTTCCTGGTGGGCACGGAGGACAAGACAAGTGGGTATAAAGTGGGTGTAATATTGTTAAAATAAATGAAGTAGTGGATATAATAGTGATTTTATTGTTAAAATAAGTGAAGTAGTGGGTGTAATAGTGATTTTATTGTTAAAATAAATGAAGGAGTGGGTGTAATAGTGTAAAGTATTGTTAAAATAAGTGAAGTAGTGGGTGTAATAGTGTTAAAACTTAATATTTTGGGAAGGTAAAGAAATGAATGTGACAGCCCAAAATAGTAAGTGTAAAGAATCCATTGGGACGGAGGGAGTACTAGTTTATGCAATTATCTCATGCAACAAGGTGTGCAAATTATATCATGGTTTAAACATATGCTTGTTTCAGGTCTGCTATTTGCTGTGCTAATAACTGCCGTTCTTACAGATTCAATAAAGAATGTAGTTTGAAGACCGCGGCCTGACTTGGTCTGGCGTTGCTTTCCTGATGGAAAAGATGTACATAAGCCTAAACTCTGCATATTAACACTGTAGTAACAGATTTGTATTGCTTTGTACTCACCTATTTTTTTTAATTTAAACATCTCAAATTCTCAGAATAATATAAAAAAGGGATAAAATTATATAGCAGGAGCAATCATAATTGTTGATCTAGTCATATGAATCATATAATCCTTTCTGTTATAACATGAGCAATCATATCTTTATTTCTTTATAGAAGACCTTGTTATTCTTCGTCTACTACCACAAAGTATTTTCTCAAATATATTTTATATCTTGACCACTTGCAATGGCCTCATAACATACCGACAAAGGCACAATAATAATATTGATGCCCATAATTGCTGAATTTTTTTAAAATTTCTTTCTCTGTAGACCCCCCTCATAATGTTTTCTTAATATACTCGTCACTCTTTCTGCAGATGAAGACAAGTTGTGTTGCTCTTGTTCAATGTTTAAATATTACTGTTGACCCCTCTGATGTGATAAAAATACTACCTTGTGCCAGAATGGAGTGTTGGATTGGTACATCATTACAACCTATTTAGTTTTTCTGTTTTGAACTGCATATGCAATATTATTGTTTTTTTGGGTTCTGGTTTTATTCGCTATTAATTGTGATTCTATGATAATTTCTATGATAATTTCCAAGCTCTTGTGTTGATGTTGCTTTTTGTCTGAACAGACTTGGGATATCAGATGTCACTATTCATGTTCTGTGTTACTCTGGTTGGGTGCTCGTAATTTTGTAAAATTACATTTCTCTTAAATGTTAATGCTTGTAGATTGATTTGCATTTTGGTTATTCAATTTATCCCCCTTTCTTGGTAGCTCCCTGAGTAATTGCATCTTCTGCACAAGTGGCAAAAGTGAGGTGGCAAAAAGGTTGTTGCAGGAGAATAATCTAGAATAATTTGGTATGACTAGAGAGGAAGGAAATAACTGAATTCAGTGTATGACATCTTAACCAGAATAGCTTTTGTCAGTAACTAAAATAGATTTTCACTGTTCTCAACTTCTCATCATAAATTCCTGCGGAAAAAGTAGGTTTTTGTCTAATGTACAGTTGATAAGAACATATGGGAAACTAACACAATAAACATAAATGTACTGATAGGCTTAATTTAAAAATTGTATTATAAAGGTCACAGCAAAAATTAGTTTTATTTTTATTTTTAATTTAACAATACATATGAAGTTTTATCACACTATTTAAGCATTGTTGCTGGACTTGTTTCAAATGTGATTGCAAATTGTTTAGTTAGCGCTATAGTTATGTTTAACTCAGCCCTCAGGAGTTCCCTTGCAACTTAAAATTGATTATTTTATGTTAGAATCCATGGTGTATATTAAGGATATTGAAATATAGTTGCTTATTTATTACGCAGGGTGGAGCTACAACATGGTGCATTGGCTTTCAGAACTTCAAGGTCAAGATATTACAATTTTAGGAGGTATGTGCACGTAGATGAATGAAGAAAGAAGAAAAATATTAAAGTGATGCGTATATGAGTTAAAACTTCATTTCTACTTTGTTGATTGTTCTTCCTGACAATCATATGTATAGGTTTGTGTTATATAGTGGCATACTAGAATGTATAAATTTTTGAGAAATTTGAATGGTAGAAAAATGTATCGTGTCTAAGAGCTGCAAAAGAAAGCTCATTAAATTTATCAGCGTAGCTTTCTCAGCACAAAACACGAATTACATAAACATCTCAATGCATTTGCTGCTTATTATCTATTTTTCTACAAATCTTTTTAATTTTTTTTGCATGGACTAGTGACACTCCAATATATAACATCTTTTCATATCGTTTCTCATTTTCATCCTAATGTATTGGCTGCTAATCATCTCATTAGACTAGTGTTCAGTTAGATGTAGTTTATTTGTTCCACAACAGCAGAATATGGAATAAAGTAAATCATATTGCATGTTTGAAGAAGAATAAGGAAAACTGGTTCGAGTAAAAAAAATAATCTTTTTGATATATAGCACTCCCATTCGTATTTCTGTCCATCAAGCTCATCTGGGCACATGCTTGACTTTTTTTATTTGCATATCTCTTTGAGCCATCCTTAAGTAATGGATTTATATTCATAACTAAAATTCCTATGTGAAGAAGTGTGATATTTGAGTTCGTGAACTACTCTAGAAGCTTTGGTCAAGAGATATCTAATGTTCTAACTTCTAATTTCTTCTCCCACATCGCATCCTACCTGACAATGTAAATAACAGAAAAAAGGTCACTTGATAGATCTCTTCTTAATCAACACTTTTTACAGTGTGTTCACTATCTGTTTTGATGTCTGATGATGTTGCCCAGTAAATAACAATTGTAGAAGGGGGGTTGAATACAATTGTATAAGATTTTCGACTTAAACAAATAACACAAGTATGAATCAATAACAGCTTTATTAATTCTGATATAAAACTGTTACAAAACTCTCTTAAGAAATTCCTATGTTCTTAAGAGCTGCTAGGTTACAAGATAAATCGTGTAAGCGATTACACTAATGTAAAACCTAAACTGTGTTTATATAAAGTACACAGTTACACTATCAATTACAAGATATTCTAAATCAATTACATATATCTCTGAATGCATATCTTGTATGATAGCTGCATTCCTATAATCTAGGAACCGACATATCAATCTTCCTTGATTTCTGGTCTGATGAGAATCTTCACGAAATACTAACCAGCTTCTAATCCTGATAATAATCCAATACTGACATTGTATTACTGATGACATCAGCATCAGTATCTGATCAGTAATGCCCAGATCCTGATCATCACTTGAATCAATATCTAACAATCTCACCCAATTTATTCTTTATAAAACAAAGCACAAATTCCTTGATTCAAAGATGTCAAAAACTCAAAACAAAATACCTTCTAAAAATCATCAGGAACAGTTTCAGAAATTCTTTGATAAAACAGATTCATCTTCAAGAAATCAGATATCAATTCTTCTTCATTGCTTTCAAGAATTTGAACCAGTTTCTTCTTCAGATTTTTGAGTTCTTCATCTTCCTCATTAATCTGATAGATAGCTGCCCTGAGATTCTGAATTGAGCTTCTTGGAAGATCTAAATCACCTAGCAACACATAAACAATTTCCTTCCCATCTGGATTTAAAGACAGTTGTTCCATGCCTAGATACACTTCTCTAACAGCAGTACCTTTCTTCATTTCAACCTCTATGTCTCTTAAATTTAAGTACATAGGAATATAATTGCCATCATACCTCATTCCTCCATCCATAAATCTCTGTCTAATTGTCCTGTAAATCATAACAAACCAATTGTAGTAAACTTCTCTTTCTTTAACATTGATTCTTTTACTTCTGAGAAGATACAGAACATATTTCAGCTCTTTTGCAGATTTGCACAACAACTCATGAATAGGAATCTTCTTTACACTTCTATCTTTCATGAAGTACAACATCTTTTCTATTTTCTTTGCACCAGCATGACAATCAGCAATGATAGCAACAGCTTCAAGTTTCCAGAGATGATCAACAGTTAACTCATCACCAATCTTGTCAACTAGAGCATGTTGATCAGTTTGTACAATGAAAATAATCTGTGCATGACTATACCCAATTCCTCCACTTGTGCCAGGTTCCAATCCTTTCAAACCAGATTGCATACTTACCCATTTTGGTGGATTTTCAGCAATAAATGTAGTAGACTTTGATTTAACAATCGATAAAGATTCATTAATCAAAGAAGACTCTGTTATCAGTCCTGCTGATTTGAAAACAATCGGTTTCCTATAATCACACTCACTCTTCTCCTTTTTCTTACTCTTCTTCTTCTCATCTGTTGGATAATACTGCTGATGTTTAGGAACAGATTTATCTTTATCATACCATAAATTCCTGTCTGATCTATAAACATTTCTCAAGTAATCTCTGGTTATTATCCTTTCTGCTTCTCTGGCTTTAGCTCTGATTTCACTTTCTCTTTCAAATCTTCCGAAGTTCTCTTGTTCATACTTCAGTGTATCTTCAATAACTTCCATATTGTGAAATTCAACCACAACCTTAAGAATCATAATCTTAAGTTCTTTTAAAATTTCAGCTTCTTCAGAATCAGAGACAACATCAGGAATTGAACCAAAGACTGACTTCTCATTAGATGCAGTAGATTGAACAACAACCTTACTCTTTCTTTTTAAAGGCAATATCTCCTCTTCAATTTCTTCAGGAGCATTGAATATGTTGTCTGGAGTTAGTGCAAGAGATAGTGGAGTTTTCTTCTTTTCATTTTCAGAAACATCTTTTAATTTGATTCCACTAGATCTTGTTTGCCTTGTACTTGTTTGAGCAGATAATCTTCCTCTACTCCTGTATCTTCCTCCTCTGCCTCTTCCTCTTCTTGCAGCAGGAGCTTCATTTTGTTTTGCAATCTCTTCAAAAATCCTGTTCTGTTCTTCTAAGAACTCATCAGTAGTCATGTTTGGATTTTCTCCAGTAGATAAGATAAGTGCTTTCTCAGCATGATACTGTTGAACTCTTTTATCTTTATGAAACAGTTTAAGAACACGACCATCCCCAGTGTCAAGTTCATGAAACAGATTAGCAGCATCTTCATCCTGTTCCACATACACATCATCCTCAGGAATGGTTGACAGAGTTTGACCAGGTGTCACGAACTGTTCTTCTTTTGGATTCTGAGATTGCACCATTGTTGTCACTGTCTTCTTACCAGATCTAGAAACATGAGTTGACTGCCTAGTTTGAGTATTAGATCTCTTTGTTACTAAAGCAGCATCAGAGGTTTCAACTTTATGTGACTTAGCACCACCATCATTTCCAGAATTATCATCATCCTTTTGTACAACTGGATTAGGTGAGCATTTTGTTTTGACTATCTTCTCCCCCTTTTTGACATCAGCATCTTCCTCAATGAAGAAAGACAAAATAAGCTTGAGGGTTTCATCAATATTATCAACTTTTGATTCCAAGACAGTCATTCTGGAATCCATTTTCTTGTCAAGTGCTTTAATATCATCAGCAAGAAGACGTGCTTGAGAAGCAGTAGCAGATATAGAAACAGATGTTTGAATACCCGCTTGAAATTTATCAGTAACAGCCTTCATAGAGTCAATCTCACTTTTCAATCCCTTTGCTAGAAGAGCATTTGTTTTGAGAAGAGCCTTGAGTTCAGGAGTTGGCATCCTCGAGGCAATATGACCAGAATGAAAAAGAGCATTTTGAAAATTCATCTCAGCATTCGGCTGATTCCATTCAGTATCCCATTCATATCCCCTCGCAGCTCGAGTATCAGGATGAAGTATGGAACTGTACTCCCCTCTGAATTCTTCTTGAGTAACAGACTGCATGTACCTACTCGAAGACCCATAAGTAGATAGGAGACTTGCTTTTATTGCTGCCTGCATTTGAATTGTCTCAGGATCAGCATTAGCATGATCATCATCATCATCATCATCTGAGCTACCACCAGCCTCAGGAAGTTTATTATCAACATTATCATCAGGATGCATAACACCTTTCATTTTCAAATCACCAGTAGATGCAGCTGGTGAGTCCTGATGTCCTGCAGACAGATTAGTAACATTTCCTAAATCTCTCATTTCTTTTAAATTGATCTCATCACTTCTCACAATGTTACCTAAGTTACTGTCAATAGTAACTGCTACCTTACTAGAAGTTAATAACTTCTCACTATGTTCTACCTCTCCTTTTGCCAGTTCAGGAGACTGCCTCTCATCACTCTTCTTTTTCTCTAAATGTTCACTCTCAATCTCACAAGAAAGGCTCTGACTCATTAAATGTGAAGAAATAAGAGGTGGCTGAGAAGAGTGGTCTGAAGTCATACAAATAGAGGTATCCCTTTTATCAGGTCTATCTGTAATCATACTATCAGTAGTAAAGGAAGTAGAGATAGAGATGTTACCTGACGAAGTAGTTAAAGAATCCATTGGTCTTGCAGAAATTGGCTCAATAAGCAATGGAATAAGTGGATCAGTAGTACTTACATCAGGATCGACCACTGCAACTATATCATGACTTGCATCAGTATTAGCTACTGATGGTTCTTGTGTAGTCTGAGGTTTTGAAGCTTCTTCAACACTTTGAGTCAAAGGTTCTTGTGTGCTTCCCTCAAATGTAGTGTCAGCAATCACTTCATCACATTCAGCAATGTGCAAATCATGAGCAGCTTTATCTGCCAGACTTCTAGCTAGTTCAATTTCAATTTCAGAAGCCCCTTGAGCATTGTCAGGAAACTCCCCTGCTGATGTGATTTTGCCAGCATCTTCACTTTGAGAAGATGGTTCTTGTGTGACTATTCCTTCAGAAATGTCTGCACCTACACTTTGAGTAGGTGGTTCTTGTGTGACTGGATCTGCAACAGCTTCTGAACTCCTTTGAAGTTCAGGTTCTTGTGGGCTAGATCCTCTCAGAGATGACATAGTAGTCCTCTGTTTCTTCTATCTATGAAAAACGTTTGCTTCAGCAGTTTTCTTTTCAAGTGGTGAAGGTTTGAAACCTAACTGAGCAGCAATAGCATTTACTTGATCAACAAACATCTCAATAATTCTTCTCTTTGGAGATGCAGATGCTGGAGAATCAGAGATCTCAACAGTCTTCATAGGTGAATTATCAGGAGTAGAGATGTCAGGATTAGCAGTAGCGTCAGGAACTGATGATCCATCCTGATTAATAGATACATCAAGATTGCTCTCTATAGCATCAGTAAGATTCAGTAATTCTGTGTGAACAACAAATTTGCCTTTGCTGATTAATCTTCTTTTTTTCTTCGGCTTTTCAGAGATAGCCACTTCTCTAGTATCAACAACATCAATCTCCTTTTTCTTCATCAAGACTGATATAGGCATTGTGTCATCATCAGAATCAGAAACAGCTCTTTGACCAACTTTCCTCCTCACTCCTGTTTCTTTATTCAGACCAGATGTTTCAAGAACCCTTTGTTCACCCCCTTGTGACTTCATTTGAGAGTGAGTTGGAGTGGAGAAATCCTTTGATCCTGATTGCCTCTCAGACACATCAGATCTAGCTAATTTCTTTGATTTTACAACTGATGCCTTTTGTGAGACACCAGAGGTGGTTGACTGTTTAGATGAGTGTTTAGGTTGTGTGCTTGTGTCAGGAATAGGATGTGTAAGGTCCTGTCCCATAGCACCAGTTGCTGGGCCATATTGAATAGGCATCCTCTTTCTTAAAAGAGACCATACTTCATCAGGAATGTATGGAGTTCCATCAAACTTATTTGCTTTATCAGAATTGATTAGACTCTTTATATTGTTTTCTGAGATTTTACATATAGGCAAAATTGTATCATTCTCAAAAACAGCATGAGGACATAAGTGAGAGAATATTAATTGGAAAAATCTAAGAAAGCAAACATAACCACATTTATCTGCTTTTCTTTCACTTAATGCCTTTAGTATAAAAGACCCATAATCAAATGAGAGATCATGAATTAGAGAATACCCAATTTTGACTGAACCTGTGGGTAAAGCATCAAAATTTGACACTTTATTCAAGAAACATCTGCTGATAGTGTCGATGAAGAAATTCCATTCCTTCTTAAGCTTTGTCCTATAGAGCTCTCCAAACTTCTTTGGCGTTCCATTGTAACCCAAACTTACAACATACTCAAGGAGTCTTGAATTAGGAACTTTGAATACTGGCTTACCAATGATTGATGGTAAGTGTAGGGCTTCAGTGACGATCTCAGGAGTCATATAGTATGTAACATTATTATACTCAAAGCTCATTTGAGGCTTTTCTGATGGAAGTCCTTTCCCAAAGACACTTGTGTTCCAAACCTGGAACTTACACCAGAAATATGAATCGTTTCATATTCTTGTTCCACCCTTCTCTATTTAATCTTAGAGACTTGTCCACTTACTTCCTTAACCCTTCACTCTCTCCTGAAAGAAAAATAAGAAAAACCCTTCACAGCAAAATTTTACAACAATGTCGAACCTTACAATCAAAGAGAAGAATCTCCATCTTTTAGAGAAAAGAGACATATTTAGCTATACTCGTGAAGAGTTTGATGCTTTCGACTGGGAAAGACAACTTGAGACTCTCTGGTTGCAGATGGATGCAGGTGTAACGGTCCCAAAATCCGGGGTACAGATATGGGCCACTAACCAATAAACAATATTATACATCTCTGAAAATAACAACATTAATAATAAAAACCCCTTAAACCAAGATCTCTGACAGGTTATGGTGTGAAACAAACTATCAAATTACATTACTACAACTCAATTTCAGAATAATAAAAATATACATTTGTGAATAAGTGAAATCACAATCTAACTATATCTCCAACCTTGACAATTCGCAATCCACTGTCTTGCGAAATCTATAACTCGATTGCCTCTTCTCGCTGCCCGGAGATCAATACTCATTGTCCACTACTAGACTTACTTAACTCCACTATTAACTGAGGAAAACAAACAAAAGTAAGAGTGAGCCAACAATGCTCAGCAAGTGCATAAGGTGATAACAATTCAATATCGAAACAAATCTGATAACAAAAGAATTTCAGCTCATACTGTGAAAGAATCTATGATGATACTTTTAAATTGCCACGAGGGCCAATACTTCACCATTACTGAGGTGCAACAGGAACTAGAACGGATAAGAGTTTTGTTCAATCAGAATAAACATTGTAAACTTCAAAGAAACCAGGCTTTAACAATTCAATACTGATACTCGAAAACTCAAGATCAAATGATAACCATTCGATAAGAATACTTGGGAAATTCCTGGTCAAGCAATAAGAATCAAAGTCCAACTGGATACTCAATCTATAGATTAGAATTGGATTTTTCACTTCGACGCAACGAGTTAAAGTGGATGATCAGTCACACTAAAACTCCGGATATACTCTCTTGGTATATCCAAATACTCAACTGGATCCAAGGCTTCTTTTGGCCTAAAATATCATACTCATATACTCTGACTGGCGTCCTCAGTCATGAAAACATTTTTATTTAATAAAAACTTCCAATTCTATCTTTAATACTCAGGCCAGGGGTCGGGACAATTGACTACCCTGTTTCAACAATAACTGGAACTCACGTCCAGAATAACAACTTATGATTAGGAATTAATAAGAAACAACATCATCGTCTGGTATCGACAAGTTCGATACCACATAGGGGAAATTATAAGGAACGTCAACTCAAAAAGGTATCAACAAAATCGATACGAATACTTCAAATTATAACCACAGCAGATTAGGCAAGGAGAAATTCCATTTTCAAACGAGAAGTAATAATTCAGGTTCAACATACATAGAATCAAGTGAATACGATCAAAGGGATATGATTCAGCATTAATGAATTGACTTGATATCAAAAGGGAAAGTAAATCAACACAACATGATGTATCTACAGGGGTAGGGTTGTATGATCAAGTATCAATGAAGCAATGTTCGATATAGTTGAAGAAATAAGTTAAGGTCACTTGGATTAAATATACTAAAATCGGAAATTCTGTTAACAGATATTTGTAAGGATTTTCAAATCTGGATTCTTCTCTATTCAACAAATTTCTTAACATAATCAAAGGAAATAAAAAAATCGCATTGTGTAGAAAAGTCATTGGTGAGGTTTATTAAAATTCCATAGTTGAACTGAGGGTGGGGAAATAAACATTTTCTAAATATACTTTGTCCTCATCATATAATACAACAAGAAATTGAACTGCATCACTTGAATGATAAGTGAAGATCAAAACACTTGCCTCGATTTACGGAGTTCCTGATCCTACCATGGATCCTCGACTCAAATTCTTGTCATTCCTTACTTCATACACTCGTCGACTCTGAAACTTGTCCTTCTCCTCCAACTTCTTCCCTTTATACTCGTACTGGCTCTCAACCAAATTCTCACTGGTACCTATATAAAAATAAAGTACTACTTTAGTACGCTTATAACCGTAACCGTCTAACTATGTGCTACCCGAACGCGTCCTAATACGCTTTACAGCTTAATATGTACAACACGTATTAATCAAACTCTTATATCTCTTCAACATGTACATCATATTAATTCACAAATAACTCTTATCAATTTACTATACGAATTACAAAATAATTCTATTAAAATTTAGACAACACCTCCTTTACAATATAGTCTAACCTGTCGAATTACAACCGATCCAACAAAAAATTTAACTACTCCTATACATATAATTGACTACCACTTTAACAGATAACTTAATAACCAATCACAATTTCGAATAAAACTTTTCAAATTCACGAGGTACAATTTTTATACATAATTCTAGTTCTTAACACAATTGGCTATCAACCCATTTGATACCACTAACATGACACTGACCACACAAGATATCTACTTGCTTGTGATTACTTAACATTGACTATGTAAATTTCAAATTCCAACCCATATACCTCAACTGAACAATCACAACCATATTTTCTAACAATTAGCACCTAGCAAATCAACCAAATTATATCACATAACAATAACTTAATTGCAACCTTACGTTCACAATTACTACACCCTTCATCATCCTTTTCTCACATTTTCTTTTCTCTGTTTCCTCTTTCCCATCCCAATACTTCGACATACATACACCCCACAGACACAACCATCCGGACACAACCTACAACCGGGTATCAACCTACTACACCTTCACATAGACAACACATACACGTTTACAACACAGGCACACCATCCTTACTCTTCTTCTACTCCTCCTTTTCCATCTCTCGTCTTTCACTTGCTCTGCACCATATAAACGAAATCCCCAAACTTCCGAACTTAACACCAATATATACAGCCCTCTCTTTTCCTCCCTCAATCTCTCGGACTCTCCCCTAATCTAACCCCACAATCACTAACACCATCTTCACTTCCCTCTCCCTCTATCTCCCTTGTTCGTCACCGTCTAAACACATACATACAACCAACCGCATACCCACAACACCCAAACATCCACACACACTGAATTGACGAACTGAACCCACACAACAGGAGCCTCAACCCTCGGCACCCCCACTTCGATCCCCACTCACACACACAGTCGGTAACAGACTCATGCACACACATCTACACACCCCACAATTCACTTCACCCACCTCGCTAGAACCACAACGAAGAAACTCAGAGTCGAGACTCGACCATTAATACACAGTCACGCCAGGACTACAACAATTACCAACAACATATATGTCCCCTCCCCTGCACCCCTGTCTCCTTACCTTATCAAAGTCTCCAAAACATCACTACATTCAACTCTTTCCAGCTGCCTTCCTCCCATAACTCTCTTCACTCTCTCTTCACAGCTTCCCTTTCACTCTTCAGTTCCTCACCATCATCTTCATACATATCACTACCCCACTTCCTCCAATTACCGAATTACAACAATAAGAAAACCATAACCAGGAAATCCCAACATTTCAACACTAATTCGACCACACCCAGCTGCACAGTTACGCACACACAGTTTATTCACACCTCACTCACAAGTGCCACACCCCACAACACAAGGACATAACCCAAATCAGTCGACTTAGAAACAGGGAAGGGAAAGGAGAAAAATAATACAGCAGCCCAAGGTAGCTACCCAGACGAACAACAACAAGGAGGAAAACTCGAACAAGACTAACCCCGTACACACACAAACAACAACCATACGCTGCACTCATCAACACGAACGCAACAAGATTCGAGAATCTCGAAGTCACCACTTACCAGCACTTATGGAAATTGAAATTTAAAGATAGAATTAGAGAGGAAGAGAGAGCTCGAGAGGGATTTTCGCGGGAGAGAGAGGGGAGATTCAGGATTTTTCAGAGAGATTAAGAAGAGAAAAGTTGAGAGATTTCTAGAGAGCTCTCCTGGATACCCGATTGAAATGAATGGGGAGATATATCTGATAACTAGGAATTAAAAGGAAATGAAGCATTTTTAAATTTATTAATAAATTATCTATTTAACAACAAAAAACTCAACTTGGTAAAATAAGAAATAAATGGGTAGTGTTTAAGAGAGGTCACCAAATTATTTTTAAAAAGTAGAAAATAAAATTTGATATCTCCCCATAATTTTAAAATATTTTTAGGATCAAAATTGAATTAAATACGAATTTTACAAGTTTTGACCCCTTACATACAATAAAATTCTTAAAATCATTCGAAAATACTAAAACATCCAAATTAATTCCCCCAACAATTTTAAAAACTAAATAAATATATAAAGATGATATTACAAAAGATTTCATGATTTTTAATCCCTCCGATAATTTTATAAAATTTACAGAAGATCAAGAATACATGATTTAAATATACTTAAGTACTCAAGATTACAAATAAAAATATACTGACCTTCACGGTTCATACTAATCATCATATAATCACAGAAACATAACTTCACACATATTTCACTTTCCAACAATACTCACATAATAATATTCATAATTTATACATAATAAATTATTCGAAATTCGAAATTTTCTAGGGCGTTATATCCTTCCCCCTTAATAGGATTCTGTCCTCAGAATCAACGCTATGGACACCAATAATTTTTTTATTTTTTTTTTCAAACATCTTACTTTCACTTCCCAGGTTGCCTCTTCAACTCTAGGATTCCATCATACTAACTCATTCATTAATAAGCTCATTCTGCGAGATTTACAATTCCGAAATAACTTTAGACTTTGACTTCCGAGTCTTTTTAACTCTAGTCGATTAACTCACGGAAACGAATATCTTTCCCCGACAATCGATATACTTTTTCGCATAATGAACTATACTCTGCGTCAAAACTATACTACCACGCAAATCTTTCGCAATAATACTGCCGTGCATTTTGCCTATATTTACCACGATCTACACTTGCGCTTGGTATCATTCCCACGCTTTACTTATAACCACGCGACTTTAAATAGAACTTCGAGAAAGAATCTCCAGAAATTCTCTGATCGCTTCCATTCCGCTTTCAAGTACTATGTCGATCGAGAAGGGAATAATCAAAAGTTTCTTCTTGTCTTTAATCCCATATTCTTACCGAGTACCCAATTTGGGAACTTAACATCATATCATCCATTCTCAGTCGAATCCTTGCAATCGAATACTATAATCACATATACGTCCTTAGACGTACCTCCAGCATACTTCAACTAACAACTGGATTCCCATTCTTATAAAATAGTCTGGTTTTCCAAATCCTTGGAGAACATAGCCTCGATTATTTTCAGCCTTTGATAACTACTATACTTGTCACCTTATCTGTGACTTCACTTAATACAAACACAAGATTGAAATATCCAATTTGTTGCCAATTCTTCCGCCGTCACAGCTTCACTCGATACTAATCATAAAACAATTCCTCAACGATTTCCAACAACTCCCGCTTTTATCAACATGAATCTTCCACTTAACCTGCATCGCCACTTATTTACATCTCCTGAAATGAACCTTCCCCAGATAAAATTCTGAGGTAAATAATATTAAGAAATCTTTAATCATCATTACTTCTCTTTCACGTGCAATGTTACTCGAGAAAGGAATAATCAGAAAATCTCTATCCATCCTTCATTTCATTGTTTTACTGAGTGACCGTTTCGAATTGATAACCAATCTCCTTAAATCATATATATCTTATTCGTAATACACTAATCCGTTCCTTCTGGAGTCAACTTCAATTCTTCACTCTGCATACTTGACGAGTCTTCAGATTTGACTCTACCCATTACGACTTCGACACTTAACACCACTCACATTGGGATTCTGCATACTTGGAACCTTTCAAAGTCATTCTCCATTGGATTACCCACGCTTCACTAACCTTCGAACACCTTAATTTGTGATCTACGATCATATCAAATTCTTCGTCCGATTACTGTTTGAAATCTTATTCATTGAAATATGCTTTACCTAATCATCTCCTTTCTGCTACCTTCTTCTTATACAAAACAACTTCATTACTTTAATATCACTATTTCTGGATCTATTTGGTTGCTAAGACTTCTATATCCGCTTTCGACTTCAGAACATCATTTTCACATTTCTTAAAATTAAAATCTCCCTTTCACTGATAGGAAATGAATCCACTCCCAAATCATATTTGACTCCTTATATAGTCTTCACAATCCACTTCCTGACAACTTCCTTTATAATCGTCTTGAATTTCTCAATTCTTTGATAATTATAATAGTAGTCTTATTACTCCTTTCGTAATTTCACTAAGATTAATATGATACTATTTCTGACAAAATTTCCATCTTTCCAAACTCATCACACATTACTTTGACTTCTGACTCTACTACTTATCATCATACTGCCCTTCTGGTTACAACCACAACTTCCCACATTTCTCTCAATAAAATCTCTAGGGATTTTACTCCCGAAATCTTGTTTTCTGATCATGGGATCTCGTTAATCTCTGTTAATTCTCTTTCTGCAGGCAACTACGATGCCTTTTCCCTTTTAACTCCACATCTTCGGGATTCCACCTTCTTTTCTTAATTAAATTCTGCATGTCTTATTTAGTCACTTCTGGAAACTTTCTGATTTCTCTGCCTTCCACCTTACTGACATTCTGCTTCATCCCGGTTAACTTTCTACCATCTTTGTTAACCATGACTTCTCGCACTGGCTTTACATAAGTCATTTACTCCACATATTCACCTTATCCCTTATTCAGTCTTAACCCTTGATAATTCTTACCAACCTTTCCGTTCTGCCTTACTCTGTTTTACTCAAATCATCCCTCCTTGATTCTACCATCTTATGGTATTCCATTTACTACCTCTACCTTACAATGGAGGTCTAAAACAATCCTTCTTTAACATTGAATGTCTTATACCAACACCTTCATTATTATTCTCTCTTCGCCCTTTTTCTATATCTGCGATAATGTGCTCTCCTTTACTGCTCTTTTTCGTTATTCATTTCTTATTAGTCTCAACTCCTGTTCATGATTCCTTGAATCAATACTTATTCCCATTTGACATAACACATCCGTCTTAACCACCAAATTCTTGAACTTACATAACCAGTTCTTCATCAGCACCATTGTAGTTACATCACTTAAGACGTCGTCGCTTCTAACTTCGTATCTCGTTATCATTAGAAATTTTGAAATCATCAAATCTCCGACAAAGGAGGTCAACGAAATGAATGGGGTATCAATATGAATTTATATTGAGTTTGTTTGACAAAGCCTTTAGAAAGGAATTCAACCGAGAGATCAATTATGATCTTTGAACTATTTTCAAGTTGCATTTGTCACTTGGCTAACCACCATAGTACATAAAGATGGCCAGTCTTTAGTACTTCTATGACAAACACAATCAGTGGCGTCCCACTGGACTCCTACCACAAAGATAAGATGTCCCTGAATCCCCTATCTGCATAGGTTGTTCATCTCAGTTGGAATAGAGAAAATCAAACATTCGGGATAATGGAAGAGATTCCGGAGTTTCAAAAATCTTCATGTAAATTGAATCAAGTACTCTATGAAAATTCCGATATTTCTGAAAGAATGAAATTGGATTTCGAGTAAATCTGATATATAAGACTCATCATCAATGGATGTATAGATGACTTTTCAATAGATGCTTCATTGATTAATCAAGAAAACATTCAAGAAATTCCTAATTATTCATCATCTCACTCTCGTCGACTAAGCACTAATATGCTTAGCTGCCAAAACCGACCTGACAATAATGAGTTAAATAATTAAGAAGATCTCAATTCATTCTCGATTTTGGACCGTCACTGCGCAACGAATGCCTCAGCCACGATACCAACCGGGAATTAATTTACAACAATTCAAAGGAAGGATATGAAATTTCTCTGGACAATAAACTGAACGGAATCAACGATTAAGGATACACAACTACGCTCAACTTCCACTTCTTGCTAATAATCACTTCCCACTTCGCATTCTTAACCTTCTCGTACCATCTCCGAAACGTTCACATTGAACTAATATCGTACAAAGTTCTAGATCCTATGCAAAAATCTCGAGATAACGTCTCCCGAATTGATAACTCCAGCTGGTTACTTAGCTTAAGCTGCTTCAGATTCACTGTTTTGCTAATAGCTCGATCCGTAAACGATTCGAACTTCTTCTCGCGCGATATGCCGAAAGACCGATTAACGTCGCGACGCTTATCGAAGTATCCTAACGCGATCCTTATCCTAAACCGTTCTACTCGATTTCTATCTTATACTCGCACCCTAACTCTCCTAATCTGTTTCAGTGACCATAACCTGTAGCTCTGATACCAACTTGTAACGGTCCCAAAATCCGGGGTACAGATATGGGCCACTAACCAATAAACAATATTATACATCTCTGAAAATAACAACATTAATAATAAAAACCCCTTAAACCAAGATCTCTGACAGGTTATGGTGTGAAACAAACTATCAAATTACATTACTACAACTCAATTTCAGAATAATAAAAATATACATTTGTGAATAAGTGAAATCACAATCTAACTATATCTCCAACCTTGACAATTCGCAATCCACTGTCTTGCGAAATCTATAACTCGACTGCCTCTTCTCGCTGCCCGGAGATCAATACTCATTGTCCACTACTAGACTTACTTAACTCCACTATTAACTGAGGAAAACAAACAAAAGTAATAGTGAGCCAACAATGCTCAGCAAGTGCATAAGGTGATAACAATTCAATATCGAAACAAATCTGATAACAAAAGAATTTCAGCTCATACTGTGAAAGAATCTATGATGATACTTTTAAATTGCCACGAGGGCCAATACTTCACCATTACTGAGGTGCAACAGGAACTAGAACGGATAAGAGTTTTGTTCAATCAGAATAAACATTGTAAACTTCAAAGAAACTAGGCTTTAACAATTCAATACTGATACTCGAAAACTCAAGATCAAATGATAACCATTCGATAAGAATACTTGGGAAATTCCTGGTCAAGCAATAAGAATCAAAGTCCAACTGGATACTCAATCTATAGATTAGAATTGGATTTTTCACTTCGACGCAACGAGTTAAAGTGGATGATCAGTCACACTAAAACTCCGGATATACTCTCTTGGTATATCCAAATACTCAACTGGATCCAAGGCCTCTTTTGGCCTAAAATATCATACTCATACTCTGACTGGCGTCCTCAGTCATGAAAACATTTTTATTTAATAAAAACTTCCAATTCTATCTTTAATACTCAGGCCAGGGGTCGGGACAATTGACTACCCTGTTTCAACAATAACTGGAACTCACGTCCAGAATAACAACTTATGATTAGGAATTAATAAGAAACAACATCATCGTCTGGTATCGACAAGTTCGATACCACATAGGGGAAATTATAAGGAACGTCAACTCAAAAAGGTATCAACAAAACCGATACGAATACTTCAAATTATAACCAAAGCAGATTAGGCAAGGAGAAATTCCATTTTCAAACGAGAAGTAATAATTCAGGTTCAACATACATAGAATCAAGTGAATACGATCAAAGGGATATGATTCAGCATTAATGAATTGACTTGATATCAAAAGGGAAAGTAAATCAACACAACATGATGTATCTACAGGGGTAGGGTTGTATGATCAAGTATCAATGAAGCAATGTTCGATATAGTTGAAGAAATAAGTTAAGGTCACTTGGATTAAATATACTAATCTGGATTCTTCTCTATTCAACAAATTTCTTAACATAATCGAAGGAAATAAAGAAATCGCATTGTGTAGAAAAGTCATTGGTGAGGTTTATTAAAATTCCATAGTTGAACTGAGGGTGGGGAAATAAACATTTTCTAAATATACCTTGTCCTCATCATATAATACAACAAGAAATTGAACTGCATCACTTGAATGATAAGTGAAGATCAAAACACTTGCCTCGATTTACGGAGTTCCTGATCCTACCATGGATCCTCGACTCAAATTCTTGTCATTCCTTACTTCATACACTCGTCGACTCTGAAACTTGTCCTTCTCCTCCAACTTCTTCCCTTTATACTCGTACTGGCTCTCAACCAAATTCTTACTGGTACCTATATAAAAATAAAGTACTACTTTAGTACGCTTATAACCGTAACCGTCTAACTATGTGCTACCCGAACGCGTCCTAATACGCTTTACAGCTTAATATGTACAACACGTATTAATCAAACTCTTATATCTCTTCAACATGTACATCATATTAATTCACAAATAACTCTTATCAATTTACTATACGAATTACAAAATAATTCTATTAAAATTTAGACAACACCTCCTTTACAATATAGTCTAACCTGTCGGATTACAACCGTTCCAACAAACAATTTAACTACTCCTATACATATACTTGACTACCACTTTAACAGATAACTTAATAACCAATCACAATTTCGAATAAAACTTTGCAAATTCACGAGGTACAATTTTTATACATAATTCTAGTTCTTAACACAATTGGCTATCAACCCATTTGATACCACTAACATGACACTGACCACACAAGATATCTACTTGCTTGTGATTACTTAACATTGACTATGTAAATTTCAAATTCCAACCCATATACCTCAACTGAACAATCACAACCATATTTACTAACAATTAGCATCTAGCAAATCAACCAAATTATATCACATAACAATAACTTAATTGCAACCTTACGTTCACAATTACTACACCCTTCATCATCCTTTTCTCACATTTTCTTTTCTCTGTTTCCTCTTTCCCATCCCAATACTTCGACATACATACACCCCACAGACACAACCATCCGGACACAACCTACAACCGGGTATCAACCTACTACACCTTCACATAGACAACACATACACGTTTACAACACAGGCACACCATCCTTACTCTTCTTCTACTCCTCCTTTTCCATCTCTCGTCTTTCACTTGCTCTGCACCATATAAACGAAATCCCCAAACTTCCGAACTTAACACCAATATATACAGCCCTCTCTTTTCCTCCCTCAATCTCTCGGACTCTCCCCTACTCTAACCCCACAATCACTAACACCATCTTCACTTCCCTCTCCCTCTATCTCCCTTGTTCGTCACCGTCTAAACACATACATACAACCAACCGCATACCCACAACACCCAAACATCCACACACACTGAATTGACGAACTGAACCCACACAACAGGAGCTTCAACCCTCGGCACCCCACTTCGATCCCCACTCACACACACAGTCGGTAACAGACTCATGCACACACATCTACACACCCCACAATTCACTTCACCCACCTCGCTAGAACCACAACGAAGAAACTCAGAGTCGAGACTCGACCATTAATACACAGTCACGCCAGGACTACAACAATTACCAACAACATATATGTCCCCTCCCCTGCACCCCTGTCTCCTTACCTTATCAAAGTCTCCAAAACATCACTACATTCAACTCTTTCCAGCTGCCTTCCTCCCATAACTCTATTCACTCTCTCTTCACAGCTTCCCTTTCACTCTTCAGTTCCTCACCATCATCTTCATACATATCACTACCCCACTTCCTCCAATTACCGAATTACAACAATAAGAAAACCATAACCAGGAAATCCCAACATTTCAACACTAATTCGACCACACCCAGCTGCACAGTTACGCACACACAGTTTATTCACACCTCACTCACAAGTGCCACACCCCACAACACAAGGACATAACCCAAATCAGTCGACTTAGAAACAGGGAAGGGAAAGGAGAAAAATAATACAGCAGCCCAAGGTAGCTACCCAGACGAACAGCAACAAGGAGGAAAACTCGAACAAGACTAACCCCGTACACACACAAACAACAACCATACGCTGCACTCATCAACACGAACGCAACAAGATTCGAGAATCTCGAAGTCACCACTTACCAGAACTTATGGAAATTGAAATTTAAAGATAGAATTAGAGAGGAAGAGAGAGCTCGAGAGGGATTTTCGCGGGAGAGAGAGGGGAGATTCAGGATTTTTCAGAGAGATTAAGAAGAGAAAAGTTGAGAGATTTCTAGAGAGCTCTCCTGGATACCCGATTGAAATGAATGGGGAGATATATCTGATAACTAGGAATTAAAAGGAAATGAAGCATTTTTAAATTTATTAATAAATTATCTATTTAACAACAAAAAACTCAACTTGGTAAAATAAGAAATAAATGGGTAGTGTTTAAGAGAGGTCACCAAATTATTTTTAAAAAGTAGAAAATAAAATTTGATATCTCCCCATAATTTTAAAATATTTTTAGGATTAAAATTGAATTAAATACGAATTTTACAAGTTTTGACCCCTTACATACAATAAAATTCTTAAAATCATTCGAAAATACTAAAACATCCAAATTAATTCCCCCAACAATTTTAAAAACTAAATAAATATATAAAGATGATATTACAAAAGATTTCATGATTTTTAATACCTCCGATAATTTTATAAAATTTACAGAAGATCAAGAATACATGATTTAAATATACTTAAGTACTCAAGATTACAAATAAAAATATACTGACCTTCACGGTTCATACTAATCATCATATAATCACAGAAACATAACTTCACACATATTCCACTTTCCAACAATACTCACATAATAATATTCATAATTTATACAAAATAAATTATTCGAAATTCGAAATTTTCTAGGGCGTTATAGCAGGTCTCGAAGAAATCGAGAAGGAAAAACCTACAAAAGTGATCGACATCGATGCTGCCCTTCAAGCAACATTAGCATGGCTTTCATCTAAGGCATCCTCATCCAACTCCATTAACCATTGTTAATGAATATGTCACCAAAAATAACCTTATCCCTGTCAACTGATACTGATGTGCTTTGTAAGAGAATGTTGAACTGGATTTCCTGTCATAGCAATAGCACTTTGGTTATCACAATAAATATGTATTTTTGAAAATGACAATCCGTAGTCCATTAGCTGATTTCTCATCCACATGATCTGAGCACAATAGCTTCCAGCAGCAATGTACTCAGCTTCTGCAGTTTATGTGGTGATAGATTTTTGCTTTTTACTAAACCAAGAAACTAGTCTTCCTCCAAGAAACTGACAACTGCCTGAAGTACTTTTCCTGTCTATTTTGCATCCTGCAAAATCAGCATCTGAATAACCACATAAACTAAAGTCTGATTCTCTAGCGTACCAAAGGCCAAGAGAAGAAGTGCCCTTAAGATATCTGAAAATCCTTTTCACAGCAATGAGATGTGGTTCCTTGGGACTTGCTTGAAATCTTGCACATAGACAGGTTGCATACATGATATCTGGTCTGCTAGCAGTTAGATATAAGAGTGAGCCAATCATTCCTCTGTAGTTGGTTACATCTACCTCAGTTCCTTGATCAGGATCAAGCTTTGTAGCTGTAGCTATAGGAGTTGAAGCTGTAGAGCTGTCTTGCATGTTAAACCTTTTTAGTAAATTCTTTGTGTACTTTGACTGATTGATAAAAATCCCATCATCAGTCTGTTTAACTTGCAGACCTAGGAAATAGCTCATTTCTCCCATCATGCTCATTTGATATCTAGACTGCATTAGCTTTGAAAACTTCTCACACAGCTTAGTGTTAGTTGACCCAAAAATGATATCATTAACATATATTTGAACTAACAGCAAATCCTTACCATGATTCAAATAAAACAAGGTTTTATCAATTGTACCTCTATTGAATCCACTTTCCAGTAAGAATTGAGCTAGGGTTTCATACCAGGCTCTTGGAGCTTGCTTTAGTCCATAAAGTGCCTTATCCAGTCTATAGACATGATCTGGATATTTGAGATCAATGAAGCCAGGAGGTTGCTCAACATATACCTCCTCTTCCAGTTCTCCATTGAGAAATGCACTTTTTACATCCATCTGGAATACTTTGAACTTCTTGTGGGCTGCATATGCCAGAAAAATTCTGATGGCCTCTAGTCTTGCAACAGGAGCAAAAGTCTCATCATAATCTATTCCTTCCTGTTGAGAATACCCCTTTGCTACTAGTCGTGCTTTGTTCCTCATAATTGTGCCATCTGAATCAGTCTTGTTTCTGCAGAATACCCACTTTGTACCCACAATAGACCTTCCCTTGGGCCTTGGTACAAGTTTCCAGACTTCATTTCTTTCAAACTCATTCAATTCTTCTTTCATAGCTGTCTCCCAATCAGCATCCTTAAGTGCATCTTCAACTTTCTTAGGCTCCTCCTTTGACAGAAAGTTATTATATAAGCATTCATTCTGAGTTGCACTTCTTGTCTTAACACCTGCTTCAGGATTCCCAATGATTAAATCAGAAGTATGACTTTTAGTCCATTTCCTTGCTGATGGTAAGTCATTTCTTGAACTGGATGCTCCCCCTGGATTGGTGTTTTCTTCAAAAGAACTAGAATTGCTAGAAGCTCCCCCTGAGATAGTGCTATCTCTTCCTGATATACTGTCAGGATTGTCACTTGAATCTATTTCTGATGAGTCTCTACTTGATGTTTGAGTTGTATCAGTACTGGTGATGTCTTGCTCTTGCTCCCCCTCAACATTTGCATTATTTGAGTCATCATCAGTAACAGGTGTTCGATCAGGAATTGATCGATCGTCAGGATCTGACAGAGTATCAGTATCTGACATGACTTCATCAGAATTCTTGGTAGCTTCATTTGCAAAAATCAAACTATCATGAGAGTCTTCTTTTATTCCTGTTATCTTTCTATCATCAAAAGATACATTAATAAACTCCATGACTGTCTTTGTTCTTAGATTGTAGACTTTAAAGGCTCTTGTTGTTGGATAGCCAATAAAGATGGCCTCATCAGCTTTTGTCTCAAATTTTCCTAGCTGTTCAGGATGAGGTCTTAGAACAAAGCACTTGCAGCCAAACACATGTAAATGCTTCAAACTTGGCTTCTTTTCCTTAATCATCTGATAAGGAGTTACACCATGTCTGTTGATTAGAATGATGTTCTGAGTGTAGCATGCTGTGTTGACTGCTTCTGCCCAAAAATATGTAGGTAGTTTAGCTTCCTCCAACATAGTTCTGCCAGCTTCAATAAGAGTCCTGTTCTTTCTTTCAACTACTCCATTTTGCTGAGGTGTGCCAGGAGCAGAGAATTGTTGAACTATTCCTTTGTATTTGCAGAACTCACTACTAAAAAAACGCTAATAGACATCGGTTTCTGGCCGATGTCTTTGAAAAATTCTGACCGCTATCTTTGTCGGTGATGTCTAAAGTCTAAACGTTTAGACATCGGTTTCTGGCCGATGTCTATTAGCATATAATACATCAGTTTTAAAAATATTTCTGATGTTTATGTACTGTCTTCTTGGATTAACTGCATGAGGTTAACTTTTGAATTTTTAGATTAGAGGCCTTAGCTGTTATTTAACATATAGCGAACATAGAATAATTCGACATAGACATCTGTTTTTCTCCAAATATTGATGTCTAAGCCTTTATTAACATCGGTAAACATAAAGAAAACCGATGTATAATGTGATCATAGACATCGATTTTAGACGATGCTGAAGATATCTATTGCATTGGTTACCTATTTTTAAAACCGATGTGTGAGATCCCTCAGACATCGTTTTCAGCTGATGTTTAAGACTTCTAATAAAACAGTTTTTTTATAATGATGAACGATGTGCAAACAGCTGTAGTACAGAAAATGATGCATAAAAAAACAAAAATAACCAAAATTTACTCAAATGTCATTGACAACTATAATCCAAACATTCAAGCACTATCATTCAAACAATCATAATCCAAACATTCATGTGTACCTTAATACAAAACATCTATACCAATCCGAATCAATCTACAACTAATATTTGCGGAACTAGCCAAACTCAAAGCATTATAAAAAAGATATGAAACTATTTCCTGGTTACTTCATGCATTCTTTTCCAAATCGTAACTCACTAGGACGATTCTTTGGATCCAGGAATACTTTCCTTGCAGCAGCCTGCACTTTCTATACACCATTTGTCGCTGATTCATTGTGCACTATGTTACTGAGTTCTTGGACTTAGCCACTGGATTGTGTTCTCGGCCTCTGTAAGAAGATAACAAATTAGCAATGGAAATCTTTAGTGCTTGGGTTTTCCAACATTGATGCATGGAAGGTCACCAGAGTACCGCAGGGGAATATTACGAATGTTTACAAAATAATCATAAACAGATAATTCAGTTGTCAGTGGTTCCCCATTCTCATCTTTTTCGCCTCTCTGTTTCATTGAAAACCTACAGGACACAGATAAACATAATCCATCTAGTTAAAATAATAAACAGTGGCAATAGAACTACACAGGGGTGCATTAAGAGTACTGGAAATATACATGAGCTTGTAATGTATGATACCCAACAATCTCTTCCGGAATTGAAGATTAAGAATTGGACGGACAGTATACACTTCTCAATCATTCTTGGCCTTGTACCTTGAAGAACAAAATATGAGGAATTCATAATCTATATATGAAAACAATAGCATTCTCTACTGTATTAGGACAAGGAAATACCATATAGCAATCTCTCATGTATTATAAAGCTCTAGAGGTAAGACTTGCTAGCTACCTCGAATCTGGTTTGTCAATGACCTGATTCTATTACTTGGCTATGACCTTAATGTAGACTATTAGTACCAATATTAGGCATGCAATAAAGCTTAAGAAGTTTGGACAATGAACATACCAAAATGAATCAATATAGGTTGATATTGTCTTCACATCTATCCCACAAGCTTTTGCAAGTTCTTCTAAAAATTCAGGAACATGAACACGTTGAGCTCCTGAAATTATTTCCTCCCCTGCAGAAAAACATTAACAGAAATTAGTGGAACTACGTACTTACCCAAAGACATTGAGAAAGAAATCGACATAGCATTAAAGTCTACAAACATGAAAAAACAACTTCGCAAACACTTGTGTAGCTTGACTGCTCTAGTTGATAATATAATGATAATGACATAAATTTTATTTTATTTTAAAAAAGATAGAAGGCTGTTAACATGTAAATTTATACATAGGTATGTTGTGTACAAGCAGCAAATAAGCTCTTGCATACTTCTTTAAATAAATATGTAACATGAAAAAATAAGAGATAGTGGGAACCTCCAATACTCCAAGACAACAACAAATGGTGCAATCATAGTGACCCCCCAGGCAATGAACCAGTTTGCTAGTGTTGCAACACTTCCAGCAAGGGCTTTGATTTTGATTGGCAGAATCTGCAAACAGAACACACATGTATAATATATATATAAACTGTAGATAAGAAAGGAGTAATATGGAACACTATTTGATAATAATAGATACAGATCATAGATATTGATAAAAAGTTGTTGCATTGCGAGCTAGATGGGACTCAGATGAGAAAACAATTCTGATATGGACACAAAAAGAATTAAACTTAGTAAATATGACAAAGATTACTAAAGAAATTGATTTAATGCTACAACAATACATTTAATTAACCAATTACAGACTATAACTGCATATACACAAGACTACGAATGTGAAAGTATATATATACAATCAGAAATATGATTGTACCTTTTTCTCGCACACTTTCTATCTGCATTGGTAATTTGGTTAGCAATTGTGATCTACTAGCAACAAGTTTCAAAAGATACCCTTATTAGACTTCCTAGCCTTCCATGTGAGTATCAGATTAATACCATTGGATGAAGCCAAATATTATCATGGCCAAGTAACTTGCTCGAGTTTCCGTCTTTATTTGATCTTGATGCAATATGAACTTCTTTGGCAACCCTGGAAACATCACGAGATATATCAACAACACTTGCAGCACTTCCTATCATAATTATAACCTGACATTGCATCCAGAACAATTAGCCACTTATCCTGCATGCTACACTAGACTAACAACTGAATGCTAATTATATAAAAACCTCTTGATCATCTAAAATTCAGGCCTCCCATAAGTTGATTTAAGCATAAGCACAAAGCTTTCACAATCATATAGCCAACAGGTGATAAGAAAATAAAAAACTAAAGTAAATTAAGGTTACCTGTGCTAAGCAGTGTCACAATGTCGATTCTTTGTGCACAGTGAGGCACACCATGCACTGGTCTCTGGTTATGGAGTTTTTCCATTAGACATGTTTACAGGGAGACTTTTAATTCAACACTTATTATGTCAGCTAAGAACTGACACACAAACAAAACCTAACAAGAGAATTATATACTATACTATACTATTAACATATCTTAGAAGTCAAAATAGGAGAACACCAAAAAAATAATCAGGGATTTAAGCAGTAGATGTACCTCTGCAGGTATGAAGCAGGGATCCAGATGCATATTCCCACAAGCGGACCTGCAAAGCAACAATTAGAACAGTGGTGTTTTTTATGCTTCAAGCCATCCAAATCTGTACATTTTAAAAACTGTAACAAAGACAAAACTGTGTTCGAATAAGGTAAACCACAAGAAGACTTTAAGTTTTTGGACACATCCAAAGGATTGTAAGATTTTAATGCTTCAGTCCATGGCTACGCATAGAATACACATAAACAAAATTACTCAAACACAAATATAAACAACAAACACAAACAAATAAATTACTAATTAAACCAAAAAATAATTAACCCAAAATAACCAAAGAACACCAAACCTGTACATAAATAACTGATACCCACAGCAGGTAGTTCCCTTCTCCTCGAGGTATCTGTATTAAACTATTACTAATTCTCCTTACAAAAAAAATTAGGGTTTTGAATTCAAAAATCCCCAATTGAAAACAAAATTGAACTAATTGAAATCAAACACAAGCTTAGGCACTTACCAATTTGAGCTTCAAATAAATTGAATTGAGTTCATAGTTTTGTAGCTTCGAATCGAATAATCTCCGGGTGAATCGAGAGAGAAGGGTGATAATAGAGAGAGAGAAGGGTGAGAGGAGAGCGAGAGGGAGAGGGACACAGAGAGAGAGAGAGAGAGAGAGAGAGAGAGAAGGGCGAGATTTAGGGTTCTTGAGGGAGGGGGTGAGAGTCGAGAGAGAGAGAGAGAGAAAGAGGGAGAGGTGAGGTCTGTCGAGAGAGAGAGAGAGAGAGAGAGAAAGAGAGAGAGAGAGAGGTGGGTTTTGTTTTTAGGTTTAATTAATTATTTTGATTTAATTTGTGTGAATGTAGATATTAGAATTGAGGGGGGGAAATACAAAAATTTTGTCAAGGGGGAACAGATTTGGCAAGTAGGCGGGCAAATGAAAGTAAAAAGGGGGAAAATAAAACTAAGGGGGGAATAATTCAGAGGGAACGCGCGTTTATTTTTTAAGTAGACATTTAGACATCGGTTCATAAATGAAGCGATGTCTAAAATTTTTTAAGAAAACATTTAGACATCGGTTGATATGTCAAGTGATGTCTGAATGTTTAAAAGACATCGGTTTTAAAACGGGCGATGTTAAATTGATTTTTAACATCGGTTTTATTGTAATCGATGTTAAAAACGGTGATGTCTATTAACAGTTTTTTAGTAGTGACTCTTCCATTGCTGAATTCTTGAATTCAGTCCCATTATCACTTCTCAGAATCTTGACTTTGTATTTTGTGCCAGTTTCAATAAGTCTCACATGGTCCAGCAGTATTTCAGCAGTTTCATCTTTTCTGTGCAGAAAATAAACCCAGGTAAATCTAGTATATTCATCAACAATGACTAGAGTATACCTTTTCTTACTGATGGACATAATATTCACTGGTCCAAACAAGTCAAGGTGAAGCATGTGATATGGTTCATCAATTGAGGATTCAGATTTACTCTTGAATGATGTCCTTCTCTGTTTAGCCTTCTGACAAGCATCACAGAGTCCATCAGGAGTATATAGAGCCTTTGGTAATCCTCTTACCAAGTCTTTCTTAACCAACTCATTTATATTGTTGAAGTTGAGATGAGAAAGCTTCTTATGCCAATTCCAACTTTCATCTACAGAAGCTTTACTGATGAGGCATGTAGTTGGATTTTCAGTATTGGTGTGAATGTTGGCTTCATAAATGTTACCATGTCTTTGACCAGTTAATGCAACCTTTCCTGAAGATTTGCCGATAACTTCAAAATGAGTATCATTGAAATTGACACGATAACCTCTGTCTGTGATTTGACTAACACTTAACAGATTGTGCTTGAGTCCTTTCACCAGAGCTACTTTTTCAATGATGACATTTCCAATTACAATACTGCCATATCCCAAAGTTTGTCCAATGTTGCCATCTCCATAAGACACAGTTGGGCCAGCCTACTCCTCAAATTCTGATAGCAAGGTTTTGTCTCCAGTCATGTGCACAGAGCATCCACTATCCATGACTAACACATTTTTCTTTTTACCCTGCAATCAGAATCACAAAGAACTCAGTTAGAATTTTTAAGAACCCACACTTGTTGGGTTCTCTTTTCATGCAACTTAACATTTTTAGCAGCAGAAGATTTTCTTGTAAAGACACCTTCATCAGGATTAAGTCAATCAGAATTAATCTTTTTCTTAACAGATGCATGATTAGTATTCAAGTTCTTTGTTTTTCCAAAATTTGCACTTTTATTGAACTTAGGCAAAGGCTCATAATAATTATAGTACAAATTATGGTATTCTTCACATGTATAAATAGAATGTCATTTACTTCCACAATGGAAACAAGGATTCTGTGGTTTATAAACTACTGATTTATTCCTAATGTCAGACTTAGGAACTACAGTTGGCTTCTTTTTACTCCTCCTGCAATCAATAGCAAGATGATTAGAGTTACCACAGTTAAAGCATACTTTTCTTGGTGCATTTGGAATATACTTATAATTATTCTCCTTGTTTATTCCAACTTTACCATTCCTGTTCCTTTTGACAGTTGGAACTCTCTTCCTATCTGTTACATCACAGATTCTATCCCTTAATTGTTTCTTGGACAAAAGACCTACATTTTTGTTTTTGACAGTTCTAGACTCAGAATGATGTGTAGAAGTAGATCCCTTTTCTGAAGTAGATTTGGGAATTTCTAGATACACATAATTAACAGGTTTTAATTTGGTTTTAGTACTGTCTATAACATATCTGTAGGTTTTTGGATTTGTTGAGTCATCTACTATAACTCTTCCTGGATTAGATGAAACAACTTTTTCTTTGTCCTTTTTCTCATTCTCTGGCTTATAACCTAGACACTCTTTCCAGTTTTTATCAGTAATAATTTCATGAGTTTTTGTACCAGAATGTGTCCAGGTTCTGAGTTTTTCATTTGCCTCTTTAAGTTGCATTTCAAGTTCATTACATTTAAACTCTCCATGTTGGATACTCAGTTTTCTTGAGAATTGGAATTTTGATGCTTTCATACTTGCTTGTCGACATCTTAAGATCGTTTCTAATTAATATTAATCAGTTTCGCTCTGATACCAATTGTTGCCCAGTAAATAACAATTGTAGAAGGGGGGTTTAATACAATTGTATAAGATTTTCGACTTAAACAAATAATACAAGTATGAATCAATAACAGCTTTATTAATTCTGATATAAAATTGTTACAAAACTCTCTTAAAAAATTCCTATGTTCTTAAGAGCTGCTAGGTTACAAGATAAATCGTGTAAGCGATTACACTAATGTAAAACCTAAACTGTGTTTATATAAAGTACACAGTTACACTATCAATTACAAGATATTCTAAATCAATTACATATATCTCTGAATGCATATCTTGTATGATAGCTGCATTCCTATAATCTAGGAACCGACATATCAATCTTCCTTGATTTCTGGTCTGATGAGAATCTTCACGAAATACTTACCAGCTTCTAATCCTGATAATAATCCAATACTGACATTGTATTACTGATGACGTCAGCATCAGTATCTGATCAGTAATGCCCAGATCCTGATCATCACTTGAATCAATATCTAACAGATGATCTTGATGCCTGCTACATTTGTGTGTATATAGCCAAACATTGTTCTCCGACATGTCCTTTCACTTCTTCTATTTTATTAAGTGTTAAATGATTTCTATATGTTCTATATTCTGTATTGTAGTTCAGTAATTTTGCCCAGTTTTAATTATCAGCTTGCATATTCCTTGTAGTAGCGCACTTATGTTTTACCCTTTTTATCTTTAAAGATGAACCTGGCAAACAAGTCCACAGTGCGATTGAGATAAAAAATACAAGCAAATCTCATGTAGCTTTTAAGGTATACTACTCGTAATCTACTCGTGTATCTTAACCATGATGCATGTGATACTTTGCTAGTAAATGTGTTCATAATACATGTTTCCTTTCTGACTTTTATTGTCCTCAGTTCAGTTGATTTATGCTTCTTGTTTTTTTTGCTATAGTTGCAAACAACTGCGCCAAAGAGCTATTTTATGCGTCCTCCCAGGGCAATACTTGCTCCTGGCGAGAGTCTTATAGCTACTGGTATTGTCTTAGTTATACCTACCCATTCCAAATATCCAATCCCAACATAAATTTGTCATTTAAATAGACTTCAAATACCTAAGAAAAAGAATACATGGCTGCCGTAAGTGAAGTAGAAAGGGTTTATAGTAGTAAAATCTTCAAAATCTCCTATGAAAACTTAATATCTTGTCTTTGTTTTTTAACAGCTACCATCATATATGTACTACTGATGGATATACCCTGCACGATATTCCTATGCTGTTATCAAAGGGTCAAAGCATTCAAAGCATTGCTTCCACTTTTAGTGATGATATATGTGTAGTATGTGGAGATGGAGAGGAACTTAATTATTGTGATGGTTGTCCTCGTGCTTTTCATGTAGGTTTATTTCTCTCCTGGTTTATATATAATTAAATTTTTCAATGCACCGCCTCTTCTGATATCTTCATTGAAATCAGAAGAACCGTTTTACCAGTTTTTTCAAACTTTTGGTGAAACTACTAAATCCATTTGAATGAGAAATGCACAATAGGCTTTATTATACCGACTAAGAAGGGCATATGTGGTTTAGTTCCTTAAAAATCTGATCTAGGCTAAACTGGTTGGTTTTGTTATGCAAATTCTCTTTTATATTCTTTACTTGCTAAAAGTTGATCAGGTACATATCTCTATGCACTTCTGTAATATCTTTTGACTAATGAAAAATTGTTGATGCTTAGTGATATATTATATATATTTTGTTTTCTGTAGCATTAAAAGTATATTCTCTGCCAATCTAGATTTTTACTTTTTAGCATGCACTTACCTGTCTGGTTTACTGATATGATGACTTCATATCTGATTTAGGTTTTAGTGGCCCTCTAAATTTAAACCATGTGGCTGAAATGGTGACAAAGCAGTGAAAGTCTCCGATAAATGAGTTTGAGATCTCTCATGACCACTCTTCAAATACTTGGAATGTAGTCGGAGCGGGGTTGCAATATTTTGTCTAGATGACAAACTGGAGGTATAACCTACTCGCTTTCGGTTTTCTGGATTAAGTTGTATCATATCTCTTTTAGTGTTCCTAGATTGTCTATTGCCAAAGTCTACACTTGCATCGTTGCACCCTCTAAGGGGCAACATTTAGGATAAGAGGTCGTAAAACACAATCGTAGCTTGCGTTATTCCTTTGTTTAAGTTGATATTATTGTCTAGATTTGGAATATAAGTTCTCTTTTTGGACTAGTGTTTGCAAGGACTGTCCTGCATGGTTATTTTGCACTATAAAACCTCACCAGCATGATAATAATTTCCCTGTGTATTTGTTATACTGTAGTTTTACACTTTAGGAGTAGATAGTGAATTAAAATTAAATGTTGCACAAGTTGCAAATTATAACACTTCTACAAACATTTGTCAACAGTTATGGAGATTCTGACTAAAGGTTTCAACATGTTCTCGAGGCGTGTGGAGTATTCAAGTCTCTTACAAGGCTTGGTGTTAAAGAGGGGGACACTGTTGTCATTGGTGAGGTGTGTCATTGTTGCAAATTCTGTTTGCCTTAATACTCAGTTTCTATTTACCCTTCTGTCAGAGTGTTAAGGCCCTGTCAGCGTTGCAGTTTCTTCTGAGCGTTACAGCTGCAATATTCTACGTATGCTTTAACTATTCTTCTTTCTTTTGTATTAAGGTTGAGCAAATTAATATACTAACCTTGACGCCTTAAGGGAAACAAGAACTGGAACCTAACAGAAATAAGAATTGGAACCTAGAGTCTTTAATTTTGCCCACGATAGGACATGGTTTTGCTGTGTGGGATATGTGTCTGATCTTTTATGTCGAAAATAGACACTTCACCCTCTTGTAATCAAGTCTATGAACTTTATGTCTGAGCACTTAGCTCAAGTACTATGAACTTGAGCTTTAGTTAATTTGTATCATCTGACCATTACTTTCATCTTTGCAGATAATTGCAGTGATTCATTTTGAACCTCTGGGTCTTACAATTTGTGGATCTACACAACATGCTGGTTTTGAAAACCGATAACATAGCTAGTTGTTTGGTGTGCTGTTTTCTTTTGCGAATTTATGTAGTGACAATTTGGTTTTGGGGATTTGGTATATATAGACTCAAATATTGTAAGATATTTTGATTTTGCTAATGATGCAAGTATTCTGGATTTATTCTTTCAATGATAAATTAAGTAATTTTGGTTATTATTTGGTGCATAATTTAAGTTTTGGCTATTTTAGTGTATAAACAGTATAGGAAACTGATTCTAAACAACAACAGACAACACCTTTGGACTAAAAACTTGATGTCTAATAGAATACAACATCAGTTCTTTGTCATCAATCTTTTCTGAAAAAATTGATGTTTATAAGTGTTGAGTATGGAATACAGTAAAAGAATATAGAGGGGGGGGTGAATGGATTCTTGAACTTTTCTTTGTTGAGTCTGTGTAGCAGATAAGTGTTTGTGTGTGCAAAGATGTAGGTGCGGATAAAGAACAACACAAGACACAATATCACTTTAATCTAATGTATTATTAGATAAAGGTTGCTACAATCTGTGAATACAAATGATAGTATTCTCAGCTTCGTTTTTCTCAGAGAGATATTGCTTACAATGAATATGAAAAACTTGACTCTTCAAAAGTTAAAGTTGATTGCTAAGGAAGTGAGGTTGTATCCTTATAGAACATGGATACAACCTACTTACTACAAATAAGGTAGCTAAACAAATTACTTTCTAGTCTGTCTATCCTTTTTGAGTAAGTGTCCAAACGGTTACAGATTTGACTTTGCAAAGCCTGTTCAGATCCACTTCTTTAGCCCTTTGTCTCTTCTATATCTCTCTAAGCTTCTTTGTAGGCTTTCCAGAGCACGTTACAGATTGTGGTCCATAAAGTGCATTGGCTTGTTGCAGGTTTCAGACTTGTACAATTTCTTCAGTATTTTGTCTCCAAGAATGTATTCGAGAAGTGACTAAGTAAGTGATTCGAGAACTAGAATTGACTTGATCGATAACTCTGAGTTCTCGAATATTGTTATATTGACATATCGAACCACTTCTCGAATAGCTCTTTTCCATCAGGATTCCTTGAGTTGTCGAATAGAACATTTGACTTATCGAATCCTCGAGATATCGAATAGCTTTCTGAGTCCTTGAGATATCGAATGAAAATTTGACTTGTTGACTCTTTGAGAACTCGAATACCATCTTGACTTGTTGACTTCTTGAGTTCTCGAATAGAGTAGTAGACATATCAAATCCCTGAGATATCGAATGAGATATCGAACAGTGTATTTCAGAGATATCGAATAGTGTCTTGAGATGTCGAATCCCTGACTTCTCGAATGCTGGACTTCTCGAATAGACAAATATACTTCTCGAATTGGTACTTAGGCAAATTCTTCATTTCTTCAAATCCCAACTGTGGTTATTTGACAGTCTTTAACTCCTTGCTTGAGGCATGAACCTTGGAACTTCTTTCAAGCATTATTCTAGACTCTATTTGTACAATTACACAACTAGGATTTGATGCCTACTACAAGTACAATACAAACAGAAACTCTACAACTAGAGGTTCCCTCAGTTAAGAGGTCATGTAATTAATGCAAAACATTACAAACAATTAGGCTTGTTATTAGATGTATACAGGCATGCTTCTGTGACTAACAATCTTCCCCAATCATGACTGATAACAAGCCTAACATACATAAAGATAAATCTTGACAAGTACATGTATGAAATTGATTGAATATTATTACAAAGGAAGCATTCTTACAGTCATGAAGAGATACTAGCCATTTTCCTTTGATTCTCCTCTTTGAGATTTGGCTTGTATATCTTCCTTTTCTTTTTCTTCCTTGGCTTTCTTTGCATCACTCATTGCCTGGATGATGTCTTCCATGGCAGTGAGTTCTTCAATGAGAGGTGAGCCAGATAGGTCTCTGATGACTTCATTCAGTTTGGCTTCAGAGTAAGAGCTAATGTAGTCCATTCTAATCTTCACATTTCTGCCATATTTCATGTATTCCACAATGTAAGGATTATACTTGACTCTGCATAACCCTTTAGCTCTCAATTCTTCAGCTTTGGCTTCTAGAGCAGCTAACACTTCTCTCTCTTTATCTTCAAGGCTTCATACTTCTCTCTCAACTCTTCCTCATGATCTCTTTTCATCTTGATAAAGTGAGCTATCTCAATTTTCCACCTTCTCTCCTCTTCATTCTCAAGGTTGAGTAGCACCATTATTCTTTGTAGATCATGTAACTTGCCCCAGTGTTCACACATGCCTTGCTTGAATCTCTTGAGTCTCCCATCAGTGTATTTGAACTCCAGGCAGTCATCAACTATATCTACATGATAGATTCTCTGAGCCAGTTGATATGCTATCTCATCTTCATCATAGTCTATGTTGAGACAGGGCAAGTCTAGTCCAGGAATGATTGTGAGTGCCTGAGATGTAGATGTCTTCACCTTTCTTGCCCTTCTGGCTGACATCTTCCATTTCAGCTTCTTTCCTTTGTTGCTTGAGAAAAATTTAAGACCTTTGTCTTTGGACCATTGTAGTATACCATTAGCAGTATGCTTTTTGATATACACAAGTGGTTTCTTGATTAGCATCTCCTTTCCTTGAGTTGGCAAAGTAGTTGCAGAAGCCATTGATTCAGATTTTGGTAGGTCATTGCTAACAACATTCACCCTAGACTCAGAGTCTTGTGTTGTGGTGAGATTACTGTTAGTAATGCCTAAGACTTGCTGCTTTCCACTCTTTCTCTCATACACCTTTCCACCATCTCTGTCATCATCTTTCTTCTTACTTTTACCATCCCTTTTCTCCTTGTCATTACCAGCCTTATTCCTTCCTTGAGATCCACCTTTGCTGTCACTCTTGTCTTGATCATCCTTATCTTTGTCTGACTTTCCCTCTTTAGCAATAGGCTTGATGTCTGACTGAGCGTTGATAAACTTCACCAGAATGTCAAGAACTTCTATTTCAGATTTAGATTTTCTACTCCTTGAATGTAGAACTCCAGCCAAAAATTTTATTGTAGACATGTTGTTTGATTTGAGGTGTTGGCCAAATCTGAAGGCAACAATGTCTTGATTCTTTTCATAAAAAATACAGTGAGGCTGAGGAACTACTTGAGGCAATTGAGATTTCATGCACTTGGTGAGAATCTCTTTGAGCATATTGTTGTCTGATGAGTTATTCCTTTCTATCTTCCTGATAATTGTTCCAAGTTCAGAGCTGGATAGAATTTGCAAAGCTTCAATGTGGATGTGAAAGAGGTTCTTGGCAGTGTGGACTAGGACTTCTCTATCATTGGTAGTGATGATGGCATAAGGATTAGTTTGAACAATTTCTCTTCTCACTACAGTGACTAGATACACATCTTGTACAAGAAGCTTGATGTAGTCAAAGTAGTGGAAGTTTGCCATTCTTCTCAGCTCATGTAGGTGCTTCAGAAAGGCTATGTCATGGTATAGTTTAGAATTTGCAGTTTCTTGACATACCCTTTGAGTAAGAACATTTCTGAATTCTGAAGGTTCAGCTTGAAGAGATTGCTTAGCAATGTCAGGAATGTCGAATTCATATTCTGGGGGCTTCTCTTCAGTTTCAGATGGAGGGATAGATAGAATCTTGGCCTCTTCATCTACAGCCACTTTCTTCAGTTTTTCCTCTTTGGATGCTGCCTTTAATTTCTCAGACTGATTTGACTTAGCAGTTCTTGGTTGACCACCCTCATTTATTGTAATGCCTTTCTCCTTAGGTTTCTCCCCCTTAGATTTTGAGTTCCTTAATGTCCTCTTCTCCCCCTTAGGTTTGTTGTCAGGCACAGAGGCTGTAGAAGTGACCTTTGGGTTGGAAGAATCTGCAGGTAGAGGGAGTCCCATATGTTTCATTATGGCAGAAAGCATATGTTGTTGGTTGAGAAGAACATCAGCATTGGTAGTGGCTTGGATGTCCAACTTTTCATTGAGAGCAGCAACAGTGTCTGTCAACTGAGCATTGGATTTCTTGAGATTGACCACCTCCTTTTCCAGAGTATCCACCTTGGTGAATAACTCAGTGGCCTTGAAACGAGATATAGATTGTTCCTTGAGTCTTTGTACTTCATATTTGGTCATGTCATGCACAGGAACCTCAGCTACTAGCTTATCCCCATATTGATTAGCAAAAAGAGTTCTAGTCATGGCATTAGCTTCAGTTGTCTGATTAGAGAGGTTCTGAACATGAGTTGCTAGGTGGCTGACTGTTCCATGAAGCAAAGCCAAACCATTGTCCATCTTGGTGCAGGAAGATTTGCATTCCTGAATGGTTTTGAGGACAGGAGCTAAAGATGGAAATTTGACAGCAAATTCCCTTTTAATTTCACCTACTTCCTTGGTTGTTGTATCACATACTTTATTGACTTCTGTTTTAACTCCCTTGCCAAGGTAGTGAGCAGCCTTGAGGAAGCCTGTAAGAATCATTCATGGCCTCATACACTTCACCAGGGGTCAGAGATTTGGCATTGGAACCTAGTGAAGTGATGTATTCCTCCCTGAGATATTGAAATGCTTCATCAAGAGTAATTTCATATTTTCCTTGCAACCAGGCATCTACATTGCCATCTCTCTCAGCATCATCAACTATCTTTGTCTTCTGCATCTCCACATCATCCCTATGGCATAGCAGAATGGCCTCATAGTCTGGGTTAGGGATGTTGGAGGTGACCAAATGTTGAGAAATCTTGACAAACTTAGGAATCTGATCCACAACTAAGCTTTGAAGTGCTTCAACCGTCAATTATGGTGGAACAGACCCTGATCCTGAAGAACTGTCATGTTGCACAGGCTTCAGCCATTGTGACATGAAGTCAGAGCTAGAGCTAGGCAAGCTAGACTCCTCAGTTACAGATGCAACTTCTGTAACCGGATGGATTGACTCTACTACTGGTGTCTCCACAGAAGTGGGATGAGTTACACCAGCAGTTGACACAAACACAGAGTCTCTAGTAAAAACTAGTGAATCCTCTGTGTTTGTGATGGTGTCATTAGGAGATGCCCCAGCATGCATTCCCTCACCATCTAAATGTGGGTCCTGGGTGGTGAGCAGAGTGTAATGCACTAAGTCACTTGAAATCATTGGCTCATCAAGAGAAAAGAATTCTTGATGATCAATGCCTTGCTCCTCAATTGCTTAAGTTGTAGGCTGAAAAGAAATTTGAGTGGTAGATTCTGGAAGAGAAGTGTCTTTGAGATTAGAGTTTGGCAACTCCCCCTGAGAGATAGAGGGAGTTTCAATTGTGATGTGCTCTCTACTCAGTGTAGTGCCAGCCTTATCACTCCCATGTGCTGACTCTGTACAGGTAGGTGCATTGGGGAGGATGCTTGATTCTATAGATGCACCCTGTTGAGAGGATACATATAGTGAACTGTTTGCCCCTGATTTTACAACTTCAACCATTTGTGTGACTGAAGAGGTGGTTTTAGTTTTCTTCTTCTTTGGCCTGATTAGGGGTGACTCAGGTGCCTCACTTTCTAATTCTACAGCTAATGTTGCTTCAGATAAGATGGTTAAAGGTGCAGACATTACCTCCTTTCTCTTCTTTTTACTAACATCACCCTTTTGAGAGGATGATGCAGTTGGCTCACTGTGTGGTAGAGTGTTTGGTTGAGAGGATTGGTTAGCAGGCCCTGGTTTAGCATTTTGTTCTACTTGCTTGGGCCGTGCTAACTGTGACTTTGAGTCAAATGTTGGCATGTTGTGGGGGTAAGTCCTAAATAAACTCTCCATATGGGGAGTTATGTTAAGTCTTACATCCACATCATTCCTAGTCTCCAAATTACCAAAAATGAGTTTGGACATGGATTTAGGATAGCCTATTCTATTTTTATCTATCCCAGGCAGTTCAATTAATTGAGCATTTTTAAAATTAAGAACAGATTGAATAAAGCGAGGGAAGAAAATGTCAGTACCTCTCTTGGTTATGTTCTTACCAAGTCTCCCATACAGCTCTTGTAGGATGATTTGACCAACATCTATCTTCTTTCCATAGGCCAGTGCATAGCCAATTTGTTGTGCAGGTGCACTAATTTGATCAAAGCTTGATTTCCTTGCCGTGAAGACTTGAAGAAGAGTTGCAAACACATAGCTCCACTCCTTTCTTAGATTCTTCCTGTTTAATTTTCCAAGATTGATCCTATCTGATTAGTTGATGAACTCAAAGAATTCTTCTAACTCTGCATTTGTGGCCAGTATGTCATATGACTCTTGTTGTAGGCCCAGTGCTTGATTCATGTCTGCGGTGGTGATAGTGATTTCCTGGTCCTGAATCTTGCAGTAGATTATGTATGAAGTTATTGCGCTTTCCAGTGCTAGATACAGTGTTGGGTTGGCAGAGAGTGTATCCTTGATGTATGACTCAGCCATCCACTTTACAAAGCACTTGAAGTTCGCATTGGGTGCTTCAACATCACTGGTTAGGGCAATAAAATTGGTGTTGAACTTCATTGTTGCCATTGATACAGAAAGAAGAGAAGAGAAAGTAAAGGTTGAAGAAGAAATTTGGCTTTTAGCAGTTAGAGTTTTCAGGGGTTTTGGGAGCTTTGATGCTTGAGAAATCGAATGAAATGAATCGAATATATGTGAAATTGTATAAGTATGAAGTACTTGAATTGTCGATTAGATGTATGTTTTGTATCGACAAGTCAAGCATTCGAGAAGTAGAAAACAACTATTCGATAAGTCAAGAAAGGCTTATTCGATAACTCAAGCAGGTTGTAACTCACAGCTGTCAATTTTCTAACTTAGAAATAAATCTAAATTAGGTAAAATATGTTTTTATGAGTAATTCTGAATTCTGAATAAAAATCCAAAATCGGTTAAAATTCAGCGAGAAATCAGCCTTTTCAAATGATTCGAGAACTCGAACATGCTATTCGAGAACTCTATCAATAGAGAATTGAAATACCTTATTCGAGAACTCACTCATGTCTCTGTTCGAGTTCTCTAAAAGGCACTATTCGAGAACTCAAGAGTGTCCTGAATAGGCTTGTTAGAGAAGTCGACCACAAACACTGAAATGAACCATTCGAGAAGTCTGATTTATCGAACTATTCCTTTTACTCATAGAAACTCAATTTTCACTATCTTTTAAAATTTACCAGCCATATTCATTCAAGAATATTCTAGCAAATTAAACAGTGATTTTCTCAAAATTTCATAGAAATTTCAAGTTAACAAGAAAATATGATTTTCCAAATATGCAACAGATTTTAAATATTTATAAATCATATTTCAGCCAACACTTACTCCAAAAATATTGAGAATTTAGATAAAGTAAGTGTTTACTGCTGCAACAATCTAGATGCTGTATTCACCTAGCCAGAATCTGAAGAATTCAGCATTCCAATCTCACTAACCAACCTTGTGAAGGTGGCTTCATCTAATGGCTTAGTGAATATATCAGCTAGTTGTTTATCTGTAGAAACATAATGCAACTCAATGGTTCCATTAGTTGCATGTTCTCTTATGAAATGATATCTGATGCCAATGTGCTTTGTCCTAGAATGATTGACAGGATTGGCAACTATAGAAATTGCACTTGTGTTGTCACACATGATTGGAATTCTTTCCAACACAAGTCCATAATCTCTAAGTTGATTTCTAATCCAAAGCACTTGAGCACAGCAACTTCCAACAGCTATGTATTCAGCCTCAGCTGTAGAAGTTGACATAGATTGTTGTTTCTTGCTATACCAAGAGACTAACCTTTGTCCAAGAAACTAGCAGCTACCTGAGGTACTTTTCCTATCCACTCTTCATCCAGCATAATTAGCATCAGAATAACCAACCAGATTGAACCCTGTGTCCTTAGGATACCATAAACCCAAGTTTGGAGTGCCCTTCAGATATCTAAAGATCCTTTTTATAGCAATCAGATGTGATTCTTTTGGATTTGATTGAAACCTTGCACACAAGCATGTAGCAAACATGATGTCTGGCCTACTTGCAGTGAGGTAGAGTAGAGAACCAACCATGCCTCTGTAGACTGAGATATATATATACTTTCTTGCCTTTAGCATCTTCATCCAATTTAGTGGCAGTGGCCATGGGTGTCTTTGCAGGTGAGCAATCTTCCAAGTCAAACTTCTTCAATAAATCCTTGATGTACTTGGTCTGACTGATAAAGATACCATCCTTCCTTTGACTGACTTGCAACCCAAGAAAGAATGTCAACTCTCCCATCATACTCATTTCATATCTGCTCTGCATGAGTTTAGAAAATTTCTCACACAGCTTCTCATTTTTAGAACCAAAAATGATATCATCCACATAGATCTGAACTAGGATAAGATCATCACCATGCTTCTTGTAAAACAGTGTCTTGTCCAGTGTACCTCTAGTGAATTGATTTTCAAGAAGAAATTGTGATAAAGTATCATACCATGCCCTTTGAGCCTGCTTAAGTCCATACAGTGCCTTAAGCAGTCTGTAAACAAATTCTGGAAAGTGTGGATCCTCAAAGCCAGGTGGTTGTTGCACATAAACTTCTTCTTCCAACTCTTCATTCAGAAATGCACTCTTGACATCCATTTGATACACTTTAAAGTTTGAATGACCAGCAAATGCCAAGAATATTCTGATGGCTTCCAATCTAGCAACAGGGGCAAATGTCTCATCATAATCAATGCCTTCCTGTTGAGAGTATCCTTTTGCAACCAACCTTGCTTTGTTTCTTACTATTACACCATTTTCATCCATCTTATTCTTCAGAACCCATTTTGTTCCAACAATGGTTCTATTCTTTGGTGCAGACACTAGTTCCCATACTTTGTTTCTTTCAAATTGATTCAGCTCCTCTTGCATGGCAACTATCCAATCTGGATCCAACAGTGCATCATCAAGTTTCTTAGGCTCAAATTGAGATAGAAAACAGCCATAGAGGCACTCATTCTGAGTAGCTCTCCTAGTCCTTACTCCTACATTAGGATCTCCAATGATTTGCTCTGCAGTGTGTGATCTATCCCATTTCCTTGAGTGCTCAGCCTGATTTCTCATTCTTGATGTTGCTTCATCATCCAAATCATGATCATTCTCATTTCCTCCCCCTGTGAGATTGTTACTACTCACAGGTGTGCCTTGGATGCTTGTTTCTCCACTGTTGATTAGCACAAATTCTTCTCTTGTGTCATTATTCACTTGAGTCTGTTGAACTTGAGTTTCAACTTCAGTTTCAATCTCTTCATCAGAATCATCTAGATTATCAAACCTTAATGGATCTTTATCTTCATCATTGGCTTCTTCTAGTCCAGGTAGTTTGCTGTCATCAAATGTCACATCTGTGCTCTCCATAATTTTCTTTTGACTGATGACATAAACTTTGTATGCAATTCTTTCCATAGAGTAGCCAAGAAAAATTCCTTCAAATGCTTTTGCATCAAACTTCCCAACATATTTAGAATTATCCTTCAATACAAAGCATTTGCTTCCAAAAGTATGAACATACTTTAGAGTGGGCTTCTTTCCAATCATCAAGTTGTAAGGTGTCTTTCCAGTGTTTTTGTTGATGAGGGTTCTGTTCTGGATATAGCATGCAGTGCTTACAGCCTCAGCCCAAAAACATGTAGGCATCTTTGCATCAAGTAACATTGTTCTAGCAGCTTCAATTAGAGTTCTATTCTTCCTCTCAACAACTCCATTTTGTTGTGGAGTCCTTGGAGCTGAGAATTGCTGAGAAATACCATTCTCTTTACAGAATGCTTCAAGTATGGCATTTCTGAACTATGTTCCATTATCACTTCTCAGTGCAATCACACTTGCATTGTTGGCCTTTGCTTCCTTGTCAACTTTCTTTATATGCTCAATGATTACTTGTGGAGCCTCATCTTTTGATGCCAGAAATTCCACCCAAGTATACCTTGTAAAGTCATCAACCATCACCAAGACATACTTCTTTCTTCCTAGTGACATAATATTGACAGGCCCAAACAAATCCATATGAATGAGTTGTAGGGGCTTGGTTATTGATGTCACTGTCTTTGACTTGTGGCTTGATCTTTTCATCTTTCCTTTTTGACAAGCCTCACACACTCCTTCTTGACAAAATTCAAGTGTGGGCATGCCTCTCACTAACTCTCTTTTGACTAGAGAATTAATGGCTTTGAAGTTCAGGTGTGATAGTTTCTTGTGCCACAGCCAACAATCTTCATTTGATGCTTTTGAGTAAAAGCAACAAATTTTGTCCTTGTTTGCAGAATCCATATTGGCTACAAACAGGATTCTTTTCCTTACTTCTTTTGAGTAAAAGCATCTCAGTAATGCTTTCCTTGGGCTGTGCCATGAAAGCCTCATACTTTGTGACCAGTATCTGTTTCTTGTTTTCCCTGACCTCATCAATTCCTTCACATAACACCTCAATATGATCCCACATTTCTTTGGTAGTGGTACGTGAAGCAATGTTTGCAAACATTGACATGTCCATGGAATCTATAATCAGCAACATGAGGTGACTGTCAAGGGCAACCATGTCCTTTTCTGATTATGTCCATTTGGATGGATCCTTAGCCACATAAGATCTTGGAATAGTAGTGGTTCCAACAGTCTTTTCAGGAATCTCCTGTTGGGGAACAAATGGACCATTCTTGAGAATCTCAGGATACAAATGATGAGATGCTTTGATGAACAACTGCATCTTTATCTTCCAGAGGTTGTAATTCTCTTTGTCAAACTTAGGGACTTTCACCGTTCCTGTAGTCTTTTGTGTATTCGAACTCATGATCGTTTTTCTGTTTTTGAATAAATAGCCCTCTTTGTTACCACTTGTTGAGTATGAAATACAGTAAAAGAATACAGAGGGGGGGTGAATGGATTCTTGAACTTTTCTTTGTTGAGTCTGTGTAGCAGATAAGTGTTTGTGTGTGCAAAGATGTAGGTGCGGATAAAGAACAACACAAGACACAATATCACTTTAATCTAATGTATTATTAGATAAAGGTTGCTACAATCTATGAATACAAATGATAGTATTCTCAGCTTCGTTTTTCTCAGAGAGATATTGCTTACAATGAATATGAAAAACTTGACTCTTCAAAAGTTAAAGTTGATTGCTAAGGAAGTGAGGCTGTATCCTTATAGAACATGGATACAACCTACTTACTACAAATAAGGTAGCTAAACAAATTACTTTCTAGTCTGTCTATCCTTTTTGAGTAAGTGTCCAAACGGTTACAGATTTGACTTTGCAAAGCCTGTTCAGATCCACTTCTTTAGCCCTTTGTCTCTTCTATATCTCTCTAAGCTTCTTTGTAGGCTTTCCAGAGCACGTTACAGATTGTGGTCCATAAAGTGCATTGGCTTGTTGCAGGTTTCAGACTTGTACAATTTCTTCAGTATTTTGTCTCCAAGAATGTATTCGAGAAGTGACTAAGTAAGTGATTCGAGAACTAGAATTGACTTGATCGATAACTCTGAGTTCTCGAATACTGTTATATTGACATATCGAACCACTTCTCGAATAGCTCTTTTCCATTAGGATTCCTTGAGTTGTCGAATAGAAAATTTGACTTATCGAATCCTCGAGATATCGAATAGCTTTCTGAGTCCTTGAGATATCGAATGGAGCTTTGACTTGTTGACTCTTTGAGAACTCGAATACCACTTTGACCTGTTGACTTCTTGAGTTCTCGAATAGAGTAGTAGACATATCGAATCTCTGAGATATCGAATGAGATATCGAACAGTGTATTCAGAGATATCGAATAGTGTCTTGAGATATCGAATCCCTGACTTCTCGAATGCTGGACTTCTCGAATAGACAAATATACTTCTCGAATTGGTACTTAGGCAAATTCTTCACTTTCTTCAAATCCCGACTGTGATTATTTGACAGTCTTTATCTTCTTGCTTGAGGCATGAACCTTGAAACTTCTTTCAAGCATTATTCTTGACTATATAAGTACAGTTACACAACAAGGATTTGGTGCCTATTACAAGTACAGAACAAATAGAAACTCTACAACTAGAGGTCATTAGATGTATACATGCATGCCTCTGTGACTAACAATAAGAACAATAGACATCAGTCTAGGATGATGTGTAAGGTCACTATACACATCGGTTTTTTATAAAGAAACTGATGTTAATAAGAACATTAGACATCAGTCTAGGATGATGTCTAAGGTCACTATACACATCAGTTTTTTTATAAAGAAACTGATGTTAATACGAACATTAGACATCAACCTAGGATGATGTCTAAGATAACTATAGACATCATTTCCAAAGAAAGGAAGTGATGTGTATGTGAAAAATAACTTAGTTTATTATATGTTTTCTAGAATATAAGGCATGCAAGTTGTTTATAAAATTAATTATATGTAACCTATTTTGTAGAACAACTGATGTGTATTGAAGGAAATATCGATGTCTATGTTAGCACAGACATCAATTTCTGACCGATGTCTAGAATAGACATCTCCGACCTAGACATCACATCCAAAATAACATAGACATCGGCCATAAACTGATGTCTATTGACCCTTTTCTTGTAGTGACACCTTATATTCATACTAGTCATAAACTACAAAGGAATACCATAGTCAGATTTTCTTTTTGGTTTTTGCCCTGTTACAGATAAGAGAAGTCAAATTCAAAGATCAAAATGGCGCCAAAAGATGACAGCAAGGATGCACACGTGGTTGCCACATTAGATCAATAAGTCGACTAGAAGACAAAATAGAATAACTAATTATGTTACATTTAGAGAGCTTGATTCTCCTAGCATAGCTAATCTAGAATGTTCAGGATCAATTCTGTAACTAGTATATAAGAAACTATCTATAACAAACTCAAGTTAAGTTGAAATATAATCATCTTCTTCTTGCTTAGCTTCATTCTTAAGCTTTTGTGATATGGTATCAGAGCGTTAAGCCTGTGCCTGTATATTGTAATGCGTTCGTACACTTCCGCACTCAATTCATCTTCTTCATCTGCTCATCCCACAGCTTTAATGGCGTCGTCAACATCGTCAACTGCTGTGATTGATAATAATCATCCATATTTTCTAAGCACATCTGATCATCCAGGCATTTTTCTGGTTACTAAAGTACTTACAGATCTCAATTATCATCAATGGAGTCGTTCGATTAAGATCGCTCTTTCTGCTAAATTGAAGCTTGGATTTATTGACGGTACTCAAGCACAACCTGCAGAAATATCTCCACAGTTTGCTCTCTGGAAACGAAGCAACGATATGGTGATTTCATGGATATTAAACTCAGTATCGACTGAAATCAGGAAAAGTATTGTTTACATGAGCACTGCACAACAGATTTGGGAAAATCTTGCAATTCGATACGCTCAGAGCAATGTTCCAAGATTATTCAACTTACGCAAAGATCTTGCTTCTCTCACTCAAGGTACACAGTCCATTACTAGCTATTTTACACGTTTTCGAGGTCTAATGGATGAATTAGAAAATCTAGCACCTATTCCTCGTTGTTCCTGCACAACAAACACTTGTTCTTGTAGTCTTGCCTTGAAAATTATGCATTATGAGAATCAGATGAAGCTAAGTCAATTTTTAATGGGATTAAATGATCAATTTACTACCACTCGTGGACAAATTCTGCTGATGTCTCCTTTACCTGACTTGAATCAAGCATATGTTATGATTTTGCAAGATGAGAATCAATGAAATCATGTATCTATGATGCCTGAGCATACTGCTATGAATGCTCGATTTAATACTGGTAACTCTAATCGAGTGAAGCAAACATCGTTTCGTAAGGATGAAAAGCACAAATCTGATAATTCTGTTGAATGTGATTATTGCCATTTGACTGGGCATTCTCGTGACAAATGCTTTGTACTTTATGGCTATCCGGAATGGCATCGTTTGTTTGGAAAGCCAAAGCCAAAGATCAGATCTAATGCTAAACAGAATGTGAATGTTGCAAATGTCAACTACACCGAGACATCATCTAATTCTGATGTGAATACTCTCACACAAGCTTTTACTGGTAACAATGTGTTGTCTGGATCAACTGAACTCTCTGAAGCTCAATGTCAGCAATTGATTCAAATGCTACAGTCTAAAGTGAAGATATCTTCTGCACCTTGGTTGAATACTAGTGCTAATCATGTAGCAGGTATTAACTCAACAATTTTTGCTTCTCCTGTTAAATTCTCACAATCTGATATGGTTTAGATATTAGACTCAGGGGCAACACACCATATTACTCCTTACATTCATCTTGTTCATAATCTTAAACCTGCTGATTCATATTTACACTTGCCAAATGGAGAAACTTCATCAGTTACACATATAGGCACTGTTCATCTATCTCCTAAAATAATTTTGCATGATGTTCTTGTTGTTCCTAATTTTCAATGCAACTTATTACCCATGTCACAACTTACTAATCACAATGCTTTCAACATTGTATTCTCTGCTTTTAAACGCCTTTTGCAGGACCCTGTCTCGATGATGGAGACAGAGATTGGTAAACGACAGAGATTGGTAAACTTACAGATAGTTTCTACAAGTTTTATACATCATCTGCTACAGTCAATACTTCACCAGAACTTATTGTTACATCTCTATCCTGTTCTCAGAATAACAATTCTTCTATTGTCAAGTGGCATTGGAGGCTTGGACACCCCTCAAACACTGTTCTCAATCATATTCCTAGTTTGTCCATCTCTAAGTCATCTACATTTTCTGATTGTGATATCTGTCATAGAGCAAAACAAGTTAGGTTACCATTTCCCATTAGAGAATCTAGAAGTACTAGTATATTTGAAATCATCAATTGTGATGTCTGGGGTCCTTACAGAGTTATGACTCATGGTACCTGTAATAAATTCTTGACAATAGTGGATGATTACTCAAAATGTACTTTGGTTTTTCTTTTTTTTTTTTCTTTTTTTTGTCAAAGTACTTTGGTTTTTCTTATATCTTCTAAAACTCAAGTTACTCAATTACTTAAAGATTTTCTGACTTATGTTCATACTCAATTCCATAAAATTGTCAAAATAACAAGGTCAGATAATGGCTCAGAATTTGCTAATTCTGAATTGCATAATCACCTTACTACCTTGGGCATTTTACAGCAATTTAGCTGTGCTCATACACCTCAACAAATGGATGTGCAGAACGAAAACATCAACACTTATTAAATGTGGCTAGGTCACTTCGATTTCAGTCATCACTACCAGTTTCTCTGTGGGGAGATTGCATTCTCACAGCTACTCATCTCATCAATTTATTACCATCACCTGTTACAAATTATAAATCCCCATATGAAATCTTATTTGCCAAACCACCTGATTATTCAGCTTTAAGAGCTTTTGGATGCCTATGTTACATTTCAGACATTTATACTCCACATGATAAATTTGCTTCTAAATATATTAAATGTGTTTTTCTTGGCTACCCTTTTAATAAGAAAGGGTACAGAGTCATGGATCTACAAACTAAGAAATGTTATGTGTCAAGAGATGTTGTATTTATGGAAGATCAATTTCCTTTTCAACATATTGCTCCTAATCATGATCATACCTCAGAAACTTCTATGTTTACTATCTCACCTTTTCATGAGTTTCAAGATTCCAATGCTGAGTCTTCCATTATCCATCAAGAGCACATACATGACTCTGATTCTTCCACTATAGATAATTCTTCTTCTGATGAACATGTTACTACATCTATCCCTTCTACTTTACCTCTAGCTATTACCAAACCAGCTCGACTCAAACACATGCCATCCAAGTTTAAAGACTACACAAGTTTACCAGTCTCTGCACATCCTTCATCTAACAGTACAGGGCTGCTATCAGGTATGTCCTTATCTGACAATTGTCTTTATCCACTCCAAAATTATATGTCATATAAGGCTTTTACTTCTTCATACAATACATTTCTTTGTAATTCTGCTGCAATACACATACCTTCTACTTTCAAACAAGCTGCCACTGATTCTAATTGGCTCAATGCCATGAAATTGGAAATACATGCCATGGAGAGTACACATACCTGGGAATTAGTTCCAAAACCTGCCAATCAACATGTTGTTGAATGTAAATGGTTGTATAAAATAAAATACAATCCAGATGGTAGCATTGACATATATAAAGCTAGGCTTGTTGCCAAAGGGTTTACTCAAACATTTGGATTGGACTATTTTGAAACTTATGCCCTAGTTGCTAAGATGACAACTGTCAGATTATTGATTGCTGTTGCAGCATCTCAGTATTGGCCTATTACTCAGTTAGATGTCACCAATGCATTCTTGCATGGTGACCTACATGAAGAAGTGTTCATGAGGGTTCCTCCTGGTTATTATCAACTATCTTCAATATATACCAGCAATTAATGCAATTACTGATACATCTGTTTGGGTTTGCAAACTCAGAAAATCTATTTATGGACTTCGTCAAGCTTCCAGATGCTAGTTTACCAAGTTTCACAATACTTTAATTCAATATGGGTTCATTCAATGTCATGCTGATAATTGCCTGTTTACTTTTCATCATGGTCGACAATTTGTTGTTGTTCTTGTGTATGTGGATGATATACTAATTACTGGAACTAACAAAGACTTGATTCAACAAGTTATTTCTCATATGGCCTCAGCTTTCAAAGTGAAGGACATGGGCTCTTTGAAATATTTTTTGGGTATTGAAGCTGCTAGGTCTAATTCTGGCATTTATCTGCACCAAAGAAAATACACACTTGATATTCTTTCTGATACTGGCCTTGCTGGTGCTCGACCATCTAAAATTCCTTTGGATCAGAATCACAATTTACATCAACCCACCAGCTTACTTCTTTCTGATAATGATGTCTTCGTATTTTGAAGATTAGTTGGAAGATTAATATATCTTACAGTGACTAGGCCTGATTTGGCATATGCAGTACAAGTCTTATCTCAGTTTATTGCTAAGCCTCGTTTTGATCACCTTCAAGCTGCTTATAAAGTTGTTCGTTACTTAAAGGGATCTCCAGGTCAGGGACTATTTATGGCTTCGAATTCTGTACCTACTCTAAGTACATTTTGTGATTCAGATTGGGGTGGTTGCCAGGCAACACGTTTATCTCTTACAGGCTATTGTGTATTGTTTGGTTCTTCACTCATTTCATGGAAAAGTAAGAAACAACACACTGTTTCTCGTTCATCTGCAGAAGCAGAATATAGATGTATGGCTGACACATGCTGTGAAATCTCTTGGTTACTTACACTATTTCGAACATTTGGATACTTTGATCTCACACCTGTTACACTAGCTTGTGACAGCAAGTATGCTCTTTACATTGCTTCCAATCCTGTTTTTCACGAACGAACGAAGCATATAGAGATTGACTGTCACATTGTGCGAGACAAGATCAAGTCAGGAGTCATACAAACTACACATATTGCATCAAATGTTCAACCTGCTGATATGTTTACCAAGTCTTTAGCTTCTGGTCAGCTCATGTTTCTTCTCTCCAAGTTAGGTTTTTGTAATCTCTTCCAAACTCCAAACTTGAGGGGGATGTTACAGATATAAGTTCTACTCAAGAGAAGTCAAATTCAAAGATCAAAATGGCGCCAAAAGATGACAGCAAGGATGCACACGTGGTTGCCACATCAGATCAATAAGTCGACTAGAAGACAAAATAGGATAACTAATTCTGTTACATTTAGAGAGCTTGATTCTCCTAGCATAGCTAATCCAGAAGGTTCAGGATCAATTCTGTAACTAGTATATAAGAAACTATCTGTAACAAACTCAAGTTAAGTTGAAATATAATCATCTTCTTCTTGCTTAGCTTCGCTCTTAAGCTTTTGTGATAGCCCCTCTAATGAAACTAAACTAGATTTTGAAAATAGATAACATAGAAATCAGATATAGCCATATAGGAGTCTCACATATACATATTGCATGTAGATGCCTCATTCTGTTAAATGAAAAACAGGTTGATCCGACCATCTTCGCAGATCTCATTTAATTAGGAGAACAGACAGCATGTCGAATAGACTGTATAACGGAAACAACATACTTTTATCCCATAAAAAATTTAGGTGAAAATTACACTGTTAAATAATAGACTATTTTCTGCATTTGAACCCTGTGACTGTAGCAAGCATTCATATGATCAAGCATTCATATGATCATCGTTTTAAGCACGACCTTACCAATTTCTATTAAGCAAATATATGTAAAAATATCTCAGTTGTGCCAGTAGTGCCAGGAAGAAAGGAAACGATTTCTGAGAGTGATGACATACATTTTTAAAAAAAATTGGCAAAAAATTGACTTCTCTGTTTCACACACACGGTAATGTGCCGAAGTATCTCTCCTTAGTGTTATAAATCAGTATTGGTTCAGAGGTGATGGTTCCTGCTTTTTGTGATGTCCAAACTTTATAGAGTTGATATCTTCCATAGCTTGGCTTTGCACACATATCGTATATGACTTGTAAACTGGACACACATTTGGTTTTAAAGCTACACTCCAATAATTTCGCCTGTTCTGCATTTGCCAACCCATAGGTTCATACTTGAGTTTTTACTTGATGGCAAAACTCTACAACAATCTCTCCTTGGTGACTGCAACAGTGCAGAATAAATACGATATATTCTTATTAGAAGTGCCATTAGTAAGATCGTTAAATTATGGAATGAAAAGATCTTGCCACGTTGATAATACTAAATTCATGAAATAAATCAAATATTGTTAGGCATTGTACCTTTAGCCAACGATCATTATCTGGTCTTTTCATGACAATAATTGAATCAATTTGATCGGGTGAGTCCATTTTCCATTTGCAAAGAGGGTATCTTTCATCATGACGCAAATGAATGGAAATAATGTGCTTCCTTTTTTCGTCATATCTGATAGTGTTCATATAATAAATAAAGGGCCTCTGGCAAGGCTGCCTTGAGACCGGTCTTGTATTGAATGCATATGCAGTGTAATCGGCCCTCTTATACCAGTTAAGGAACGTTCTTGTAGGCATTTCCAGCTCTCTGGGAGAGAGTATACCTCTAATGATTTGAACAACATAGCCCCATGAAACTATGATGGACCATTGACGTTCACTGTCATAGCAGATGGACTGCTGAATTATACTGGCGCTGTCATACTTAGCAGCTCCAAGTAGATGATTAATGGCACGAGCTCTTGTCATTTTTGGAAATATTGGATCCAGTACATCGAGGTGGTGTAGTGAAACAATTGGAGTTAACGGATGAGCTCCCAAAAGTCCTAATAGACTCCCATACACGTCATACTGCATCAAACAGTTTAGGGATTAACTTCGAGTTAAATTGCATTTTAAATGAGGATCGTTTCTGCATCAGGCCAGTATGACAGCTTGTGCATATAGTATTAAATCATATTGTTGCATTAATTTAACCAAAAATTTAAATCTTAAAATCCGAATTAGTATCCCTAGCTATGATTGTAACTACATGATTAAGATTAATTTCATTTGTTAATTTACCTGATGAAATCCATATTCTTTGGTAAGTGGCACACCTAGTTCTGCCATGCAAGCCTGCATTCTATCATCACTTCCATACAATCCCGGATATCGCTGAATGCATCGATCTTGCATCATCTCCAACTCCACTGCCAATGGATAGCTTATCGCGAATCCACCTCCACCAAATGCCATAGAATAGGAAAAAACCATGTTCTGAACATGACTCTCGGATGAGCACCCAACATAATAAAGCTGAGTATGGTCATACTTAGACAGTACTCTCACCACATTTTCAACCATAAAGACAGTGTCATCATCTCCCATCACAAACCATCGAACATCCTTCATTCCCAATCTAAGTGTCTCAGAAACTACCCTCGAAATCCTTAGTGCTGATCTGTCACCTTGCCTATTTAAGTACAAAAATTGAGAAGTATCAGCAGAAATCCTAATTTCAGGCAGCCTTTCATTTCTGTTTACTACTACATTCTTATCCAACCAAACAACCCCTCTAGTTTCCCCTGGTCTCCACCATTGTTTTATGTACTCCTTCCTGTTTTCCCACAAAAGTGAAGATGCTGCAACTCCGAAAGCAATGTGTTTCAGCTGCGTACGTTCATAACGCATTGCATAGGGAAGGTCATAATTTTTCGGAGTAATAAGATTTGTGGTCTCATTAGTAATAGTTGTAATAGACACATTCCTCACATTATTATCAGTTTGGATAGTTTCTTTCGTAGAAATAATATTGGGAACCGTGGGTGAAGAACATTTGAACCTAGTATTTAGGAAGTGATTCGAAGTATAGAGAAAATAGAGAATTACCATGCAAGTGCAGAACCAAGAAATTGAATTTCTGGGTGTGGATTTAGGAGTGGACATAGTGTGTCTAGAAATATGTTTGTCTTTCATTACAAAAAACAAGAGTATTGCATGGTTGCTCGAAAATTCTAAACTCAAAACACCAAGGCAGGGAAGGAGGAAGTTGAGTGATGGAGAGTAAGGGTTAGACTGAGTGATGTTCGGATCTTAGATCAGAGATTGAGTTCACATTTGTCAAGTTTATTATGATGTTCACATTTGTCAAGTTTATTACTCCGTATGATGTTTTAGTTTACGAAACTTAGGCATACGGTAACACGTACACATTCTTTGTTATTACACTCATCCTGACTAGAAGGCGTTTTCAGTTCTAAGACAGAATCAAATAAACCTCCATGAATACCTTGGTTAAAAATAAGGGAAATTACTCAAAATGCCTATATTTTTAAAATTATTTTAGAAAATACGGCAACTTACTTCCAAAGATATGTATTTTCTAAGTTTCATCAAAACTAGCATTTTACCCGTGCTACGCACCGAAACCACAATTTTAAAATTTTAAAATAGTTACAAAAATATATAGTGTATCAAAAAATAAATTATTTTGTTAAATTTTGCTTTGAGAGTAACGAAACAATTTTAAAATTTTAAAATAGTTACAAAAATATATAGTGTATCAAAAAATAAATTATTTTGTTAAATTTTGCTTTGAGAGTAACGAACCCGATATGAATCTCATGTAAATTTCCTCAAATTATGTGTAATTGTATGTTCGCGTGTTAAAAGATTTTGAAAAATTGTGTATATAAAAAAAAGATTAATATCAAAACACTTTCATTTAACGACATTTTATATATATATGATAAATTTACCTGAGATATATTTTAATTTTCTTATTCCCTTTTGTTTTTTCCCCAAGTAATTTAACGACATTTTATGCTATTTTTATAAAAAGTTCGGTTCAATATAATCATGTTTTGAGGATCAGGCATAGAGAACAATAAAAACATAATTATTATTATTAGAAAAATAAATCAAATACATATTTTTCATTCTATAAATGCAAATAAAATAGGAAATGAGCAATTTTTAGGACAAATTATAAGTGTACCAAAAAAATTTCAAAAAAAATCTCAAAAAGTAAGTTGTCAATCTGTCATATTTTGATTGGTTAGCATTCTACCCGTGTTATGCCCTTTTATTTTTTTTTCTTAATTTTATTTTTCATTTGATTTCTCTCATTTTTGAGAATCTTTCAACCAAGTTCATAAGTTTTTTATCCATATTTTAAGTTTTTTTATTTTGAAAATTTGGTATATTTATATGTGTAGTACAATGAGTTTCTATAATTTTTATTATATTAATATTCAAAATATTTGCATGGGTTGCGATCAATGTTTCGAATAGATGTTAAAAATTCATAAACAATTATTTCTAACGACCGTTATAAATCATTAGATTGTCTCTCAAAAAAAGATTGCATGTTTCAGCGATATGATAATGGATCACTATTGTGCAAGATCCATTAAACGAACGTAATTATGATAAAGGAAAATGTTCATCTAATCTAGTTTCATGTGTGTTTGTTCCATATCATTTTTACAACTTTTATGTTATTTTATTAGTGAATTGATTTACTATAGAAAAATAAACATTATCAATTAACCAAACAAATCCAATATATCCCGTTCTTGGAGTAAGATATGACTGTTAGAGTTTATGGTGATTGCCATCAGCTTGTTTTTAATGACAACTTAAAATGTGTATATTGAGCTTGGGAGTTTGTATGTTGAATTTTTTATTCTTTTCTATCAGAATATGGTATATTAAACTTTATTGCGAGACACGGTAGTTCAATAGCTGATCGTATATGGGTAGGGGAAAATGTCCACTCTGATTTGATTCATGTACTGTTAAATGATTTGAAAGTTGAATGAAAGCTTTATTTCTTGGCAAAAAAGAAAAATATTAGTTTCCTTTTACCCATAAATAAGGAAGGAAAATTAATTCAATCTGACGGTACCCGATTCGAACACTAAAATTTTGGATATATCGAACCTGAATTTTTGGATTCAGGTTTGGATATAAATTTTAAACCCGAAAAATAGTTTTGATTTGCATTTGGATTTAAGTTGTACCGAACCGATATCCTATCCGAAATCTGAAACCCGATCCACTATCGAAACCCGATACACAAATAATACAATATTATAATTTGAAATTATTTTATGTTGTATCTTAGATGTAAGACATATTATTTTATTTATTTTTATTCAAATACTTCATTAGAATTAGTTAATACTCCCTCCGTCACTTTTTAGTTGCCACATTTGCAAAAACACACATATTAAGAAAGAATTAATTATTTAATTTGTTTCCATGTTTGCCCTTAATCTTAACATTAAATGATGAGTTATGAGTGTGTATATTAAATATAAAGTCAAACACTGGTATTACAAACAAAGGATATATATGGAAAAATTGGTAAAAATATGTATTGGAACAAGGAATGTGACAACTATTTAGGGACAATTTTTTTTTTTTTTTTGCAAATGTGCCAATTAAAAAGGGACGGATGGGAGTAGTAATTTAGTAATTAGAACTTCTATTTCTCAATCTCAAATTGTATTGATATATTTTAAGATGTAATTTTCTTTAATTTACATAAAATGTTCACTTCTATGTGTAAAAAGAATTATTTTTAACATATTTTAAATACATAATATGTTAATTGTTGAGTATTGAATACAGTAAAAGAATACAGAGGGGGGGTGAATGGATTCTTGAACTTTTCTTAGTTCTTGAATCTGTGTAGCAGATAAGTGTTTGTGTGTGCAAATGTATAGGTGCGGATAAAGATAACACAAGACACAATATCACTTTAATCTAATATATTATTAGATAAAGGTTGCTACAATCTGTGATTACAAATGATAGTATTCTCAGCTTCGTTTTTCTCAGAGAGATATGTCTTAAGTGTGTATGAAAAACTTCTCCTCTCTAAAAAGATGATTACTTCGGAAGTGAGGCTATATCCTTATAGAACATGAATACAACCTACTTACTACAAATAAGGTAGCTAAAGCTAATTACTTTCTGGTCTGTCTATCCTTTTTGAGTAAGTGTCCAAACGGCTAGAGATTTGACTTTGCAAAGTTCTGTTCAGATCCACTTCTTTAGCTCTTTGTCTCTTCTATATCTCTCCAAGCTTCCTTGTAGGCTTTCCAGGGCACGTTACAGATTGTGGTCCATAAAGTGCATTGGCTTGTTGCAGGTTTCAGACTTGTACAATTTCTTCATTATTTTGTCTCCAAGAATGTATTCGAGAAGTGGCTAAGTGATTGATTCGAGAACTAGGATTAGATAACTCTGAGTTCTCGAATATTGTATGATTTACATATCGAATCACTTCTCGAATAGTACTTTTCTCCAGGGTTCCTTGAGTTGTCGAATAGAACACTTGACTTGTCGAATCCCTGAGATATCGAATAGTTCATTCAGAGTCCTTGAGATATCGAATGGAACTTTGACTTGTTGACCCTTTGAGAACTCGAATACCACTTTGACTTGTTGACTTCTTGAGTTCTCGAATAGAGCTTTTAGACATGTCGAATGAGATATCGAATAGTTCATTCAGAGATATCGAACAGTGTCTTCTTAGATATCGAATCTCTGACTTCTCGAACGCTAGACTTCTCGAATAGACAAAAGTACTTCTCGAATTGGTACTTAGGCAAATTCTTCATTTCTTCAAATCCCAACTGTGATTATTTGACAGTATTTATCTTCTTGCTTGAGGCATGAACCTTGGAACTTCTTTCAAGCATTATTCTTGACTGTATAAGTACAATTATACAACTAGGATTTGACGCCTATTGCAAGTACAAAACAAATAGAAACTCTACAACTAGAGGTTACCTCAGTTAAGATGTCATGTAAGTAATGCAAAGCATTACAGACAATTAGGCTTGTTATTAGATGTAAACAGGCATGCCTCTGTGACTAACAATCTCCCCCAAATTGTGAGTGAGACCCTTAGTCACAATTTCATGTTTGATAACAAGCCTAACAAACATAAAAATAAAACTTGAAAGGTACAGGTATGAAATTTGATTGAGCACATGAATGAAATTACAAGATGAATAATCTTACAGTATGATGAAATGCTAGCCATTCTCATTTGATTCCATCTCCATTGCTTTGGCTAGTAGATCATCATATGCTTTCTGTTTTCTTTCTTTCTCCTTTCTTGCATTGTCATCCATGGCCTTTATGATCTCTGCCAAAGCATCCAATTCTTCAAGCATGATAGAGTCTTTGAAATCTTCAAGTACTGGTTTCAGAATATTGGCAAGATAGTGACTGAGTAGGTTCATTCTTATATTGACATTATCTCCATTTCTCCTCCTATATTTCACCACATAGGGATTGAATTGAACTCTACACAATCCTTTTGCCCTTAGCTTTTCTGCTTCAACTTCCAGCCTATCAATATCCTTCTCCCTTTCTAGCCATTTCTCAAAGCACCCCTTTCTTATCTTCTCAGCATAGTCTCTCTTCATCTTTACAAAATCAATCAACTCCAGCTTCCATACTTTCTCCACTTTGTCTTCAGAATCCAATAATGCAATGATTCTTTCTATTTCATATAGCTTGCCCCAATTTTGACACTGTCTTTGTTTGAATTTCATCTCCCTTCCATCAGTATATTTAATCTCAAGGCAGTTATTCATAATGGCGGCATAGTAGATTCTTTGAGCTATTAGATATTGCAATTGGTCTTCATCTAATGGTTGGAGTTTTAAGCCTGGATAGATTGTTAGAGTCCTTGATTTGGATAGCTTTGGTTTCCTTGCAGCTTGTTTGAATTTGATCCTTTTTACATGGTTGCCTGGCCGTAGCATGTGACCTTTGTTTGTAGACCATTGTAGTATTCCATTAGCAGTTTGCTTTTTGAAACACACAGATGGTTTCTTGACTTGAATCTTCTTCTCTTCTTGAGGTGGCAAAACAGTTGTAGAAGGCATAGATGTAGATTTTGCTAGGTCACTACTAACAGTATTCACCCTAGACTTAGAGTCTTGTGTTGTGGTGAGATTACTGCAAGCAATGCCTAAGGCTTGCTGTTTTCCAATCTTCCTCTCATAGACTTTGCCCTGGTCATCACCATCTTTTTTCTTCTTCTCATCTCTATCACCCTTATCACTCATGTGATGACTTCTCCTCCCATCACTCTTGTCATCATCTTTATCATCCTTATTCCTCCTAGGCTGAGCCATTTCTGGAATTGTACCAGTAGCAATAAATGTTCTTAGGATGTGTAGTGCTTCCAACTCTTCAGCAGTTCTGACTCCACCCTTCTTTTGTAGCTGATCAGTAACAGCAATGATGAGTTTGTAGTTTCAAGGGGTGAGATCACTGGGGATAACCAACTGATTAACATCTTGAATTTTTGTACCAGACTGATAGAAGATGGTTCTTGGTTTGATGCATACTTCAGGAAGCCTAGCTTGTTGACCATTTCTCAGTTCAGTGTACAGACTCTTGTTGTTCTCCCCTTTCTGCTCAATTAGTTCCAAGATGGCATCAATCTCAATAAATTTAAGGGCTTTCAAGGTGTCAATAGATAGGTGCCATATCTTGCCATTGGTCACCATCATGATTTCCTTGAGAAAGATTTGATTTAGCTTTCTTGGAATAACTGTTAGATATTTAATTTGGTCTTAAGGCTTCTTCTGTACAGCAAAGTATCTCCTCCTACCTTTGCCTTTGAGACTTGCAGAAACTTCAAGAATGCAGCATCATGATAAGTCTCTGAATTTGCTACTTCTATCAGCTTGGCCTCAGTAATCACACTAGCTTCCAATGGGTCATCTTCATGTCTAGAGGCTTGGACTAGATCACTTGGCATGGAACCTGCCACCACTGTAGTAGTGACAGTTTGCTTTTGGCCACTTGGTGTAGTGATGTGCACAGTTGGTAGAGTAACAACTGGTAGAGAGGTAGGAGGCTCATCCACTTTAGCTTTCCCTTTTCCTGGCACATGAGTTATGGATTTAGAAGCCCTTTGTGACCACCCTCATTTAGCTTTATGCCTTTAGCTTGAGGTTTCTCTTGAGGTTTCTCCCCCTTTGGATTTGAATGCCTTGATGTCCTCTTCTCCCGCTTAGGCTTGTTATCAGGCACAAAGGCTGTAGGAATGACCTTTGGGTTTGAAGAGTCTTCAGGTAGAGGGAGACCCATGTGCTTCATTATTGCAGAAAGCATCTGTTGTTGATTGAGAAGAACATCAGCATAAGCAGTAGCTTGAGTGTTCAACTTTTCATTCAGAAGATTGACAGATTCTTTCAGCTCAGCATTGAACACTTTTTGATCAAACACTTCCTTTTCCAATTTCTCCATTGATTGCTTGAGATGTTCAGCTCTGAAAGAGGAGAGTGATTGTTTCTGAAGCCTTTCCACTTCATAGTTGCTCATGTTGTGCACAGGTACCTCAGAGATGACTTTGTCACCATATTGATTCTGCCACATAACCTTGAGAAGGGCATTGGCATCCTGAGTCTGAGAGGATAGGGTGGCCATTTCACTTGTGAGCTTTGTGAGACTGTCTTTCAAGGAAGGTAGCTCATGGTCCACAGAGGTGCAAGTCTTCTTACATTCCCTTATCTCTCTGAGTGTGGATGCTAGGGGAGGGAATTCAGTTGTGAATTTACTCTTGAGCTCACTCACTTCCTTGGTTGTATCTCTGCAGATATTGGCAATTTTAGTTTTCATCCCTTTTCCAAGATAGTGAATGGCTTTTAGACTTCCCTTGTATGATTCATTCATGGCTTCATAGACATCAGTAGGTGATAGAGTTCTAGCATTTGAGCCAAGAGTAGTTATATATTATTCTCTCAAGTACTGCAGAGCCTCAGCCAGGGTGCATTCTTTGGTGGTGCTCATCCATGCATCTATATTTACATCTCTCTCAGCCTCATCTGCTATTTTCTCTTGTTGATGTTCAACATCTTCTTTGTGACAGAGCAAAATAGCTTCATAGTTGGCATTTGGTAGATTTGCTGTGAGGAGATGTTGAGCTATTTTAGAGATCTCATCAAGCTGTTCCACATTTAAGCAATGAAGTGCTTCATCCGTCAATAGTGGTGGAACAGTTGATGATCCTGAGACACTGTCATGTTACACAGGCCTCAGCCATTCTGACAGGGTGGCCTGAGCCAAGTTAGTGCTAGAGCTAGGCAAGCTAGACTCCTCAGTTACAGATGTAACTTCTGCAACCGGATGGAATGACTCTATTACTGTTGTCTCCACAGGAGTGGGATGAGTTACAACAGTAGTTGACACAAGCACAGAGTCTCTAGTAAAAACTAGTGAATCCTCTGTGTTTGTGATGGTGTCATCAAGATATGCCCCAGCTAGAATTCCCTCACCATCTGAATGTGGTTTCTGGGTGGTGAGCACAGTGTCAAGCACCATGTCACTTGAAGTTATCGGCTCATCAAGAGAGAAGAATTCTTAATGATCAAGTCCTTGCTCCTCAATTGCTTGAGTTGCAGGCTGCAAATAAATTTCAGTTGTAGATTCTGGAAGAGAAGTGTCTTGTGGAATAGATTTTGGCAACTCCCCCTGAGAAATAGAGGGAGTTTCAAATGTGATGTGCTCTCCACTCAGTGTGGTGCCAGCCTTATCACTCCCAGATGCTGACTCTGTACAAGTAGGTGCATTGGGGAGGATGCTTGATTCTATAGATGTACCCTGTTGAGAGGATACATCTAGTGAACTGTTTGCCCCTGATTTTACAACTTCAGCCATTTGTGTGACTGAAGAGGTGGTTCTAGTTTTCTTCTTCTTTGGCCTGACAAGGGGTGACTCAGGTTCCTCACTTTCGAATTCTACAGCCAATGCTGCTTCAGATAATATGGTTAATGGTGCAGAAGCTATCTCCTTTCTCTTCTTTTTACTAACATCACCCTTTTGAGAGGATGATGCAGTTGGCTCAATGTTTGGTAGAGTGTTTGGTTGAGAGGGTTGGTTAGCAAGCCCTGGGTTAGAATTGTGTTCTACTTGCTTGGGCTGTGCTAACTGAGATTTTGAATCAAATATTGGCATGTTGTGGGGGTAAGTCCTAAATAGACTCTCCATATGGGGAGTTATTTTGAGTCTTACATCCACATCATTCCTAGTCTCCAAGTTACCAAAAATGAGTTTGGTCATGGATCTAGGGTAGCCTATTCTAGTCTTATCTAATCCAGGCAATTCAATCAATTTATTATCTACAAAATTGAGTACAGATTGAATAAAACGAGGAAAGAAAATTTCAGTACCTCTCTTGGCTGTGTTCTTACCAAGTCTCCCATATAGTTCCTGTACACTACACCATATATGGTCTATGGCAACACCTAAAATAAGTGTTAAAAATGCTGAAAAATGTTACCATAGGATTTAAGGCAACACTTTGGTCAATTTTGAAGGTGTTGGGAATTTGCATGTGGGCTTAGAGGTTAAGCCAACACATTTTGTCAAAACTATGGCAACATCAACATGATGTTGACTTAGGCACTTATGCCAACACTTCATGTAAAATAGCAACACTGTTTCCGGTGTTGGCATAAAGTCTATGGCAACACTGTCTACTCAACACCAACACCCTTGCGATGTTGCCATATAGCCTATTCCAACATATTTGTCCCTCTACAGCAACATACCAGTTGGTATAAATTTTCTGAAAATTTATATTTTAATTATTATTTTTTTTGGATTTTGTTTTATTTGTGATATTCTTAAAATTTTCAAAAATACAATAAAAAATTAACGCAAGTCAAGGTAAATTAAAATATAATTTGAATGAATCACATTTATCAACTTTTATAAAACTAAAATATATCACTAATTCCGTTACAAAAAATTACTAATTACACAAGTCAAATCATTATACATTAATAAGAAGGTCCTCAAATTCCTGTGGCATTCTGGAACTTGCCCAACTATCCGCATTAATAAGAAGGTATGATTTTTTGTCAATTGCTAGTTGTAATTCTTCAGCAGCCTCATGCACTTCTTCTAGCAAATCTCATGGGCTTAATTTTTCCATCCTTTCAACCTTTTCTCCAAGCTTAAGTAACACTTTAGCACCTGCAGTGCCAACTTTCTGAATCTCGCTGCTAAAGACATGTCGCAACTCAGCTCCTGCCTGTAAATGTTAAATTATAAATTTGATATCAAATGGCATATTGATCCAAGTCTGTGCGCTTGCTTACTAAAGCTTCTAGCATTCTATAACTTATTTTTCAAAGATAGCCAGTATTAAAGAACCGTTCTGCAACATGGATTTTGATTTATTTCCCAGGAGTTTGTAACAGAAACGAAGAGCAAGAAACAAATTTAATCCCAGCAACAAATCTATGCAAGTCTAACATATAATAAAAGGGTATAAGTTGCTAAATTAACGTTTGCTAAAATCCATGAGAATTGAGAGGTGAAATGTTTACATTAGCATTATGCTTAAGAGCATGATCTATTATATTAAACGACAGAAAACAAGAAGTAAATACCATCGATTCCCTCCATTCCATTTTTTACAACAGGTCGACCAGCTACATATCTGCATTTGACCCACTAAGTGGTATCTGCATATCACATTTAAATATAACTAAGTAGAAGAATTAATAGAACATATCAAAGTGTAAAATTACCAATGTAACAAGAAATACATGTGTGTCCACAATTGTTGTTTCTGCCACACCTGCATTGTTTGGGGTCAATTAATGTAAATCTATCAACAATCTTGTTAGATTCACCTTTAAAGGATTTACACAGACTAGCTATCACTAAACTTCCAATGAAAGACGTTAAATGACAAACCTTCTTGTTGCACCTTTTGCTGGTTATTGGCAATGTTATGCCAATGAGCTGCACAAATGATTCCATTCAATGTTAGTATCTCCAACACAGACATCTAAAATTTTTCTTCGAAAAAAACCCCTGTTTTCTCGAAGAAGTGAGCCACTTATATTTACTTTACTCGTCGAAGATGAAAGAAAGCAAATTTTTAATCTGAAACATCGAGATAATTTATTAAATGCAAAAACATAAATTGTTTGATTAATTGATTTCTGGAACTGATTCTTTATGTTATCGATTAATGAACTAATTTTTCTAACCGTGACTTGCCTCTGCTGTAAGCTTGTTATCACTAATAAGCAAGTTGCAGACATTATTTTATAGGACAGAAGTTATCCTGTAATTGAATGGTTACAATATAAACATCTACTAGTAAAAAAATCCCCAAACCTGGTGCCACAGATGCACAAGGAAAAAACTAATCATATCAGATACCTGCAAGGGTTACAGTGACAATATATTCACAACAAGAAATTCAAGTGAAGCCATTGTTGCATCAACCGCTTTTGGATATCAAAGAATAAGCTCTTCTTACTCTATTACAGCATCAAGAAACAATCCTATAATACAAACAAATAAGCTGTAGTTACTTAAAAGCAATACTATAATACAAAGAATGAATTTGTACCAGTACCAGATCAGCTGCTGGCAGAAATTCAACTTGATGGGAAGACACAAATGTCAGCTCTTTTAATATAGCAAATTAACAAAAGATAGCACGAATAGAAGGAAAGACACAAACCTAAGAAAAGAGTAGACGGTTTCCCTGGCCTTGATTTAAACTCAGGATGGAATTGAACACCCACATAGTATTGTTGACTAGGCAACTCAACAATCTGAAAGCCAACACAAGAAAACAATTGTACAATAACCAGAAAACTTAAATAACAACAGCAATTAATGTACTTAATAGAACAAGATCACAAAGGTAAAGCCATTATAGCAACTATGGAGTATGGAAGAGTAGTAGTTTATATGTTGTTCTTACAGTCATACGTCTAAATTATTTATTAGTTCAAAATGTCTCCAAGTTTCTTTTTTCTTTTCAAAAATTGCCAAACAAAACTTATAATAATAGTGAATATGAAAACCTAAACTTTATAGTTTGTCGCATATTTCGTGCATATTTATTGTAAGGCATGGCATCAATACTACTGTTTATTAAAAGAAAGTGAAAACAAAATAAAATTGAACTTAAAGTTTCTAAAGCTAGTGTCAATATTTCTAAAACAGATTAGGTGAAGGAGAAACAGGGGACCTGACACCACTCTCACTTGTTCACCTCATTCCATGCCTCTTACTAGGGTTGTCACCTGAAGGTGCCCGTGACACCTGAAGTCATTCTTTTCCTCTCCACTTCACTGTCTGATTCAGCTCCATGTTATCTATCTGCAGTGGTTGCTTCCTTTTCCAACTCTTCCCATGTTTTTCCTTCTTCCTCCTTTACATCTCCTTCCTCGGAATCTTCTTCAGAGTCCACCAAAGAGGCACTTTCATCATCATTGTCGTCACCTGATTCCGAGTCAGATTGCACATCAGATGGCTCGTATCCTTGGTCTGACTGGACAGAGTTCTCAGAATCTGAATCGCTAGCCTCCAAATTCAGAAATTCTCATCCACCCTCCGAATATGTATTTGAGATTGAAGAGCTCTGTAGTGATAGGTCAGTATGGACATTAGGAAGTGATTGCCTATTTCACCAATGTTACAATGTAGCTATTAAGATATCTCTGTTTCACCATGGTTCAAACTGTAGACAGCACAAGTTTTAAACAAATTATAAAAAGTTCAAGGCATAAATTTATCACAAAGGTGTCACACCAAACACTATTTTTCTAACGACCTCTGTGAACAAACTAGCTAGGAATATGGACGATGAATTCAACATAAGGAATATTATCAGACAAAATATGTAAAAAGTTCTGAACCAAGACACATTAGTTAAATAGAATTCATAATCTGTATCATAAGATGATATGAAAATTTGCATCACCTAATACATTATATGAAATAATTACCTTTTTGCAGGAATGAAAACCAAGCCACTTCTGCTACTAAAATTCACACATTCGAAACAAGCCATAATCCTTCGAAACCTTTCTACTACCACACGAACATATCACCCTAACATTCAAACTTTCACTCTTAGCAATCCACTGATTAGCATTAAAATCATTAAACTGAACCAACATTTCAAGACTAGTAAGCATTGAATACGTAATATCAGCAATAACCTTATAACTATTCCCATGTATACTTTTAAATCTAAATTGATGACCAAAAATATCAGAACTTGAACCCCCTAAACACCCATAATAATAAAATTGCAAAATTAAATTAGCTGACCTTACAAGGCTCATGTATTTACTCGCAATCAGAAAACTACTCCCAACAAACTTGATACAGATAAACACAAGGAAAAAATCCCCAAAAACTAGGGTTTGTAAACCCCCAAAATTAACAAAATAAAAAACCCCCCAAAAACTAGGGTTTGTAAACTATAAATTATGAATGGACTAATTAAACTAGGGTAATTAGATGAACTAATTAGACGGAGAAACAAACATACCACGAACTTTGAACCTTGTATAATTTTGAACAAGTTATATATGAAGGTTCGAGATGAGCTCGACCGGAGATGAATTTCGAACCGGAGTGAAAGAGCAAGAGCTTTAACAGGAGGGTTTTGAGAGAGAGAGAGTGTGTTTTGAGAGAGAGAGAGACGGAGAGAGACTTTGAGATAGAGAGTTTTGAGCGAGAGAGAGATAGAGAGATTGTGTTTTGGTTTGTATTTTCAGACAGTATTTTATTTTGAGCGGGCTTTCAATTTTTCAGGAAGCGGGCTCTCAATTTTTCAGGGAGCGGGCTCTTTTACTTAACATTTTTTTGGGTGTCTAAGGCAACACCCATATGAGTGTTGGCATTGAGGAAAAAAATGTATCTAAGGCAACATGAATGGCAACATCTGATTATGATGTTGGCATACATCGTTTTAATTGATTTTTAGACATCTAAGGCAACATTTCTCGTGGCAACATCACTTTCAAGTGTTGGCAAAGACCATTTGTGGTGTAGTGGTAGAATGATCTGTCCAACATCAATCTTTCTCCCATAGGCCAAAGCATAGCCAATTTGCTGCGCAGGTGCACTGATTTGGTCAAAACTAGACTTCCTGGCAGTGAAGACTTGAAGGAGAGTGGCAAATACATATCTCCACTCTTTCCTTAGATTCTTTCTGTTCAACAGTAGTTGAGAAATTCAAAGAATTCTTCTAACTGTGCATTTGTGGCCAGTATGTCATACTCATCTTGTTGTAAATCCAGTGCCTTATTCATGTTAGATGTAGTGATAGTGATATCCTTTCCTTGAATTTTGCAGTAGACTACATATGAGGTTATAGCATTCTCAAGAGCAATGACTTCCACAGTGGCAGTCCTCCAAAACTGTTCTAGTAGGTCTAGATACAGAGTTGGGTTGGCTGATAGAGCATTCTTGATATATGATTCAGACATCCAGCGAACAAAGCACTTGAAGTTCGCATTTGGTGCTTCCACATCATTTGTTATAGCAATGAAATTGGTCTGAGTGGGTATGGTGAGTTGAGTGTTTGCCATTTGTATAGAGAGAGAAAGAGAATGAAGATTGAAGAAGAAATTAAGTTTTTGCAGTTAGGGTTTTCAGAGGTTTTGGGAGTTTAGATGCTTGAGAAATCGAATGAAATGAACCGAATAGATGTAGAATTGTATAAGTATGAAGTACTTGAATTGTCGATTAGATATATGTTTTGTATCGACAAGCCAGGCATTCGAGAAGTAGAAAATAACTATTTGATAAGTCAAGAAAGGCTTATTCGATATCTCAAGCAGATGGTAACTCACAGCTGGCAGTTATCCAACTTAGAAATAATTCTAAATTAAATAAAATGTGTTTTTATGAGTGAATTAAAATTTCAGACAAAAATCCAAAATCGGTTGAGATTCAGCGAGAATTCAGCCTTTTCAAATGATTCGAGAACTCAAATATAGTATTCGAGAACTCAGTCATTAGAGAACTCAATTACCATATTCGAGAAGTCAAGAATACCTCTATTCGATATCTCTAAAAGACTCTATTCGAGAACTCGAGAGTGCTCTAATGGGACTTATTAGAGATGTCGGATAGTGAACCATTCGAGAAGTTTGACTTATCGAAATATACTCATCACTCACAAAAATTAATTTTCACTATCTTTTAAGAATTTACCAGTCATATTCAATGAAGAATATTCTAGCAAATTAGACAGTGATTTTCTCAAAATTTAATAGAAATTTCAAGTTGACAAAATATGATTTTTCAACATATGCAGCAGATTTGAAATATTTTTAAATCATATTTCAGCCAACACTTACTCCAAAAATATTAAGAATTTAGATAAAGTAAGTGTTTACTGCTGCAACAATCTAGATGATATATTTACTTAGCCAGAATCTGAAGAATTCAGCATTCCAATCTCACTAACCAACCTTGTGAAGGTGGCTTCATCTAATGGCTTAGTGAATATGTCAGCTAGTTGTTTATCTGTAGAGATATAATGCAACTCAATGGTACCATTAGTTGCATGTTCTCTAATGAAATGATATCTGATGTCAATGTGCTTTGTTCTAGAATGATTGACAGGATTGGCAACTATAGAGATTGCACTTGTCTTGTCACACATGATTGGAATTCTTTCCAACACAAGTCCATAATCTCTAAGTTGATTTCTAATCCAAAGCACTTGAGCACAGCAACTTCCAGCAGCTATGTATTCAGCCTCAGCTATAGAAGTTGACACAGATTGTTGTTTCTTGCTATACCAAGAGACTAACCTTTGTCCAAGAAACTGGCAGCTACTTGAGGTGCTTTTCCTATCCACTCTGCATCCAGCATAATCAGCATCAGAATAACCAACCAGATTGAACCCTGTGTCCTTAGGATACCATAAACCCAAGTTTGGAGTGCCCTTCAGATATCTAAAGATCCTTTTTATTGCAATCAAATGTGATTCTTTTGGATTTGATTGAAACCTTGCACACAAACATGTAGCAAACATGATATCTGGCCTACTTGCAGTGAGGTAGAGTAGAGAACCAACCATGCCTTGTAAAATCATCAACCATCACCAAGGCATACTTCTTTTTTCCTAGTGACATAATATTGACAGGCCCAAACAAGTCAATATGAATGAGTTGTAGGGGCTTGGTTATTGATGTCACTGTCTTTGACTTGTAGCTTTATCTTTTCATTTTTCCTCTTTGACAAGCCTCACACACTCCTTCTTGACAGAATTCAAGTGTGGGCACTCTCACTAACTCTCTTTTGACTAGAGAATTAATGGCTTTGAAGTTCAGGTGTGATAATTTCTTGTGCCACAGCCAACAATCTTCATTTGATGCTTTTGAGTAGAAGCAACAAATTTTGTCCTTGTTTGCAGAGTCCATATTGGCTACAAACAGGCTTCCTTTCCTTACTCCAGATAGAGCAAAATCACCAGTCTTCTTGTGGGTGATCAAACATTCATCTTTGTCAAAATCCACCTTGAATCCCCTATCAGTAAACTGACCAACACTTAACAGATTATGCTTGAATCCCTTGACCAGTGCTACATCTTCAATGATGACATTTCCAACTTTCAACTTGTCATATCCCAATGTGTCACCCATGCTGTCATCTCCAAAAGCAACCATTGGGCCAACCTTCTCCTCATACTGTGATAGCAGGGCCATATCACCAGTCATATGATTTGAGCATCCACTGTCCAAAATCCACATGACTTTCTTTGCCCTGCAAACACAAAGGTATTACTTCTCTTTTGGTACCCAAACAAGTTTGGGTCCATATGACTTAGAAACAGTTTTATCATAAACAACATGCTTATCAACTTTCTTGGTATTAGTCTTCTTGTCACTGTTAGAAGTCTTAGAACCTGAGGTTTCAGACTTAGGTGACAGAGGTACCTTCCTAGCTTTAGGAGGACTCGAAGACTTTGACCTTGTGTAGTGTGTGTGAGAATTGTGACTGATACAACCATCAATGAATTGCCTTCTCAAATTAAAACAACTAGTCATAACATTCATGTTGCATGGCATACAATAAAATTTATCATAGAATGGAGCATCTCTATGTCTTAGAGGCACAGAACAATCATAGAAAGGTTTGAGACTACCAACAGGTTTCTTGCATGCATGATTTAAATGATTGGTACTGAAACAATTCTGACAAATTTTCCTAGGGGCATTAGGCATATAAGCATAGTTGTTATCTTTGTTAATCCCTAACTTGTCATTTCTGTTCTGTTTCTTCTTAGTCACTTTCTTCTCAAATTTACTATTCCCAGCTGAAACAAACTTAACAAACTTCTTAGGTCTTGACCTATCACCTACTGGCTCCTTGGCTTTTGACTTGACACTCTCACTCTTAGAGGATGCTTGTTGTTCACTGGATTGTGACTCATCCTCATCATTCAACATTTGCTTGATGAGTAAGGCATCCTCATCAATTTCAAATGTTGATTCTTTAAAAATTGGAGTCTGAGCCTTTTTCAAAATATGAGGCACTTCTATCTGAACAACAATGTCATCTTCAATGACATCATAGCCTTTCCTCTGTTTAAGAGTGTCATAGTCAAGTCCAATTGTAGCCTTGGGTTTAGCTTGAATCTTCTCACAGTAGGATTGTACTAGACCAGATGATTTCTTAAAAGTTTTCAGTTTGAATTCATTTTCAGCTAGTTCATCCCTAAGGGCCTTTTCAAATTGATTAGCACATAGAACCTTATTCTGCAGATATTCAACTTCTTTCTTAAGGTTTTCTACTTGCATAGAAGTTAGCTCAAGTTCTTCATTCTTTTTGGTTAATATTTCATTTCTAGTAGACAATTTAGCAATTTCTTCATTAGCAGCCATCATACTAGTATGAATATAAAACATCTCAACAGATAGTTGTTCAATCATGCATTTATACTCAGAAACAGACATGTCTATAGTAGTGAGAGATGGTACCTGAGAGTCTGATGAAGATGTGTCATCCTTGGAATTGGCCATCAAGGCATAGTTATAAAATTCCTGCTCTTCTCCATCACTGTCAGAATCATCCCAGCACTTCCTTTCAGCTATGTAGGCCTTACCTTGTGTCTGCTTTTTCAGAAGGACCTCATACTTAGCTTCGAGCTCAAGATACTCTCTATCCTTCTTTTTAGGCTTCTTGCATTCACTGGCAAAATGCCCTAGGTCATTGCATCTATAACACCTTATAGATGACCTATCCACATGGCTGGTTTTGAACTTATTCTTGTTTGGTTTCACAGGTGCCTTGCTCTTGTTGAATGAATGGTTTTGGGTTTTAGGTTTGAAGGGTTGATTCCTCTTGAATCTGATGTATGGAAATTTTCTGGCCATGAAAGCATATGAAGTGTTTTCCATCCCATCTAGTTCTTCAAGAGTGTAAAACTCTTCTTCCTCCTTCTCCTCAACAGGTTTACTAACCTCAGCTTCAGTTTCTTCATCATCTACTATCTTCTCTATCCTCAGTTGGCTTGTAGATGCTTCTAGGTCTTGAATAGATTTGTTGATAATCAAGGCACATGATGTGTTTATCATTCTGCCTTGGTTGGCTTGGATAGCCCTTTTCTGAAGCAACTCAAGCTCATGAGTTTTTAAAACCCCATAGAGCACATCATATGTAACTTTGTTCAAATCTCTTTCCCTTAGAAAAATGACCCTTTGCTCTAGATGATTTGGTGAAGATAGCAAAAACTTCATGTTTAACTCCTTTGTGCTGTAAACCTCGCCAGTCATCCGCAACTCAGTAACTAGCTTGTGAAATCTCTCAAACATCTCAATGATGCTTTCCTTGGACTGTGCCATGAAAGCTTCATACTGTGTGACCAGTATCTGTTTCTTGTTTTCCTTGACCTCATCTGTTCCTTCACATAACACCTCAATGTGATCCCACATTTCTTTGGCAGATGTGCATGATGCAATGTTTGCAAACATTGACATGTCCATGGAATCAATGATTAGCAACATGAGTGACTATCAAGAGCAACCATCTCCTTTTCTGATTCTGTCCATTTAGATGGTTCCTTGGCCACATAAGATCTTGGAACAATTATGGTTCCAACAATCTTCTCAGGTATCTCTTGTTGTGGAATAAAGGGACCATTCTTGAGAATCTTAGGATACAAAGGATGAGAGGCTTTGATGAAGTACAACATCATTTTTATCTTCTAGAGGTTGTAATTCTCTTTGTCAAACTTAAGGACTTTCACCGTTCCTGTAGTCTTTGGTGTATTCGAACTCATGATCATTTTTCTATTTTTGAATAAACAGCCCGCTCTGATACCACTTGTTGAGTATTGAATACAGTAAAAGAATACAGAGGGGGGGGGTGAATGGATTCTTGAATTTTTCTTAGTTCTTAAATCTGTGTAGCAGATAAGTGTTTGTGTGTGCAAATGTATAGGTGTGGATAAAGATAACACAAGACACAATATCACTTTAATCTAATATATTATTAAATAAAGGTTGCTACAATATATGAATACAAATGATAGTATTCTCAGCTTCGTTTTTCTTAGAGAGATATGTCTTAAGTGTGTATGAAAAACTTCTCCTCTCTAAAAAGATGATTACTTCGAAAGTGAGGCTATATCCTTATAGAACATGAATACAACCTACTTACTACAAATAAGGTAGCTAAAACAAATTATTTTCTGGTCTCTCTATCCTTTTTGAGTAAGTGTCCAAACGGCTACAGATTTGACTTTTCAAAGTTCTGTTCAGATCCACTTCTTTAGCTCTTTGTCTCTTCTATATCTCTCCAAGCTTCCTTGTAGGCTTTCCAGGGCACGTTACAGATTGTGGTCCATAAAGTGCATTGGCTTGTTGCAGGTTTCACAGGTTTCAGACTTGTACAATTTCTTCAGTATTTTGTCTCCAAGAATGTATTCGAGAAGTGGCTAAGTGATTGATTCGAGAACTAGGATTAGATAACTCTGAGTTCTCGAATACTGTATGATTTACATATCGAATCACTTATCGAATATTACTTTTCTCCAGGGTTCCTTGAGTTGTCGAATAGAACACTTGACTTGTCGAATCCCTGAGATATCGAATAGTTCATTCAGAGTCCTTGAGATATCGAATGGAACTTTGACTTGTTGACCCTTTGAGAACTCGAATACCACTTTGACTTGTTGACTTCTTGAGTTCTCGAATAGAGCATTTAGACATGTCGAATCTCTGAGATATCGAATGAGATATCGAATACTTCATTCAGAGATATCGAACAGTGTCTTCTTAGATATCGAATCTCTGACTTCTCGAACGCTAGACTTCTCGAATAGACAAAAGTACTTCTCGAATTGGTACTTAGGCAAATTCTTCATTTCTTCAAATCCCAACTGTGATTATTTGACAGTCTTTATCTTCTTGCTTGAGGCATGAACCTTGGAACTTATTTCAAGCATTATTCTTGACTATATAAATACAGTTATACAACTAGGATTTGATGCCTATTGCAAGTACAAAACAAATAGAAACTCTACAACTAGAGGTTCCCTCAGTTAAGAGGTCATGTAAGTAATGCAAAGCATTATAGACAATTAGGCTTGTTATTAGATGTAAACAGGCATGCCTTTGTGACTAACACTAATTCGTATAATATTTGAGTAAAGTTAATCATTTTAATTTTTAATTTTTGTATAAATATAATTACTATTGTTTGCGTTTAGCTATTATTTTAATTTGACTACACTATTACTAATTCTGGATACCCAAAAAAATCAAATCTAATAAAAAATCCGACGAATTTGGTTTTGGATATTGAATTTTGGATTTGGATTTATTTTTAAAACCCAAAAATATTTGGACGTGGTTTTGGATTTTACAAAATTCGGATCAAACCCAACCCGTTGTCATCCAAACGCGTAAAATAAGACATTTGAAAATGAGTATCACCTATATATTTTCTATTTGACTAAGACTAACATGTTAAAATAGGAAACTGTACGTGAAACTAAATCAAATGTGTCATATATAGACACGTAATCACATTATTATATATGTGTCCTTGTAATTTAATTATTGGGTTAAAAAAACATGAAATTCATTTTCATTTAAAAGTGAGTATATTTTTCTAACATATATTATCGTAGATCTTTGTGGTCTTGCATGAAAATGACATGAAATTATTTTGTGTATCCAAAATTTGAACACCAAATGCTACTAAACTACGCAATTTTTTTTTATACTGGAAACGAAAATAATAGGCAAAAAAAAAATGACAATTACATGTAATGTTACTTTCTGTCCAAGTTATTTAAGTATATTACTATATAATTGAAAATAACATTGAAATGCTACAAAATAAAATTAAGAGTAGAGTACATAAAAAGGAAGCTCTCCATTTTTTTTTATTATTAATAAATATCTCTGTTTGATTAGAATATATCTACCAAGTTATTAAATTTTTTACCTATATTTAAGGTTTGTTGATATTAAAAATAAATAATAATAAGCAACCAAGCAAATTTGATACGTCTGGTCTTAGATTATGATATGAGAATTGAATATTATTACTTGAATTCAAGAATACAAAATTAAAATGGGCACCTTTTATTAGAAACAATATATAATTTTATATGTATCGCGCGACCTATATAGTTATCAATATAATATTTAATTTTAAACGATTGCTTTAGCCATTTCTTTCTCTTCTCCTCTCGTAAAAAAATAGTAAACTAAAGTTTAGAGATTGACATCTGCGTTTTGGTTGATGATAAGCCCATTTTTATTGTTTTCCTTGATTTTGCTTTTTTTTTTTCAATAAATATCTCTGTTTATTGAGAGTCTAGTACCACGTTGGTGGGTTTTATCTACTGATATATTGAATTTTGTACTTTCTCCTTGTGAATGATAACTCCCGTTTCTTTTCCTTGATTTTACATTGTTTTTCAATAAATATATCTCTTCATTTAAAGTCTAGTATCCCGTTAGTGGATTTTGTCTATCCATATATTGGGTTTTGCTCTTTCTATTTTGAGAGAAGGTTCTTTATTTTGGCATCAAGGATCTGAGATCTACAGAATTTTATTATATTGGTTCATTGATTTGGATAATATAGAATCACAGTTATGATCAGTTATTCAAATACGTTCTGACAAATCGCATATGTATCTCCCTCACGATTATACAATTAGAATAAATTGTTGGATTATTTTGCCCAAAAGACTATATATTTCAGTGATATAAGCGAGTGATGTACCACAATTTAAGATCTGATTAGCGATTGTAGTTTGGATTAAGGAAACCTTGTTATCTTGATATGATCTATTTTAATACGTGTTTGTCCAATCTTAATTATTTTTTGCAGTTTTGCAGATGTATGACGTTTTATTGATAAATTATTTACCTATAAAAAATAGTGATTTAGAAGAAAATTTGAATGATTATTTGTGTAGATGACATATGCCCTTTTGTTGATAAATTAATTATCTATAAAAAATTGATTTATTAGAATTTTTGCATTGAATTGACAAATTTGCTATGAAATATTAAAATAATAATGATTTATTAGAATTTTTGCGCTGAGTTGACCAATTTGCTATGAAATATTCGTTAACAATATTTTTATTGACACTGTAATGAATTTTATTTTTTGGATTGATAATTTATACACCAAATAATATCTAATACTATTTGAGAGTCTATTCACTATCTTGAATAATTCAAATATATCGTTAAGTCAATTTATTTGTCCCATTAATTATTGCATAACTAAAAAATATTGATAAGTAAAATGTTAATGATAATTGGTTTAAATTTCATTTTTTAATATTTTAATTGGTTGAATTTATTTTTTTTATAATTGATTAATTTAAAAGTTTATATTACTTAAATTTTGAAGGTGTATTTGGAATAGTGTAGTAAATATTTTTAAAATTTTAAAATATTTAATTGAATAAGAGTGGATTTATTCAAATTTGTTTGCACCTTATGATTGTAGATGAAGTGTTTGAGATATAAAAATATTTTATTTTATAATATAAGTAAAATAGACCCATGCATTAAAATAATATATTTGTGTTTAAAACAATTAGTAAATATGCAATTTTGGAAAATAGCTCTATACGTAGAGAGTGGTGCAAAGAACACATGTGCTAATATATAATAATATTATTGTGATGGCTTTTTATAATTAATTTAATTTTAGTGGTAAATTCTAATTGGCTATTATATATTTTTATGAAAATTAATTCGTAATATTTTAAATCGAAAGGGTGGAAAATTCATCTTCCGAAAATCGCTTAATTGATTTTAATTTAATATCTTAATATATTATAAATATTTTTGATATTAAAAAAATATGTAATATATGGATATGTTAAAAAAACATTACTATATTTAAATTAGAATTTTTAACTAACCATGGTTAGTATATTAGGATAAGAATGGTAAATAAGGAAATTTTTTAATATAATATTATTGGTCTAAAATTGAGGAATGACCTCTGATTGGTCTAAAATAATTCATAGTTTTCTGATTGGCTAATTGCGTCTAACTATATACCTGGGTAGACTCATGTATTATAATAAAGGATATGATCTACAATCCGAAATGCGACTTGACTTCAATTTTCAAAAAAAGTGAATTTTAAAATTGATTTAAATTTCATCAGTTGTTTTTATGTTTGCAACCCAAATCAAACTTCAAATAATCATAGAAAAACAATCGAATTTGAAGTTGCATTATAGGTTGCAGAAGTTGCAAATTCGTATTTTTAACAATGAAACTTCAAAATTGTATTTTAGCAAATTTTTTAATGATCAAGAAAGTATTTGTTAAAAAACATCATATAAAATTTGTATTTTTGGAAAACCCCCAAATAATCATAATTTTTTTATCGTTTTCTATGTTTGTTAAAGTATTTTTACACAGCATTTGACATCTTTCTATCCATATTTTGCATTCACATATTTTTTTTATGAAAGTTTTGATGTATTTTATTTTTTGAAATTGGATTCACTACATAGTACATGGGATTTTTCTATTGCAACGTCCTATTTGTATTATAATAGAGGTACTATTTTCGACCTACTGCAACACTTCTAAGATTGTGTTACATTACCAGAGAACTTCCAATTGCAATAGAACATGTACTGTTCGTTGTGTTGCAGTAGCGACTAAGTATTGCATTTATTATTTTTTTAACATTTATAAATATAAAAAAGAATAAACATGTGAGTCCCACAGAACTGTTACATTTACTACAAGCAGTGTTATATTTGAGTGGGCCCCACAGCATTTGCTACATGCGTTGCATTCGATATTTTTCTTTTAAATTGATAATATTAAGTGGGGCCTACATGCGTAAAGATTTTATTACAAAATAATAGAATATTATTAAAATTTTAAAATGAATCCTGATTTTACAAAAACAACAATCCCATATTTGCATATAAAATTCTTTGTATCTCACCTAAATTACCTAAGATGTATCTAGATTCCTAATCTTTTATACCATTACATTGAAATTGTAATATTGAAAATTTATCAATTTCATTTTCGATTTAGTTTTTGGTCTTTAATAAATAATGAAATAATATTATGTAAATTAAGGTGGGCACCATTATTTAGTAGTAAATTTTGGAGATTATATAGATTTGCAAGTGACCTTTTTTTTTATAAGCAGCAAAATTATATTAATAGGAAACCAATACATTATCTCAATACATCTGAGGAAAACACCAGCACTTAACTAAAGACCATAACACTGAAAAAAAACCTTCTAAAACCAAGAGAGGGACACCATCTTAAACCTAGGAAATTGACTAAAAATAAACAATACTATTCAATAAAACACCCCTGAGACTACTCGTCCTCCACTTACATCAAATTATTGTTATGATCTTCACATGACCCTTCTACTTCTGTTGCTCCCATCTGCATATCATTAATTCCAGACATTTCACCTTCAGATTTTCCTCCAAGACTTTATCCAAAAATTGACTAAGCGATCCCACCACTGAGGAGTCACTGAGAAATACTAACGGGCAAAGGTCACAGTAGTGAAAAAAATGAAATTAAAAAATTTCATTCTCCAGAATATTGGATAAGGCCTCAGTAGTACTTCAATAACCTTACTCCAAACCCCAACCTTCAGCCCAATAAGAAGAAATGGATTGCCTACCTAAGCCACCTTTGGCTAAAGAGTCAGCATCTGAATTATTATCCTTCGAGACAAAATTGAGACAAAAAAGAGAATTAACCAACTCCTGAATTTTTTTCCCTTTTATTAACACCTCTGAGCATAAATAGGATCCAGAAAAAATTAAGTCCATTGCCTCTAAAGAGTCTGTGCAAACAACGATTCTTTTGCCTCTAAAAATCTTGTTAGAAATGATTTGGGATATATGCAAGATTGCACCAAGTTCGGCTTCCAAACAAGTAAACACCTTCGAAGGACCTGAGAAAGAATGAATGCTCAGACCTCTCTTATGATGGGTATTTTTACACTAAACACAACAATGAGGCAGTAATATATATTAATAAACAAGAACAGGTAATTAACCAAATAACGAAACAAAACACGAAGGCATAAACAAGAGTATAATCAGTAACTGTAATTAACAAGAAAAGTAAGAACACTTATCTCTCACAGCAGCTTAAGCCAAGACAACAAGAGAGAAAGAACACAGCTGAGTCACCAAGCCCTACGAGAAGACTTGGCTGTTCTTGAAGAGAATATTGCCCCACTTACGTTGTGATTGGGTTGCAGCAATATCACTTCCAGGATAAAACAACACCGATCAAAGGGTTCACAAATACACCAGTGATCAATAGCGACCAGCACCTCAGTTCGCCTGAGAATTATGTATCTCTTCTGTATGTGTTGAGGTAGCAGAGAGAAAGAAGATTACGAGAGTTTTCTCTCCTTAGGATGTATCGTCTCCCTTACAACGTTCTATTCTATTCTGTATATATATAATACCAAGAATAAAACGTAACTGATACTCCATAAAAGGAAAGTAAATATTCTGATTTAATTGCATTAACTGCATCAGTATTTATTTTTCAGTTACATAAGCATCAGGATTTGGTCATCAGTAACATCAGGATTTGGTGTCCATCAGGATCAGGATTCAGTGCTTTATCAGGAACTGATATCCATCAGGATTTAGCCCATCAGTATCTGATGTCTGACCAAGTCCATCAGGATTTTACTCCAAGTACTGATCCAAATTTCCATCAGGATTTGATCCAAATACTGATCCAAATTTCCAGTACTATTGTAACAAATAAATCTGAAACCTGTTAAAATAAATCAATATCTAATTTAAAATCAGTTGCACATCATGGGCATGAAAACTTCCTCATGGGCATGAAACGTTTCTGACCAACCAAGTATACATTCATGGACATGAAAACTTTCTCATGGACATGAAACATTTCTGAATATCCCATCCCTTTTGATGCCTCTTCATGATCATGAAATATATATCATGGCCATGATTTCCATCTGCAACCTGAATTCAAATCTCCTTCTTTCAACTCAATTTATCTATGGATTCCACTAAGAAAATGTCTTAGATCCAAACATGAAAGTTTAAGTCCTCATTACAAGGAACAACCTCCACTCGTTAGTTTCTGGAAATTACATCAAGAACATATTATAAATATGCCTCAAACTTTCCATTTTCTAACAATCCCCCACGAATCCATACAGAAATTCAAATACATATCTATCCTCATCATGACTTGTTTTTCAGAGTAGGTACCCTTCCGGGTTTGAACCCTCCTAAGTCCTCTACTTCGATGGCTACCGGATTCAGATGGAATGTTTCACCTTGAATCTTTATCCGTTTGGTGTAACCACACTCCATAGACGACGACAAGTCAAAGGCTATGGTGCCAATCTACGGCTTTGAGACGTTAATGGTCATGTCTCGATCCTGTTCGTCGAATGTTTCAAGGAATAACCCTTTCCTCTAATTGCGACCACACAATTACATTCGCTTAGCTGGGCATCTCCAGAGATGTACTGCTAGCATCTCGTCAAATGACTTGACCCCATTCAGAGTTCAAATAACTCTTGCTATTCTGGCAGTGACAGTACCTTTTAGGTTTACAGGGGATAGACTCCAGATACATAAGTATCAATCTATGTAGATAAAGGTACAACCAATTCACCCTTACAACTTGTTATTACCACATTGAATACACTTTCGAGGGATCTCCTCTCATGTGTATTGGGTTCCCGCTGTAGATGAATTATCATGGGCTATCAGTCCCATCCCCAACCTAGACTTAAGGACTACAGCATGCTCAAGCCCTTTAGTCAAAGGATCAGCTAGGTTTTCTTGAGTTCCAATAAACTCAACAGCAATAATCCTTTCAGACATTAGACCCCTTATAGACTTCAGTCTAACTTGGATATGTCTCTTTGTTTTCACATTGTACTTCTTGCTGTTTATCTTATCGATAGTTGTACGGCTATCACAATGAACAGCAAAAGCAGGAAGTGGATGACTTACTACAGGTAACATTGACATGAGTCCATGTAACCATTCAGCCTCAGTCCCCGTGGCATCTAATGCACACAACTCAGCCTCAAAGGTAGACCGAGTTATAATAGTCTGTCTAGAAGACTTCCAAGATACTGCTCCACCTGCTAGGGTAAACAGGTATCCAGTTACTCCATTGGAACCAGACTTCTTAGCTATCCAACTTGCATCACTATATCCCTCTAGCACTCCAGGAAACCTCCTGTAATGCAGACCAAGATATATGGTGCCTTTCAGATATCTAAGTACTCTATCAAGAGCATCCCAATGAGTCTTATTTGGACAGCTTGTATATCTTGCTAATTTAGACACTGAATATGAAATATCCGGCCTAGTACCATTAGCAAGATACTGCAAACTCCCAATAATCTGAGAATACCTTAACTGAGACACAGGTACTCCTGAACTATTCTTGACAAGGGCAATTTTAGGATCATACGGCGTACTTGCGATTCTACAATTTGAATAACCATACTTCTCAAGTATAGATTTCTCTATATAATGAGATTGTGACAAGGTTATTCCATCAGTTGACTGTGTCAACTTGATACCAAGAATCACACTAGCCTCTCCCATATCCTTCATTTCAAAATGCCTTTTCAAGAAACTTTTTGTCTCGTTAATAATCTCAATATTGGTTCCAAACAACAAAATATCATCCACATACAGGCACACAATAATACATTCATTTCCTTTAACCATGTAATAGACACACTTGTCACTTTCATTAACTACAAATTCTGATTCTAAAACAGTTTCATCAAACTTTTTATGCCAGTCTCTTGGAGCTTGTTTTAAGCCATATATAGACTTGATTAACTTACATACTTTCCTTTCATTTCCAGAGGCAACAAATCCCTCAGGCTGATCCATATAAATCTCTTCTTCAAGTTCACCATGAAGAAAAGCTGTCTTTACATCCATTTGATGGATGATAAGACCATGTACAGAAGCCAATGCTATAAGCATTCGGATTGTTGTCATTCTAGCAGCTGGAGAGTATGTGTCAAAGTAATCAATGCCTTCCTTTTGCTTAAAGCCCTTAGCTACCAGCCTAGCCTTATACTTATCTATTGAGCCATCAGGATTCATCTTCCTTTTGAAGACCCATTTACATCCTATAGTAGAACACCTAGGAGGTAGATCAACCAACTCCCATGTTCCGTTAGAAATAATAGAGTCAATTTCACTTTTTACAGCACCTTTCCAGTACCTAGATTCTGAAGAATCCATGGCCTGTCGAAAAGTTAAAGGTTCATCCTCGATATTGTAAGTGATAAAATCACTTCCAAAATCCTTGACTACCTTAGCACGCTTACTCCTTCTAGGTTCCTCTACTTCATCAGGAATAGAGCTACTATCAGGATCTGCCCCCACATTTGTCATCCTTTCCACATGATCATGAATGGACCTCGATGTGTGAGTGGGATCATCATCAGGAATACCCTGAGGTATACCAGTCTTCATAGGGAACACATCCTCAAAGAATGTTGCATCACGAAATTCAACTATGGAATTAGCCACTATCCCATCTATGTCAGATTTTAATACTAAAAATCTCATAGCCGTAGTGGTTTCCCTATAGCCCATAAAGATGCAATCAACAGTTTTCGGCCCTAGTTTCTTTCTCTTGTGTTCAGGGACAAGTACCTTTGCAAGGCACCCCCACACACGAAGATATTTTAAGCTAGTCCTTTTCTCTGTCCATAATTCATAAGGTGTCTTGTCCATATGTTTCAGAGGAACTCTATTCAGAATATGGCAAGCCGTATTCAGAGCTTCTCCCTACATGTACTTAGGCAACCCTGAATTAATCAACATACTATTGATCATATCCTTAAAGGTTATGTTCTTTCGTTCTGCCACCCCATTAGACTCAGGTGTGTATGGTGGAGTTACTTCATGAACTATACCATTGCTCTTGCAAAATTCATTAAATTAGTTACTCGTATACTCACCACCTCTATCTGATCTCAAACGTTTAAGTACTTTACCAGTTTGTGTTTCAGCTTCAGTTTTGAACATAATGAATTTATCTAGTGCTTCATCTTTATGTTTAAGCAAATAAACATAACAATATCTACTACAATCATCTATAAAGGTAATGAAATATCTATTATGTTCCTTGGTCAAAACACCACCAAATTCACATATGTCAGTGTGCACTAAATCTAACACATTTGAATCCCTAATCACATTATGAAAGGGTTTCCTAGTTTGTTTAGCAGTCACACATACTTGACATTTAGATTTCTTATCAATGGCATGTTTTGGAATCAACTCTAAGTTCATCATATTCTTTAGAGCACCAAAATTCAAGTGACCAAGACGTGCGTGCCACAAATCAGATGATTCAACACAATTAACAGAAGGAACAACATTATTATTAATAAAACTGCCCAAGACAGGCTCAACATTTATTAAGAATAATCCATCTGACAAGTAACCTTTGCCAAAAAATACACCAGTATTTGTAATAACTACTTTATTACATTTCAAAGAAACTTCAAAACCATTCTTAACTAAACAACTTCCACTTATTATATTTCTACGAATATCAGGAACATGATGCACTCTAGTGAGGGATAGAACACGCCCAGAAGCGAACTTCAGGTCCACGTTTCCTATTCCAAGTACTTGAGCTACACTCGCATTCCCCATCGTCACAGTCATTCCATGAGTCTGTTGATAAGATACAAATAGAGTAATATCAGTACAAATATGTACATTAGCTCCAGTATCAATCAACCATTCATGAGACGAATAAGTGGAAAGAAGTACAGGGTTGTAGGTCACATACCCGTTGTCAGTTTCAGAAGCAATAGCCTCACCAACAACCATGTTAACCGTAGGCCCACCAGTGGTTCCAAGCACAGTGTTAGCTTGTGCTCCCACAATAGGTTTCTTAGCTTTCTTTTCAGGACAGTCCTTGCTCCAATGACCAACCTGTCCACAAGACCAACATGGTTTGTTTGCCTTTGGTTTCTTAGCCTTGTTCTTGTCCTTAGACTTAGTGTTTTCCTTCTTAGTGACAGACTTTCTTTTCTGTCCAACAGTCACTACATTCACCTTCGAACTCCCAGCATGTTCAGTAGGCATCACATGTCCTTGCTTGGACTTGTGTTGCTCCTGCACAGAGATGTCCAACATCAGGTTTGTCCAAGTGATCTCTCCTTTCTGTCTTTTCAGGGAGAGTGCAAACTCTTCCCAAGACTTAGGGAGCTTTTCAATCACAGACATAACCTGAAACTTTTCAGGTAAGTCCATTCCAGACTCCTTCAAAGCAAGTACCAACATCTCAAACTCATGCACCTACTCAGTCATGGATTTAGTATCCACCAGTTTGAAGTCAAGGAACCTAGCCACAGAATACTTTTCCAATCCTTGCAAATCAGTATTATGTGTCTGGTCAAGCTTCTCCCATAAGAGCTTAGCAGTGTAAGAGTCAGATGAATAAACATCGAATAGAGTGTTCTCTAAAGCTGCCAGAATTGCAGCCCTAGCCACCCCATCCTTTTCCTCCCACATGGTATAAGCCTTAATAGTTTCAGCTTTCTCCTTAAACACAATTGGTTTCTCATACTGCACCACTGGCCATAGACCCTTTACCGTTAACCACAGTTTCATCTTTTTCTGCCAACGAGAAAAACCAACACCCCCACCGAATTTATCAGGCATACCTGACATATCGATAGGCTGTGGGAAACGGTACGTAGTCCAATCAATGGTGGGTACAGTAACACCAGACCCAGAGCTAGTCTCAACAACAGGAGTTTCAGTTTCGTTAACCATCTTGTTAATTAACAATATATAACACAACTATTCTCTTCAAGATTGATGGGTATTTTTACACTAAACACAACAATGAGGCAGTGATATATATTAATAAACAAGAACAAGTAATTAACCAAATAACGAAACAAAACACGAAGGCATAAACAAGAGTATAATCAGTAACTGTAATTAACAAGAAAAGTAAGAACACTTATCTCTCACAGCAGCTTAAGCCAAGACAACAAGAGAGAAAGAACACAGCTGAGTCACCAAGCCCTACGAGAAGACTTGGCTGTTCTTGAAGAGAATATTGCCCCACTTACGTTGTGATTGGGTTGCAGCAATATCACTTCCAGGATAAAACAGCACCGATCAAAGGGTTCACAAATACACCAGTGATCAACAGCGACCAGCACCTCAGTTCGCCTGAGAATTATGTATCTCTTCTGTATGTGTTGAGAGAGCAGAGAGAAAGAAGATTACGAGAGTTTTCTCTCCTTAGGATGTATCGTCTCCCTTACAACGTTCTATTCTATTCTGTATATATATAATACCAAGAATAAAACGTAACTGATACTCCATAAAAGGAAAGTAAATATTCTGATTTAATTGCATTAACTGCATCAGTATTTATTTTTCAGTTACATAAGCATCAGGATTTGGTCATCAGTAACATCAGGATTTGGTGTCCATCAGGATCAGGATTCAGTGCTTTATCAGGAACTGATATCCATCAGGATTTAGCCCATCAGTATCTGATGTCTGACCAAGTCCATCAGGATTTTACTCCAAGTACTGATCCAAATTTCCATCAGGATTTGATCCAAATACTGATCCAAATTTCCAGTACTATTGTAACAAATAAATCTGAAACCTGTTAAAATAAATCAATATCTAATTTAAAATCAGTTGCACATCATGGGCATGAAAACTTCCTCATGGGCATGAAACGTTTCTGACCAACCAAGTATACATTCATGGACATGAAAACTTTCTCATGGACATGAAACATTTCTGAATATCCCATCTCTTTTGATGCCTCTTCATGATCATGAAATATATATCATGGCCATGATTTCCATCTGCAACCTGAATTCAAATCTCCTTCTTTCAACTCAATTTATCTATGGATTCCACTAAGAAAATGTCTTAGATCCAAACATGAAAGTTTAAGTCCTCATTACAAGGAACAACCTCCACTCGTTAGTTTCTGGAAATTACATCAAGAACATATTATAAATATGCCTCAAACTTTCCATTTTCTAACATCTTATCCTTAATCCAACCACCGATACCTCCTGAAAGATAACCTTCATATTTTTTACCACATGCCCCATCTACTGCACATACAATATCATAAGAAGCCATTTTATATTTCCAAAAATTCATATTATTTACATAACGATGCACAGCCACAGCTCCCCTGGGATGTATCTTCCAAAGAGGATCACTGCCAAAATCCATTAGATTCCCAGCCTTCCCCCATTCATTTATTCTAATAAAAATTAGTTCTTCAAAACAAGCTCTTGACACTCTTTTTTTCTCGAAAACAGCTTCATTCTAGACGTCCAAATGGTCCAGATTGTTAAAGCTATTATCAAAGCCCAAATGCTTGATATACCATCTTCTTTCTCTACATTGAATAATTTGCGAAGAGAAAAATGGCCTAAGGCCTGAAGAGAGGTATAATTACTCCACCAATGGCCTATATAACTCCAAGCCCAAATAGCTAGCTCACACCTCCAAAATAAATGTTCTATACTTTCGACTATGACCCCACACCATCCACACCTGTTTGAAATCAAGATGATTCTTCTTTGTAGCAGGAGATTAGTAGGGACAACACCCCACTGTAGTTTCCACAAGAAAATCACCACTTTAGGTGGTAGTTTGGAATTCCAAATAGAATCCCAAATTCTGTTGCGTGGATCACTTACTATAGCTTGACGAGAGATTAGATTAAAAAATTTCTTCACAGAGTAATCTTCCTTTACCTGGTTTCCACATTAACTGATCCTGGGCATTCTTTAGCGTGATATCCTCCACTATGACTTTTATAGCACTAAAATCACCTTCGTCTCTGCTTCCCAAATCTTTGGACCATAACAAAGCCGAGACATTTTCAGTTAAGAACCAAACCTGTAAAAAAGCTTTGAGTGTGACTGATTTATGATTACAAATTCTGAACAATCTTGAAAATTGGCATGACAAAGGACCTTGAGGATGCCACCAATCTTCCCAGAAAAAAACAAGTTCTCCATTTCCAACTCTCCAGATAAAATTTTCTTTGCTCAGCAAAACAGAAACTTCTTCACTTGAGCGAATACCAGTGATGCTGCTAACAATAGGAGAAAAATCTCGATGCATAACAATCGAAGATAAATCAATACTTATCAAATCACCATATTTTCCCACCAGCAATCTATTCCACAGTTTTCCTCTTTCATGATAGAACCTCTACCACCATTTGGCAAGTAATGACAAATTTTTATGCTTTAAAGAGGTAACGCCTAAACCTCCCACACATCTCTCTTTATAAATTTTGTAACATCCCGCACTTTTTCGGAATGTTAGTTCGAGCCAAAAGTAAAATACAAAAATTTAATCTCAAAAATTCTAACAAAAAAACTACTACAATTGTATTACAAATTGAGTCACATAAAACATACGCGCAGCTACCCAAATACATTTGACACGATCTAAGAAAATCCAACTACACGCTCCTTGCAAATCCAATGAACCGAACAAAAACCTGAAATATTAAAAGAGTGAGCTAAAAAGCCCAGTAAGCAAACTAACCAAACAAACCAGCGGGTCAAAAATAACAAATAAAATACAGTATAAAAAACAATAATTTTCAGAAAATTCATAACTTACGAAACAGTAACTTTTTAACCACCAGTCTAACTAAGGTCACTATAAACCGGTGACACGATCCAGAAGTTCAGAAGTCACTATAAACCCGTGACGCGGTCCAGAATTTAGTATTGCGTCCCTCACTAAGGTATCAGAAGTTGCACCAAAGTGCGCCCTAATGAGGTATCAGAATTTAGTTCCGGAACTATGCGCAGATACTAAGGGGTTCAGATCATAGACTAAACTGGGGTCTCAAAGCTAATATTTTTACAAAAATCAAAAATCAAAATCTTCAAAATAATTGCACTTAACCCAAATTTTATATAAATAAAATAGAGCGAAAACATAATCACATATAATTTCAGAACTTAAAATATTTAAATATAAATTCGAAATAACCAGAAAGTTCGGATAGAAAACTTACCTCAAAATAATATAAACATTAACAAATGATCAGGGAAGGCATCTTGCAAAATTCTCGGCATATGGCTGAAAACCAGAGCAGTACGAAGGATCCTTAAGCAGCCCTTAACTTTATTAGATTCATATAACTAAGACAAAGTCACAACAATCTGAAATAATTTACGAGCCTATATTCTTTATATCTGACTTATAAAGACTTTTTTTTGAAACTTTTATTATCTCTGATTCTTTTACAAGACAATGACCCAAATAAATTCAACCCCCACCGAATACGTGAAATCATAGAACAGGTTGTGTTAATCTGGTGAAACGAAACACATATGCACACTCTGAATGGATGAGTCGAAGGTGGCCTAATGGCTTTAATTAAAGAACAAAACAAGGTGAGCATTTTATGGTTGCAAGTAGATATGGAAACTGTACGTCAAAATAAGTTGAAAGGCAGAGAAGAAAACTCATGACATGAAAATGATAAAAAAAAATGATGAGAAGTTCCATAGCTTTCAATCACATTATTGCCAATAACACATAAAAATGTAACTGATCATCATATTAAATACTTTAATTATTAGGAGTTATCACATAAGGTCACCATTACATTTCTTAGAACAACACAGAAGGTCACATACATTTAGTATTATTATAACATAAAACTTTATTTAGTTGTTTAAACGATTTGTACACCAAATAATTAAAGCTAAAAAATAAAAATAAAATGCTTGACAAACATGCATTATAAAAAAAATAATTCAATCCTTCCACGTCACATTGAATCAATTAAAATGCTAGTACATGCATGTGAAACTACGAGAAACCATTTGATCAAGCAGGACATGTAAAGCACTTTTAATGCAAATGAAAAACAACATAAGAAACTGACACTCAATTTTCGACACTCAATTTTCTTAAAATCTAGAAAAATTGATTTACACAATTAAGGATTAACTTCTTTTTTTCAGACATGTAAAAGGAAATTGTACACACATATTCACTTCGAATAATTGGGTAATTGATTAATAAATTTTTTCTTTAAATTAGCATAAAAGTAGAGGGGTGTTACAAATTTTGTCCCAGCTAAGTAAATGTATCTTTTTTGAAAGCAATCCATCGACATTTCGAGAACCCCAAAGAAAAGCTCTTCTGAATTGCTCTAACCTCGAAAGAATAGTTTCTGGAATTCTGAACAAATTAAACCAATAAGTAGGTATTCCATCTAAAGCAGCTTTCAGCAGAATAAGTCGACCTGCCATTGAAATGTTGTCAGTGTTCCAGGCCCTCAATTTACCTTGAATTTTGTCTAGAAGAGGAGACCAATATGATACTCTCTTAGGAGATGCTCCCAACTCTGCCCCTAGGTAGTGCAATTGACCAGAACCCACCTTGCAACCAAGTTGATGTGCCCATCTGTCAATAGGGACTTCACCAAATCCAAATAGCTGCGATTTATGAAAATTAATTTGAAGGCCTGATAAGAGTTCGAAACATTTAAGCACTCTCTTCACTCATTTGATGGAACCCTCATCATCAGACAGAAATAAAATCACATCATCAGCATATTGAATATGTGTAAAAGAAGATCTTTCATTTGGAAACTTGACACCACTGATTATTCCCTTCTCTTTAGCAATAACCAGCAACCTAGACAAAACTTCTCCTATCAAATTAAATAACAAAGGGGATAAAGGATCTGTTAGGTCGAATACACAATAGTTAATCAAATACTGTATGAGTAACTTAACAAGAACACACTGTTTAATACTTAAAAACTGTTTGGAATTAACAATTCCTCTCTCAGTGATGTAAAATATCACAGAGAGCTGCTTAGGTTACAATCAATGAATTTCTCAATGTTCGATTACCCTTCTAGGGTTAACCTAACTGTATTTATAGAACATACAGCTTCGTACAATCAGTAATTGATTCTCCTATAATTAAGCTATACAATTGATATCAATCACGATTGCTCCAGTCTTCCAAGTCAACTCAATCTCTTTGACAGCTTTCCAATCTTCAAAGATATTGCTTCCATATTTATCTTGAATCAATCTTCAAACACTGTTGACTCTTCAGACAATACCGCTACAGAGTTTAACAACCTCTGTTGCGCTTCCAGTCAGTGTTTAACTAAACTCTGACTGCTTCCAGCTAAACTCTGTTTTGTCACTTTAGCTTCCAAACACTGTTCCCATCAATCATTTCTAACAATCTCCCCCAACTTGTCCATTAGCAAGAATGTACAAGTTTACAGTAAATGATGATGTCAAAACAATTACAAAGTTTACAGTGTTTAATATACAAACAGAGTTTAAACTTTTACTTAACAAACTTACAACTTTTGTCTACCTAACTTCCTCAAGATCTGTAGCTGTTCTGAGATAATCAATCAACAATCTTCTCTCAGCATGTTCAAGTTCAATCTCCATAGCTTCCTTGATCTCTCTTAAATCTGGATCATTTTCATCAGTTTGAAAAATAGCAGCTCTGAGATCATAGATCTTGTTTCTTCTCATTTCATTTCCCAACCTGATGTACTTCACTTCTTCAGACTTTACATTGAAATCTAGAACAGTAATTCCAAGATCAGTCTTCAGCTTCGAAGTCCCTTTCTCCATCTCTATCAGATTGCCATTCCAATCTCTGTACTTAGGAATATATCTTTCAGCAGACTTTGATCCTGTAACAACTTTAGCTTTCTGCATATACCCCCTTATAGAATTAGCAATAAGCTGTGTTTGACGATTTCTGACTCTGAAGATATGCAAGACATACTGAAGTTCCTCAAATAATTTTAGCTTGATTGCTTCTTCATTCACTCTATACACTGACCCATCTACCATAAAGTATAACAGAAAGTGAATGTCTAAGCTCCTTTGACGAACTAGCTGAACTGACTCCAACTTGTCTAGATTTTCTTGAGTAATACCAGAACCAAGAGATACAAGTGCAGAGGGATCTCTTGGACTGTTACTAAATCTCAAATCTCTTTTTGAACCTAATCCAGAAGTATTTCTGCCTGGTGGCTTTCCTGAACATGCAACATTATGTTGATATCCACCAGTCACTCCTGCTTCTTCTTGCACTGGAATCTTTGGCCTTGAAAAACCAGGTAAGGGTTTACTTTGTGTCTGTACAACTTGTGTGGCAACAGAGGTTGTAACAATCATTTTGCCCTTGTTCTCCTCATTCATTACCCCTTTTAACTTCAATTTAGCATCAAGAGAAGACTTTCTGATCAACTTTTCTTTATCTTCTTCTTCTTCTTCTTCTTGAATGCCAGTTAACTTCTCTTTGATTTCAATGCCTTTAAGAACAGGCTTTGCAGTTTTAACCACTTTCTCTCTCTTCTTCAACTTATCAGACTTTAAAGTCTTCAAACGCTTTTCTTGTAGACTTTTCTCTTCAGCTTTAGCATCTTCTAAAGTAACTCCTTCTGCATTCTCTTCCATAAAAAGCTTAACAGCTAACTCCTCATCAGTCTTTGGATTTGATATTAATTCCAAACTCTTGGTTTTTGAAGTACCTTGAGTTTCAGTGTTTATTCCAACAGACTGTGACTTAAGAGATTTGCCAGATCTCAGAGTTTGCCTTTAAGAGTTTAAAACCTTACTCTTATCACTTGCCCCTCCATCTCCAGCATCATCCTTTTGAGACAGAGTTTGAGAAACTTTGCATTTAGACTTAGCAACTCTCTCCCCCTTTTTGACATCATCAGGAATGAGTATAGATGTAATAAGCTCCAAAGAGTTAGCAATAGACTCAACCTTAGAAAACAAAGCAGTTTGATTTTCTTCAACCTTTCCTAGCCTGGCAAAGAGATTATCTTGAACTTTAGAAAGCTGTGCAGCTTTGATTTTTGACTCTCTTTCCAACTTCAGTTCTCTTGACTGTATCTCTGTCTTCAAAGAAGCAATTTCTTGCTTTGTATCAGCAAAATTTCCATCCAGAGTTTTGACTTGTACCACAGTTGCTTTTAAGCATGATAAAATCTCTGGATTTGAAATTTGACTAGCAGTTTGCTTAACAAAATCAGCTGCTCTCCCTTTTGGAAAAATACAGTCTTGTTTATACCAATTAGCAGCAGATTTAGCAAGATACTCTTCTTCAATTGTATGAGATGGACAAGGCTGATCAAAAGATTTATGCTTATTATCAGTCTGTGCTGGTGCATTCAGAAAAGAATCAGAGTTTGCACTGCTGTCAGTTTCATCTTCAACACTTGCATCTTTAGTTTGAGCATCTTGTAAAGAATCACTGTGCTGAGCTGTGTCAGCCACAGTTTCTGCAACAACTTTTGCAATCTTTTCAACAGTCTCCTCATGTTGCTCAGGCTCTGCAACAGAGTTTGTATTTGTTGCTTCATATTGCATAGGTTCAACAGAGTTTGCATCTTTAGGTGCTTGATCAACCTCATCACCCTTGTCAGGAATTTGATAACCCTCAGAGATTAACTCTGTATGTGATGCTACAGGCTGAACAGCTGTACCAGTTGCTTCAAAATGAACAACAGGTGAGATAGGATCAGAGAATGGTTCAAATGAGTCAAGAATATCATCCATTGGTGAAAAACCATCTCTGTTATTTTCTTCTGCAGGCATTTTATCCTCTGCAGGTGCTTCAACATTTTCAGGCACAATATCCTCTGCAGGCATTTCAACCTCTGCAGGTATAGCAACATTCTCTGCAACCTCAACAGTAGGTGTTTACAGTGAAACCACCTCTGGAGCTTCAACAACATTCTCATCTTCAGAATCTGAAAGAATTAATTTTCTCTTCTTGACTTGAGGCACTACAATCTCCTCTTCTTCTTCACTAGAGCTCTCTTTAGGTGGTGAAAGTGAAGGTCTGTTTGCCTTTTGTTTCATTCTTCTAGTATAAACAGCTCCAGGTGATGTCTGTTTAGCCTTTGAGTGTTTAGTGTTTTGGGCGGTGTGTATTTTTCTTTTTGGTTTGGATTTGGGTTGTTCAGTAGATGCTGGCTCAGAGTTTAAGGTTTCAGAGTTTATGTGTTCTGGTTGTGGTTGATGAGATGTAGTAGGTACAGTGGTTGTGGGTGTTGTGGGTGTTGGTTCAGGCATGTGATGTGGTTCAGGCATGTGATGTGGTGATTGAGAATCTTGAGGTTGGTTTACATAGTTCTGTAAGGCTAGTGGCATAAACATATCAGGTATGTGCTGTTTAGTGACATCTTTGTTTGTCAAATCAGAAAACATTCTTTTAGCAACTTGAAAAGGCTGAATCACATCAGCTTCATCAATTGGAATGTTAGGCACACAAGCAGTAAATAGCATTTGACAAAAACGAGCAAAATAAACAGAAGTAGGCTCAGACAAACGCTCTCCCAGATTCATTAGCACTAATCTACCAAAATCGAAATTACCTCCATATAGTAGAGCATGACCAATTTGGAGAGTGTCAAGAGGAAGTGCATCCCAGTTTGTTGTCTTCTTGCCAAAAGCTCTTGTAATGCAATCGAAAAAGAAACTCCATTCCTTTCTCAAAAGTGGCCTTCTCAAAGATCCAATCTTATTCAAATCTCCTGCACAGCCAATTTGCTGCAACATTGTCCTCAAACGATCATGACCAACAACACTGTAAGAAGTGTGTGTCTCAAAATCCAGAGCATCCCTAACCGTAGTTGGAGTAATGATATACTCTGATTCAGCATGTGTGAAGGTGATTGTTGGAGTGCCAGATTCTTCTCCATCATCATACAAAGAGTTTGTCCAAAAGGTAGCGATTTGTGAAGCAGAGAGTATTGGTGGTGCAGTTAGAGCCTTCCCTATTTCAGAGTCTTTCAAGAAATTTTGAAACAGATGAAACACCTCTGGAGCATTTGCATTCTCCAGTGGTGCTGCATAGTTGCTAGGAAGAAAAACTAACCCTGCTGCATCAAACGCTTTGGTTGCCATTAGAAGATATGATATGAAGATATTTAGAGAAAAGATGTGTATGCACTGTAAGTGTTTATCAAAATGTGAGTGAGAATGAATGAGAATTTTGAAAGTGAATGAGTATGCAAGTAACTGTGAGTGGGTGAATATGAATAGATGTGAAGTGAGAGAACAAAAACGATTAGAGTAAAACTAAAACTCAATCGTTTATTCAGTAAAAGCACGTAACTGATTGTAGAGTAATGTGTGAGTGGGACACTATCATGGGACACGTGTCAAACAACCAATGGATCACTTAATAATTACCGCTATCATTCCTATCATCACGACACTTTGACATATTTACACTAATTAACAGTTGTCAACTACCCCAATTACTCCAAAATAGTCAAATCATCTCAATGAAACATTACCTTAGAGTATTTAACACAACTCAACAGTGTTTATCAATTATCCAACTTTATCACTAACAACCCTTTCAAAAATTGCACAGTTGTGAATATGAGTGTGTGTGAAGCAGAGTTTACTAATATCAATTTTTAAAGCATCTAATATTTCATAAAATCCATAACAAAAATCAATAAACACTGAATGCACAAACTCTCATATTAAACACTGATTGTTTGATGAATGCTAAACTTTGTAGTTACTGTAATACAGAAATCTGAAAACTTCCATTCCCTTTGATGTTCCATGATTATCCAAGTAAGCACACAGTCTTTGAAGACAAAAAGATCAAGAGATAGAAATCAGAGCATCATTCAGTGAATAACAGTCATGAATTTGATAAACTCACAAACTCTCAAAGCACACAAGTATTTAGGTGAAGTGTTTACACTCACATTCAATCAGAAATAGCAGAATCTACCATATGCTTGAATGTCCACCAATTCTACACTACTTTGAGTACATGTATGCACAAATCAAAAGGACTTTATTCAGGGTTGTAATGAGGTAAGATCAAACAGATGAAAAAAATGCTTTATTCATGAGTGAATTTCAAGCTGAACATTTTAATAGAGCAAAGTGTTCAGTCACACTGTTAGTACATATTTGTACAAGATCAGTATATATGCTTTTTTTTATTATTATTATTATTTTTTTATTTTATTTAGCATATATACTGAGTAAATTTTTCTTTTCTTTAGAAACACTCACCTGCTTGATTGTTTTCAAAAAAAAAATATAACTGCTCTGAATACTTCAGAGTTTAAGAAAAATGAGCAGTTAATTAGGCTCAAAGGGGTTTACTAAGGGTGGTATTTATGAACAGTGTTTGTACAGTGTTCAAAAGAATTTTGAACAGTGTTTGAAGGAATGGTAAATCCTATTGCCTTTATCATTTTCATGCACACACATATCATGTAGTCTCAAGATGGTTTAATACAAGTTCTAGAGAAACATGCTACCTGATGAATATCACTCAACAATAAATACTGATTGATGGAAAATGTATCAATCACTGATTTGGCTCAAACTCTCACAGGGTGTAGACATGAATCTGAACTCACCAAACTAATCAATGACACATCTCAAGTTTTATGGTTTTCACAAGTACAAACAAGGAATTATCAGGAACCATACCTTTGGAAACAGAATGTCACTAATCAGAGTTTAGAGTTCATCAATAACAGAAATTTTCTTATGAGAGGCAATGCACACAATATTCATAAACTCAGAGTTTAGGACTGAATAAACTAAGAGATGCTATAAATATGAAACAGTATCATGCTGTGTTGATTTACTGCACAAAGTCTGATTAGATTACAGTGAATCAGAAAGAATCATGATTTAATTACTGAGAATCATGCTTCATACATTTTTCTTCATTGGTGTTTTCATTCAGACAAAAATCAATTCTGAATTCACTGAGTGTATCCAACATATTAACAGTGTTTAACAGACAGACATGCTAACAGAGTTTAACAAGTTTTAAACATTAACATGCAGAACAGAGTTTAATACTAAGGTTCACATAGCACTTAACAATTTGTATAACATGAGCAATGAGTTTTTGAGTCTAACCAACATCTCTAGTCAAAACTAGAGACCATTCCTAGTTCATTGACTAGTCTTGTAAATGTAGCTTCACTCAATGGCTTGGTGAAGATATCTGCAAGTTGTTGTTCTGTAGACACAAAGTGAAGCTCAATGTTTCCTTCCTCTACATGCTCTCTGATGAAGTGATACCTTATGCTGATGTGCTTTGTCATTGAATGTTGTACTGGATTACCTGTCATTGCAATAGCACTTTGATTATCACAGTAAATAGGTATCTTGGTATACCTTAATCCATAATCCAGCAGTTGATTCTTCATCCATAAAATCTGTGCACAGCAGCTTCCAGCAGCAATATACTCTGCTTCAGCTGTAGATGTAGATATTGACTTCTGTTTCTTGCTGTACCAGGAAACAAGTCTGTCACCCAGAAATTGACAACTTCCACTGGTGCTTTTTCTGTCTATCTTACAGCCTGCAAAGTCTGCATCTGAATAACCAAGTAGTTTAAACTCTGATTCTCTTGGATACCACAGCCCCAAAGTTATAGTGCCCTTGAGGTACTTAAAAATCCTCTTTACTGCTGTTAGATGTGGTTCTCTTGGATCTGCCTGGAATCTTGCACACAAACAAGTGGCATACATGATATCAGGTCTACTAGCTGTTAAATAGAGTAGAGAACCAATCATTCCTCTGTAACTTGTCATATCTACTGATGACCCTGCATCTTTGTCCAATTTTGTTGCAGTTGCCATGGGAGTTGTTGCAGATGAACAGTCAAGCATGCCAAATTTCTTGAGAAGATTTCTGGTATATTTTGCTTGATTAATGAAAATTCCATCTTCTGTTTGCTTCACCTGTAGACCTAGAAAATAACTAAGCTCTCCCATCATACTCATTTGATATCTTGACTGCATTAGTTTGGCAAACTTCTTACAGAGTTTATCATTAGTAGATCCAAAAATGATGTCATCCACATATATCTGAACTAAAAGCAAATCACTACCAGATTGAAAGTAAAACAGAGTTTTGTCAATAGTACCTCTGTGAAACCCACTTTCTAGTAAAAATTTGGCAAGAGTTTCATACCATGCCCTTGGTGCCTGCTTAAGTCCATAGAGTGCTTTGTCTAACCTGTAGACATAGTCTGGATATTTTGGATCTACAAAGCCTGGTGGTTGTTCCACAAACACTTCTTCTTCAAGTTTTCCATTCAAAAATGCACTTTTTACATCCATCTGAAACACTTTGAATTTCATGTGAGAGGCATATGCAAGAAAGATTCTGATTGCCTCCAATCTAGCAACTGGAGCAAATGTTTCATCATAGTCTATCCCTTCCTGTTGTGAATAGCCTTTTGTTTCTTGTGATAACACCATCACTGTCAGTTTTATTTCTGAAAACCCATTTAGTACCAACAATGGATCTGTTCTTGGGCCTTGGTACAAGTGTCCACACTTCATTTCTTTCAAATTCATTTAGCTCTTCTTGCATTGCTGTTATCCAGTCAGCATCTTTAAGAGCTTCTTCCACTTTCTTTGGCTCAGATTGTGACAAGAATGCATGAAACAGACATTCATTTGTTGTTGCACTTCTTGTCCTTACTTTTGCATCAGGATCACCAATAATCAAATCAGGTGTGTGGGATTTAGTCCATTTTCTTGCAGAAGGCAGATTGCTTCTGTCATCATGTGATCCTCCCCCTTGATCCATGCTCTCCTGATTTTCTTGGTGCCTCTCTTCATTTTCAGATGCTCCCCCTGAATGTGACTTCTCAGAATTATCAACAGAGTTTGAATCAACAGAGTTTGATTCAGAATTATCAACTGAGTCACTTTCAGAGTTTGAATTATCACAATGATGTGATTCGTCATGCTCCCCCTCAACTGGTTCTTCCCTTATTTCTGATTGAAGAGTTTCTTCAGTATTTACCAGTAGAGGTTCAGAGTTTAGATCAACAGAGTTTGTCAGATCAGTATGATCAGAGTTTACTTTTTCAGAGAATAAATCTTCATTTTCAAAGTGGAGTAGATCATGTTCATTGACATCTTCAAGTCCAGTTATTTTCTTGTCATCAAATGACACATGAATTGATTCCATGATCACTCTGGTTCTCAGATTATAAACTCTGAATGCCTTTGTTGACAGTGGATAGCCAACAAAAATTCCTTCATCTGCCTTTAGGTCAAATTTGGTCAACTGTTCAGGATGAGTCTTCAACACAAAACACTTGCATCCAAAAATATGAAAATATTTTAGATTTGGCTTCTTCTTTTTCACCATTTCATATGGTGTTTTACCATGCTTATTGATCAGTGTTGCATTTTGAGTAAAACAAGCAGTTTGAACTGCTTCTGCCCAGAAATATGTTGGCAATTTTGCTTCATCCAGCATGGTTCTGGCAGCTTCTACAAGGTTCTATTCTTCCTCTCCACTACACCATTTTGTTGTGGAGTGCCAGGTGCAGAAAACTCTTGTTTGATTCCTTTACTCTTGCAAAATTCTTCCATTGATGAATTCCTGAATTCAGTTCCATTGTCACTTCTGATTATCTTCACTTGATTTTCTGACCCTTTGTCCAGTTGGATTATATGTTCTGTCAGTGTTAATGCAGTTTCATCCTTCTTTGCAAGAAAATATACCCATGTGTATCTGGTATATTCATCAACAATGACTAGAGCATATTTCTTCTTTCCAAGAGACATAACATTCACTGGTCCAAAAAGATCAACATGTAGGAGATGATAAGGATCAACAATTGAAGACTCAGATTTGCTTTTGAAGGAGGCTTTTCTCTGTTTGGCCTTTTGACAAGAATCACACAGGCCTTCTACATTCAACAAAGACCTTGGTAGGCCTCTTACAAGATCATTCTTGATTAGCTCATTGATGTTGTTCAGGTTCAAATGAGAGAGTTTCTTGTGCCATTTCCAACTCTCTTCACTGGACATTCTTGTAGACAGACACACTGCTTTGCCATCAGTGTTTGTTGACAATTTAATTTCATAGATGTTATTGTGTCTGTTTCCAACTAGAGCAACTTTCCCTGTAGATTTACTGATCACTTGACAATATTCAGGCTGAAAATCCACATGATATCCTCTGTCATAGATTTGACTCACAGATAGCAGATCATGCTTGAGTCCTGGAACCAGAGCTACATTTGTGATGATGACATTTCCAAGATTAATGTTGCCATATCCCAGAGTATGTCCTATGTTGCCATCTCCATAAGAAACTTTTGGGCCAGCCTTCTCCTCATACTCTGATAGCAGGGCTTTATTTCCAGTCATGTGTCCTGAACATCCACTGTCCACGACTAGGGTACTCACCCTGGTGCCCTGCAATCACAAACAATCACTGATTGTTAGTTTTAAGGATCCAGACTTGCTTGGATCCTTTGGCTTTCTTAATTCTGTTAGCTTTTGCAGCGGAATTCACATTATCAGAGTTTAAGCTAACTTTTTCAGAGTTTACATTTGCAGAGTTTACTTTAACCCATTTCAAATTTGGTTTGGGTTCATAGTAATTATAGTAAATAGCATGATAATCTCTGCAAGTGTAAATAGAATGCCATGTACTTCCACAGTGTTTGCATAAAGTCTGTGGTCTAGTTCTCACATAATCACTCTTTACTGCAGTTTTAGAGGGCAAAGAATTAATGTTCTTATTCTTACTGCAGAAACTAGCAAGATGATTAGTGCTACCACAATTAAAGCATGTTTTTCTAGGAGCTAATGAAGCAAGCATTGGCTTAATTCCTGATGTTATGCCTACCTTTCCATTTTTGTTTTTCCTAGGCATTTTCTGTTTGTTGACAGATTTTATCTCCTTAAGCTTATGCTTGAGTTGTTTATCTGTCATTAAACCAATGTTAGCCTCTTTAACAAAAGTCTTAGCATATGACTCTTTAACAGCCTTTTTCTGAGCTTCAGTCTTAGGTCCACCTGTTCCCATGACATTACCTTCAGATGAACGATGTGGTCTAACTTTTACCATATTTTCAAATCTAAGTTCATCTCCTTCAGAGTAACCTAGACCTACTGTATCTGACTGAAACACTTCTTGAGTATCTTTACCAGAGTGTGTCCAAGTTTTAATGATGTGTTTAGTATCCTCCAATTCAGATTCTAGTTGCTTATACTTACCTAGCAACTCCTGTTCAATAAACACTGCATCATCTCTCTCCTTCTGAATTTTATTCATGTTCTCAAGCTTTTCCTCAACTAGTTTGTTTCTGTCTTTGAGTTGAGAGCACTCAGTCTTTATCCTCTCATTTTCTAAAGTCTGATCCCTATAACTGATATGCAATGCTTTAAGATAAATTCTTAATTCAATTATATTATCAGTGTTATAAGCATAGGTAGTTGGGGGTACCTTGAGATCATCATTTTCAGTCTGAGTAGTAGCCATGAGAGCATAGTTGACTTCCTCATCTGAATCTGAAGTGTCTGCCCAATCTCTGCCTTTGGTGTAGAGTGCCTTTTCAGTTTTACCCTTCTTGCACTCAGGAGCATAGTGACCCATCTCCTTACACTTGTAGCATTGAATCTCAGACTTATCTTTCTTACCAGATTTGAAGTCCTTTCCCTCAGATTTCTTGAAATTCTTCTTGTCAGACTTAGAGTAGTCCTTGGAGAATCTCTTTCCCTTCTTGAAGTTCTTGTATCCCATCTTCTTGAAGGTCTTTACCATCAATGCAGCCATTTGCATCATCTCTTCATCATCTTCAGAATCAGATGTTCCATCTGTGTTTGAGTCAACATCAGAGTTTGATGACTCACTTTCTGAGTGTATGACTAAAGCTTTTCCTTTTGCCTTTTTCCTTGATGCTTCCTTTTTTGATGGTTTCTCCTCAACCTTAAGTGCAACAGACTTTGACTTTCTACTAGATCTCATGTTTCTCTGCTCCAATTCCAATTCATGGGTTTTGAGCAGTCCATAAATTTCATCAATCTCTGTTTCACCAAGTTCATAATTATCTATTATAGTGGTTGTTTTCACATCCCACTTTTCAGGTAGAGAAAGAAGAAACTTGAGATTTGAGTCTTCTAAATCATACTCTTTGTTAACCAATGACAAATCATTGAGCAATTTACAGAATCTGTCAAATGTTTCTGTCATGGTTTCTTCAGACTTTGCCTCAAAATGCTCATACTCCTGAGTGAGTATGTTTCTTCTGTTTTTCTTGATTGCAGGAGTTCCTTGACACCTAACCTCAAGTGCATCCCATATTTCCTTTGCAGTTGTGCAATTAATCACTTTATTAGACATAACATTGTCTAATGCACTGTGAAGTAAGTGTCTTACTTTTGCATCCTTTGCAATAGATGAAAGATCCTCAGCAGTTAGATCTTTCTTTTCTTTTGGAATGACCTTTGATTCCTCACCAGCAGCAGCAGCAGATAACTTTGTAGGTTTGTGAGGACCTTCATAAATTCTATCAAGGTATTCTGGATCTGTAGCCTCCAGAAACATGGTCATCTTCACCTTCCAAATTGCATACTCTGATGGCCTAAGTATAGGAACCCTAATTGTTTCATACCTACTAACAGTAGTAGGAGCTTTCTCAGATGGTGGAGGTATCTCTGCCATTGATTACTCTTGTGTTTGGATCTTTAACTGTAATAAAGTAACAGATTGGCTCTGATACCACTTGTTAGGTCGAATACACAATAGTTAATCAAATACTGTATGAGTAACTTAACAAGAACACACTGTTTAATACTTAAAAACTGTTTGGAATTAACAATTCCTCTCTCAGTGATGTAAAATATCACAGAGAGCTGCTTAGGTTACAATCAATGAATTTCTCAATGTTCGATTACCCTTCTAGGGTTAACCTAACTGTATTTATAGAACATACAGCTTCGTACAATCAGTAATTGATTCTCCTATAATTAAGCTATACAATTGATATCAATCACGATTGCTCCAGTCTTCCAAGTCAACTCAATCTCTTTGACAGCTTTCCAATCTTCAAAGATATTGCTTCCATATTTATCTTGAATCAATCTTCAAACACTGTTGACTCTTCAGACAATACCGCTACAGAGTTTAACAACCTCTGTTGCGCTTCCAGTCAGTGTTTAACTAAACTCTGACTGCTTCCAGCTAAACTCTGTTTTGTCACTTTAGCTTCCAAACACTGTTCCCATCAATCATTTCTAACAGGATCCCCTTGTCTAAGTCCTCTTTTAGGTACAAACTCATCCGTTGGTGCTCCATTTACAAGCACAGAAATAGAGGCACTATGTAAAATGGAGCTTATCCAGTCAATCCATTTTTGGTCGAAATTCATGCCTTTCAATACTTCCAATAAGAATTCCCAATTTACACTATCGAAGGCCTTTTCAAAGTCGATTTTTAAAACCAAGCCCTTGCATTTCCCAGATTTCAGCGAAGAAATAGCCTCACAAGCGATTAGTATGCAATCTGAAATCTGTCTACCCTTGATAAATGCTGACTGATGTTCTAAAACCAGTTTATTCATCACTTTACCTAATCTCGTGGCCAGGACCTTTGTGAGCAGTTTCATCACAGCATTCATTAAACTTATGGGTCTGTAGTCTGCAGCACTTTGCGCCCCTGTTTTCTTAGGGATCAAAGCAATAAAGGAAGCATTACTTCCTTTTGGAAGGAAGCCTGAAGTATGAAATTTAGAGAAGAAGCAATCCACATCTTCCTTAATATGATTCCAAATAGCTTTCAAAACCCCTGCATTAATACCATCCGACCCTGGTGCTTTTAAGGACTCCGTGTTATTGAGCGCTTCTTCAATTTCTTTCAAAGAAAAGTTTCGAATCAGCTCAGAGTTGTCAGAACTATCAAGAGAAGGCAAAGTCACTTCCCCCAAGTTGAAAATTTTACAATGAGATGAATTCCCCAATGACTTGAAGTGCCCGAAAATCGACCTTTTAATCTCCGTTGGATTCACAACCCAGTTTCCATTAACAACCAGGCCACTAATCCTATTGCTTGAAATTCTCCTCACTATAGCTCTGTGAAAAAATTTTGTGTTACGTTCCCCTTTTAACTTCCAATTCATTCTAGCTTTTTGACACAACATACTAGACCTTTTCCTGTACAACTCATCTAGTTTGGCCTTAATCAACAGTTTAGCCCCGCCATCCTTATTTTGAAGGTCAGCATCCTCTTGATCCTGCTCCACTTCTCTTATTTTTTCATTAATGTTGCCAAAGTGCTGCTTATTCCAATCTTTTGAGAACTCTTTTATTCTTTTGAGCCGAGAGCAAATATTTTTTGAGGTTGTATTCCACTAAGCAAGACCTAAATTTTCCTTGAAAAGATCATCCTCTAACCACACATTAAAAAATTTAAAAGGCCTTGGCCCCCAATTAATAACAGAATTTCGAAGAATGACTGGCTTGTGGTCAGAGTTCTTCCTTTTGAGTGTCGTCGTGATCCAGGAACCATTTTTTGCCCATTCAAGATTTATTAGTGCTCTGTCTAACTTGCTTCGTTTATTGTTCGGACCAAACCAAGTAAAATTGGAATTGATCATTGCTACATCAGTAAGGTCACAATCTTGAACAAAATCACGGAACGCAATCAAATCCGTCTGACTGACAATACAATTATCCTTCTCTGAGGGGTGCAAGACACTATTGAAATCCCCAATTAAAACAATTGGAATTACTTGATTTTAGATTAAAATATGCTCCAATTCCTTCCACAACCCAATTTTAAGATTGCTGTCTTGCGGAGCGTAGACATTGACACACATAAATTCTGCGTTTGTTGGTTTGCAACATCCTTTGACCAAAATCCAATTACCTATAACCACTGAATGAGATACTTCAAAGAGATTGTCATTCCACACAGTCAATAAACCTCCCGATAGTCCTGTCGGAGGAGAAGAGACCCAACCAATCTTATGACCCATACCCAATTTATTCAGAATTCTATCACTCCAAATCTGACATTTCGTTTCCTGGACACAAAGAAAATTAGCCCTGGATTCCTCAACCACCGCACGAAGATTGTTTCTATTATGCTCACTGGCAGCCCCTCTTATATTCCAACTAACAAAAACTTGTAGATCCATAAATAACCAAAAAATAGATGAAAAAGAAAACCTTAATCAATCTAAACACCCAGATTTTTCCTGATACTTGCAATAGCCTCTTCCTTGTTCTGAGCTAAAATTAGACCCATTTGTAATCCTGTGTTCAATATGGCAGTAGCCTCATCAATCACCTCTCCTTGATCCTCCTCTTCTCTAAATACTGTGGTGATCTTCTTCCTTGATATGATCTACAATCCGGAATGCGACTTGACTTCAATTTTCAAAAAAGTGAATTTTAAAATTGTTTTAAATTTCATCAGTTGTTTTTATGTTTGCAACCCAAATCAAACTTCAAATAATCATGAAAAAACAATCGAATTTGAAGTTGCATTATAGGTTGCAGAAGTTGCAAATTCGTATTTTTAACAATGAAACTTCAAAATTGTATTTTAGCAAATTTTTTTATGATCAAGAAAGTATTTGTTAAAAAACATCATATAAAATTTGTATTTTTGGAAAACCCCCAAATAATCATAATTTTTTTTATCGTTTTCTATGTTTGTTAAAGTATTTTTACACAGCATTTGACATATTTCTATCCATATTTTGCATTCACATATTTTTTTTATGAAAGTTTTGATGTATTTTGTTTTTTGAAATTGGATTCACTACATAGTACATGGGATTTTTCTATTGCAACGTCCATTTTGTATTATAATAGAGGTACTATTTTCGACCTACTGCAACACTTCTAAGATTGTGTTACATTACCAGAAAACTTCCAATTGCAATAGAACAGGTACTGTTCGTTTGTTCGTTGTGTTGCAGTAGCGACTAACATTTACTATTTTTTTAACATTTATAAATATAAAAAAGAATAAACATGTGACAGAACGGTTACATTTACTACAAGCAGTGTTATATTTGAGTGGGCCCCACAACATTTGCTACATGCGTTGCATTGGATATTTTTCTTTTAAATTGATAATATTAAGTGGGGCCTACATTCATAAAAATTTTATTACAAAATAATAGAATATTATTAAAATTTTAAAATGAATCCTGATTTTACAAAAATAACAATCTCATATTTGCATATAAAATTCTTTCTATCTCACCTAAATTACCTAAGATGTATCTAGATTCCTAATCTCTTATACCATTACATTAAAATTGTAATATTGAAAATTTATCAATTTCATTTTCGATTTAGTTTTTGGTCTTTAATAAATAATAAAATAATATTATGTAAATTAAGGTGGGGACCATTATTTAATAGTAAATTTTGGAGATTATATAGATTTGCAAGTGACCTTGCAAAATATTTATTTTGCAGTCATGTTGTTTAAAGATCACTATTTCGTGGAAGATTTTGCAATTTTTTATTAAAAATCTTAACAATCATTTATGTTATGTAAGCATAATATTACAAAATTTATTGTTCTATAAATTATGTTATCTTTCAAAATATGCATGATTTTCGACATTTTTAATAAAATAGTGATTTTCATATGACATATTTTATAAAATAATACATTTTGTGATATTTTGATTGCAGAATATATATCTATATAGAATTTTTCTCAAATAAATATAATTAATAGTAAATAAGCAATTGCCTTTTATAATTAAAACATGTTACTTTTCAATTAAAATAATTAAAACATATCAACTTTTATAAACACATTTAAAAATAATAATTATATTAATGGTAAGTAGTCGATCATCTTCTTTAATTAAAACATGTTATCTTTTGTTTAATGTATATTACGTACGACCTAAAATTACCGATTACACTACATCTTTCTACAATAAGAAACCCAAAAATACTACTTAAACTATATATCCAATTATTAATAAAACTAGTTTATAACCCGTGCAATGCACGGGCTTCTTATATTATGTTATAAATTTTATTTAATATTACAAATATGTTTTTATATAATAATTATTTTTATTAATTTTTTTAACTTTAATTTGATATAATTTAATATACTTATGTTTAAGGATTATACTAATATTTTAATATGGTGTGATATTTTCGGGTATATATTAATGATTAAATTAAAAGGTGGCGTGTTTAATTAGAAAGGAAATATTAATGATTGAAAGATATGATACGATTGATGTTTTTAGGTGTTTATAGGAGGTAATATATTCAACTAAAAGTAAATGTGAAAAAGGCAATCGACTAATTACCATTAATTATATTATGTTATTATTTATTTTAGGTGTTATATTTTTCTTGAAAATTATGGTGCGATATTTTCGAGTATATATTAATGATTGTAAGATTTGTTTTAAATTAAAAGCGTAATGTGTTTTAATTCGAAAGAAAATATTAATGATCGAAAGATATGATACAATTGATGTTTTTAGGTGTTTATAAAAGGTAATATCTTCAACTAAAAGTAAATGTGAAAAAGACAATCGACTAATTACCATTAATTATATTATGTTATTATTTATTTTAGGTGTTAAAAGGAAATATTAATGATCGAAATATATGATACGATTGATGTTTTTAGGTATTTATAAATGTTAATATCTTCAACTAAAAGTAATGTAAAAAAAGCAATCAACTAATTACAATTAATTTTATTATGTTAATATGAAAATGTTATTTTAAATTAAAAAAGTATTGTCTTTTAATTCGAGAGGAAATATTAATGATCAAAAGATATGATACGATTGATATTTTTAAGTGTTTATAAAAGGTAATATCTTTAACTAAAAGTAATTGTGAAAAAGACAATCGACTAATTATCATTTATTTTATTATGTTAATCGACTAATTACCATTAATTATATTATGTTATTATTTATTTTAGGTGTTACATTTTTTTTTGAAAATTATGATGTGATATTTTCGGGAATATATTAATGATTGTAATCGACTAATTATCGTTAATTATATTATGTTATTATTTATTTTAAGTGTTATATTTTTCTTGAAAATTATGGTGTGATATTTTCGGCTATATTTTAATGATTGTAAGATTTGCTTTAAATTAAAAATGTAACGTATTTTAATTCGAAATAGGTGTCAAAAAAAATTCGAAAGTAAATATTAATGATCGAAAGATATGATACGATCTATGTTTTTAGATGTTTATAAAATGTAATATTTTCAACTAAAAGTAAATGTGAAAAAGGCAATCGACTAATTACCATTAATTATATTATGTTATTATTACTAATTACCATTAATAATATTATGTTATTATTTATTTTAGATGGATTTATTTTTCTTTATAATGAAGGGTAAATAAGTAAATTCACGAAGTACAAAAAAATAGGTACCAAAAACCAAGTACCAAAAAACAGGCACCGAAACTTTTAATGTTTCGGCTTTTATATAATAGTATAGATTACTGATAACACTATATCTTTCGACATTAAGAAACCCAAAAATACTATTTAAACTATATATCCAATTATTAATAAAATAGACACCCAAAAAAAATCAAATAAACTATATTTTTCAATCAGTAATAAAATATAAAAAACTTTTACATTCTAAGGGCTATATGCCAATGTATCTCTACTATTATATAAAAACTGAAACATTAAAAGTTTGGTCGATCGGTACAGTACCTGTTGATTTTACTTATTTATCCTTACTTAATGATACATTTTATTTTGCTTAATTATTTTTACTTAATTATTTATAGTTACTAATAACTAATCAATTTCCTTTGTTAGGTAAAACATGTTACCTTTTTCATTTTTTCATAACTAATCAGTTTCATTTTTTTCGTAAAAAACATTATCTTTTATATTTTAACTAACTAAATTTTTTCCTTTTCTTGAAACACAAAGAGCAATTCTATTTAATAAAATAAAAGATTATAATTATGATTACTAACAAGTAACCAATTATCTCTTTTAGCTAAAATACGTTAAATTTTTTATTTTCTAATTTTTTTCCCAATAAAACCTATTCGGGTAGCTTTATTTAAGTAAAATGTTTTCTTTTTCGGGTAAAACATGTTATCTTTTTTATTTTTCATTAACTAATCAATTTTCTTTTTCACGTATTAAAATGCAGTATCTTATATATTTTATCTAACTAAAATAAAGGATGTTACCTTTTCTATTTTTCAATAACTAATCAATTTTGTTTTCACCTACGTAAAATATATTATCTTTTATATTTTAACTAAAATTTTTCATTTTCTAAAAACACAATGAGCAATTCTATTTAGGATATTTACCAAGAATACTAGATTTAAAGTTTCTTTTTGCAAAAATACCACCTTCCTTAATAAATTGCAATTTTACCAAAACAAAGTTTCAAATTGTAAAAATACTAGCCCCTCCTCCCCCCTGCACAGACGCCGCCGACTTTGTACTTTTTTTTTTTAAGATGGGGGCTATTTGGGTGGATTTTTGTTTGCAACAACATTCAATCAAATTCAACTAAATGCAACCAAATGCAACTTTTTTAAAAAAAGGTGGGGTGATTTTGGTTGCAAGGCCCCGCCAGGGGCAATATTCAACTAAATGATTTTGGGTTCCAAGGCCCCGCCAGGGGCAATATTCAACCAAATCAACTATTTTCAACTATTTTCAACTGTTTTCAACTATTTTCAACTAGTTGCAACTATTTTCAACTACTTTCAACTAGTTACAACTAGTTGCAACTACATATTATTGGTTTGAGTGATTTTGGGTTCCAAGGCACCGCCAGGGGCAATATTCAACCAAATCAACTATTTTCAACTGTTTTCAACTAGTTGCAACTATTTTCAACTAGTTACAACTAGTTGCAACTATTTTCAACTACTTTTAACTAGTTACAACTAGTTGCGACTACATATTATTGGTTTGGGTGATTTTGGTGGATTTGGGTTGCAAGGCCCCGCAGGGCATATTCAACTGAATGCAACTGAAATCAGAAATTAAGTTGCCGATTTCAAGTTCCAATTTTCATTTGTCATTTTCGACCTCATTTTTTAACTCTATTATATATATATATATATATATATATATATATATATATATATAATAGAGTTAAAAAATGAGGTCGAAAATGACAACTGACAAATGGAACTTGAAATCAGAAATTTTGTTGCATTCAGTTGCAATTAGTTGCAAATTTAGTTGAATATGCCCCTGCGGGGCCAGGAAACCTAAATCCACCAAAATATCACCCATCTTAAATATATATATATATATATATATATATATATATATATATATATATATAATAGAGTTCAAAAATGAGGTGGAAAATGATAACTGACAAATGGAACTTGAAATCAGAAATTTAGTTGCATTCAATTGCAATTAGTTGCAAATTTAGTTGAATATGCCCCTGCGGGGCCAGGAAACCTAAATCACCAAAATATCACCCATCTTAAATATATATATATAATAGAGTTGAAAAATGAGGTCGAAAATGACAACTGACAAATGGAACTTGAAATCAGAAATTTAGTTGCATTCAGTTGCAATTAGTTGCAAATTTAGTTGAATATGCCCCTGCGGGGCCAGGAAATCCAAATCCACCAAAATAGCTCTCACCTTTAAAAAAAAAAAAAAATGGACACAAGTGAAATCGGCAGTGTTGATAGGGGGAGGAGAGAGAAATTGAGGAAAGGGGAAGGGGGAGAATTAGGGTTAGGGTTAGTATTTTTGCAATTTGAAACTTAGTTTAGTAAAATTGCAAATAGTCTTTCTTAACAAAAGTAAATGTGCAAAAATTTACTTTTTCCTATTTATTTTTCAAAAGAGCCCTTCTATTTAATGAAATAAAATATTATAATTATAATTACTAATAATTAACCAATTACCTTTTTTAGTTAAAATATGTTACCATTTCTTTTTTTTTTCTCCATAAAACCTATTCGGGTAGCTTTATTTTAGTAAAATATTTTCTTTTTCGGATAAAACATGTTACATTTTCTATTTTTCAATAACTAATCAATTTCCTTTTTCATGTAAAATACAATATTTTTTATATGTTATCTAACTAAAACTTTTCTTTTTCTAAAAACACCATGAGTAATTCTATTTAATAAAATAAAATATTATGATTGCTAATAATTAATCAATTGCCTTTTTTAACTAAAATATGTTACGTTTTCCATTTTTTCATTGTTTTCCAGTAAAACTATTTGGATAGCTTTATTTAAGTAAAATAAAATAACCATATTATAATAACTAATAATTAACCGATTAGCTTTTTCATCTAAAATAATTCATCTTTTCGATATATTACGTTTTCCAGCTAAAACATTTCATCTTTTCGATATTTTCAAACTAAAATCCATCATTTTCTGAAAAAATGACGGACAACTTACATATAATTATTATTAGATCATATCATTTAAAATTGTAAGCCTACAAAATTCATCATGACTTAAAATTTTTAATTCAAATAAAAAAAATTCATTATATTAAAGAACATCCATGTATCGCACGAATTTTTAGCCAGTACATTTAAATACATTAACACATGTATGTTGATGTGCAAATACGTTTTTTTAAGTCAAAAAATTTAATAATAAAAAAACCATAAAACATCTATGAAAACAATATTTTAATGAACACATACTAGCTAGAATAAATCAAATAAACCATTTTTTTACATTAAGAAGCATTACTCACTTTCCTCGCTGTAACGTACAAACTTTTTCAAGAGATAATTTAATTAATGATTGAGTGTAGTCGTGTTAACCCTGTAAATCTAATTCATAATTGTTATAGGGAGAATACTGTATAACAATAGTTTGGAGGTTGGCTGGAATCATGGAGCAAAATACAGATATTTCGCTAAGAACACGAAGAACACGGTGGGAGATTGGTGATTTTTTGTGGCTGATCTTGTTTGTTGATATTTCAGGGGTGAACTGTCAATCATCCTTTACAAGATGCCTACGTACCTTATTTATAGGGATCAAGCCATACGTAGTTCTTTTGGAGAAGAAGTTACTAAGACGGGCTAGGGTTTCTATGGGCTCGACTAGGCCCGAATCCACTAGACGTCTTTTTGGGCTGATATATTTTACCCATTTATCCTGCTCATGACCCATGACCCATTAAAGGTTGCCTATGGCTAACATGATGCTCGGATTGTATGGCCTCACTGGCGAGGCTAATGGAGAAGCTACGTGGCCTCGCATGCGACCTCGTTGGTCTATTCATGCGAGGTGGTCCACGCTGTACGGAGATAATCACACTCACGCGACCTCGCTGGGTCTGACCGTAAGCCTTCATAATACATATGCTCTAGGCCTCGCTGGACCTCTAGGCCTCGCTTGACCTCTAGCCTTCATAAGAGTATTATAGGCCTCGTTGGACCTCTAGGCCTCGTTGGACCTCTAGGCCACGCTGGACCTTGCAGAGAGAGTATTCTAGGCCTCGCTGGACCTCTAGGCCACGCTGGACCTCTAGGCCACGCTGGACCTCTAGGCCACGCTGGACCTTGTAGAGAGACGTGCATGATAGATGTTATCCCATACTATGGACTTTGCTGGCGAACTCGACACGCAGCTTGGGGTCGCAAACTTCTACATTGTGCTTGATAGTATATTGGAATGACTGCTGGTGATGGGTTTTAGTGACCCAATCTTCATCTCTAGGCCCATTATGAGTTGTGGACCGCTATTCTAGCCCATTAGGCCTACTTAGGGCTTATTCCACGATTTGGGCATAACAACTACCCCCCGAGTCCATATTGCCATTGGAAATGCGATGTGGACTCAAAAAACTCCTTTGCCAAAAATTCCAATGCGAGGCCTGTGCTCGCTACTGATTGGGGTAGATGAAATCATAATTAATTCTTGAGTGCCTTGGGATAACATCGCAACCCCTATGAATTTGAATGGTTTCTAACAGCTGTGTGTCTCGAGATCTGTTTTCAGCCGCTAGAATGATGTGTGTCTTTCAATTAATGCGAAGCCATGTATAAGTGAGCGATGGTGACCTCGAAGGGTACTTCCAAGCGCCATGTGGTTCTGCAGGGACTTTGAGAGGCAACCCCATAGGGCCTTACAGTCATAAATTGTTATAATTATATCTTCTGTCTGACTGATGTGTGAGCTCGGGCTTTCACATATCCTCAGGTCTTCTTAAAGTATGATGAGAGGACTCTCCTCTACTCCTTGTTATTATGATGAGAGGACTCTTTGCTATCTCATATGCTGTGAGGCCTCCTTGCAGCCTCATACATTGTGAGGCCTCCTTGTAGCCTCATACGTTGCGAGGCCTCCTTGTAGCCTCATACGTTGCGAGGCCTCAATGCAGCCTCATATGTTGCGAGGCCTCCTTGCAGCCTCATACGTTGCGAGGCCTCCTTGCAGCCTCATACGTTGTGAGGCCTCCTTGTAGCCTCATACGTTGTGAGGCCTTCTCGCAGCCTCATACATTGTGAGGCCTCCTCGCAGGCTCATACGTTGTGAGGCCTCCTCCTGCTGATATAATGAGAGGACTCCTCTATACATGTATATGCGAGAACACTTTGTTTTTTTTAATAAGCCACATGTGCTCCTATTAGTCCACACGCTGACCCCTATTCGTCTTTTTCATTTTAATTAGTTGATCATGCTGCCCCACTTTTTAACTTCCTTTTGATCCTTGATTCTGTGGCCTCGTATTCCACCTTTTTTTATAGCCTTGTAGACAGATTGCATCCATCATGTTGCTGGGCTCTAGCCCCGGCTCGCATATGCTAGCTGGTGGGCTATGAATCTTTGAAAACTGATAATTTTGAATTTTTTCAAGTGCTTTGGGATACCTGATTGAGTCTTCATTTGCTCCAATTTGCTTATAGAATGATTTTAACACATGCCTAGAGATAGCTCCACACCGTATATACTTACGCACTGACCCATCATCGCCAATGGGGTTAAGTCATCTCGCATCGTAAGATATCGGGCTTGCGGCCTTGCAACGCTATGTGCGGCCTCGCAACGCTAGTTGCTGGCTTTGTCTTGTAATTCTTCAAATATCCCACTAAAAGAGGTGTTTATGTAATGGCACTACCCCACGAGTCCTCATTATCATCGTTGATATGATGAGGAATCAAAGTGCTTCAGCAATCTTCTTGTATTGTTTGGAGTTAACAACATTTGTAATGAAGAGAATTTTGATGTGACCCCGCTATGAGTTCTCCTTCAGATTGGGGCAATGTATGTTGATATTAGTGAAGTCCATACCAAGCAGGGGGCTTGTTTGATAGATGCTCTTCCTGGTGTACTAAGGTAGTTGAGGACCTCCTTATTGCCGCCAAGGATCGGGGGCGTCCCCCCTCTCCTCGACGTAGAGGTATTTCACCAAGAAGCATATCATGTAGAGGCATCTCATTGATCTCGAAAGCCATACCATATAGGGGTCTAGTTGAGTCTTCACATGCCCTCCTTTGCTTATAGACTGACTTTAATGCATGCATAGAGATAGCTCCACGTTGTGTAGATTTACGGACTGATCCATTATCGCCAATGGGGCAAAGAGGCCTTACATTGCAAGATAACGGGTTTGCGACCTCGCAAAGCTAGGTGTCATCTTGTCCATAAATCCCATCTTCCTATAGACTTCATATGTAAGGACATTGACTGCGCTCCCATTATCCACGAGGACCCTCTAGATATTTTGAGATCCTATGCGAACTCGAACAACTAGAGATTCATAGTAGGGATAATGAACCCACTTCGCATCCTCCTCGGTGAGCATGATATTTGTACCCTCCCCTTTGAAGAGCTTTGGGGTCTCTCCTGAAGGTGATGTACATTAGTGAGGGGTCGCTCTTTGGCCTCGTGAGCATACCTCTCCCTGACCTTGTTGCTATCACCCAAAATATGGGGTCCTCCAATAATCACATGGATACTACCAACACGCTCTTCTCTTTTTTTGTGAGGCTCTTCCTTTTGCCCAATTGGTGGCACATCATTGTATCCAAGGCCTGACTCAGCACTGTGCTTCTTCACCTCTCGAATTACCCACTCAGTTAGCTTCCCATTATGAATTTGCTCCTTGAGTTGCCTACAATCCGTAGTATCATGCCTTGTCTATTCATGAAAGACACAATATTTACGAGTAGCTCTGGTTGCTCGGATATTCATGGGTGAGTCTTCTTAAACATCCCCTTGTCAACATTAACTGCATAGATGTGATCAATGGAGGCCACTAAAGGTGTGGACTGACCCTCATTCCATCCACTTTGAGCTCGCGGTGGTGACCTCCTTGCCGGACTGCGCCCCCTCCTCTTTGGGCTCTCACTGTGATCCCGTCTTCGCCTAGGGCTCCAAGAGTCCTTCCTCTTCACTCCCTTGCTCCTACTTCCACTATTGCTAGCATTATTATTCTTTTTGAGGTCCTCCATCGATTTTTCATTCCATTTGTAAGGCTCGGCCTCCTTCTAGAACTCATAGAGAGTACTAGGTGTTTGTGCCTACAACTTCTTCCAGAACTTGGTGCCCTCTCTCAGCCCAGCAATAAGAAAATTTTTAATGGCCTCGCCATTTGCTCCTCGTACCATAGGGTCCTCGGCGTTAAACCTCTTGAAGTAGTCCTGTAGGGTCTCACCCTCCTTCTGTTTAATGTTCGCCAGGGTAATACATGAGCTGCATAGAGCATTGAGGACTAAAAATTCTTAATGAAAATGTCCACGAACTGCTCCCAGGACTCTATAGTGATGTGAGCCCCTAGTTTATAGAATCACTGTTGGGCACTACCCCTCAATGAGGCCGCAAATAACCTACACCTAGCCAATAGTGAGACCCGGTACACATCCATATCATTGTTGAATCGAATAACAAACTCTGTAGGGTATGTGTCTCCATTATAAGTCACATCTGGGTTAATACTCCGGAATATAGTGGGAAGCGGAGTGGTCCTGATCTCTTGAGTGAAAGGCGAGGCCGGACCAATGGGGTTAAGGATCCCCTTATCTGCATTTCTCTTATCCAAGGCCTTCTTTAGATCCTCTAGCCTGTAGTCTCCAACCCTGGTCTTCTTATCTTCAACTTTTTTCTTTCCCTTTCCCGTGTTATCATGGTAGGATTGGGTCTTCATGGGAGCTCTAGACTCCTCTTGACCCTCCTTTGTCTTAGTAGCCTCTATATCCTCCTCATGCTCGTGGTTGTTCTCCTCCTAATAGGTCTTGGGCCTCTTCTTGGTATTCCTCTTCGCGCCCCTTGAGCTGTACTGCTTCTCCACTTTAGTCATCCTTTCTTGCACTGCTAACACCTTCTCGGGCCCATCCTTATCCTCTCTCCTGGAGGGATCGCTCTTGGGGGATCGCCTTTGGGTATCTTGTGTGACCCCGGGGTCTCCCCGTTGTTGTGCCCTCCGTTCTTCTTCTTGTTTGGCTTCGTCATCGCTTCTCCCAACCTAATGACTAGGCCCCTCCTTCTAGCGCCAAATGTTATAGGGAGAATATTGTATAACACTATTTTGGAGGCTTGCTGGAATCATGGAGCAAAATACGGATATTTCGCTAAGAACACGAAGAACACGGAGGGAGATTGGTGATTTTTTGTGGTTGATCTTGTTTGTTGATATTTCAGGGGTGAACCGTCAATCATCCTTTACAAGATGCCTACGTACCCTATTTATAGGGATCAAGCCATATGTAGTTCTCTTGGAAAAGAAGTTACTAAGACGGGCTAGGGTTTCTATGGGCTCGACTAGGCCTGAATCGACTAGACGTCTTTTTGGGCTGATATATTTTACCCATTTATCCTACTCATGACCCATGGCCCATTAAAGGTTACCTATGGCTAACATGATGCTCGGATTGTATGGCCTCACTAGCGAGGCTAATGGAGAAGCTACGTGGCCTCGCATGCGACCTCGCTGGGCTATTCATGCGAGGTGGTCCACGCTGTACGGAGATAATCACACTCACGCGACCTCGCTGGGCCTGACCGTAAGCCTTCATAATACATATGCTCTAGGGCTCGCTGGACCTCTAGGCCTCGCTGGACCTCTACCTTCATAAGAGTATTATAGGCCTCGCTGGACCTCTAGGCCTCGCTAGACCTTGCAGAGACAGTATTCTAGGTCTCGCTGTACCTCTAGGCCACGCTGGACCTTACAGAGAGAGTATTCTAGGCCTCGCTGGACCTCTAGGCCACACTGGACCTTGTAGAGAGTCGTGCATGATAGATGCTATCCCATACTAGGGACTTTGATGGCGAACTCGACCCGCATCTTGGGGTCGCAAACTTCCACATTGTGCTTGATAGTATATTGGAATGACTCCTGGTGATGGGTTTTAGTGACCCAATCTTCATCTCTAGGCCCATTATGAGTTGTGGGCCGCTATTCTAGCCCATTAGGCCTGCTTAGGGCTTATGCCAAGATTTGGGCATAACAATAATGTATCCAAAAAAATAATTTTATTACAAACTCATATAACTAATATTCAATCAATTTATTTAACAAAAGAAAAAATATTCAATCAATACTACTTTTAACGGAGGAATTTGGTGATAACAGATTTCGGAGGTTGTTGGAATAACGAAACTATGAAAATAGGGGGATTTGGAATTTTGGATGTTTGGGGCTGGACTTGAGAGGTGTCTCGACTTGTTAGATGTGTCGGATCCTTTTCCAAGATGCCTGCGTACCTTATATTTATAAGGATCAACCCAACGCAGTTCTGTTAAAAGGATTGGTTTTTAATCCCTATGATTGTTAAGGGATGTATTTTGGGAATTAGTAGATTTTATCTCTTTGAATTATATTCGCGTTAGGATACCTTCTTGATTTGAAGGATATCTTTTGGAGATATTTTCTATTATTATTTGGAGATAATTCCTCGTTTCAGAGAGAGGAAATAATTAACTTGGGGATTAAGTTAATTATTATTAGATTCATATTTGGAAATTTGGGAGATATTAGAGGCAACCGAAAATATGGCGTAACAACTACCAAAGTTTCGCAAATCACGAACATGAAATGAAATAAATTATTACGAGAAAAAATAACCTACCCAAAATATAGGAGATAAAACCTAAAATTTAAAAATTCTTAATAAAGAAAGATTTATTAAACGTGAATAAAATTAATAGAACACAATCTATAACTTCTAAATTGATGAATAGTTGATAAAAACTTCGTACACATGTAATATAGGGAGCAACTTTAGTGAGAAACTCTTATAATTAGGGAGCAACTTTAGTGAGAACCTCTTATAATGAGAACTTAATCTTTAAAGCAAATCACCAAAATCCAGTAGAATCACCAAATCACAAAAAAATATTATTTTACATTGCCACGTCATCATGCTAATGTCAGCAGTGTGCCACGTCACTGCTGACGTCAGCATGACACAGAAGCACGATGACGTCAGTATTGGGTTACTCCAATACAAACCAAATTAAAATACAAACCTACAAACCACGTGAAATCACTAATATATTCACCTAAAATCACTAATACCCACCCCCACAAAACACATCCTGCCCCCACCCATCCACCCTCCACCCATCGCCAGCACACCACCTACCAATGCCACCACCACCTGTCATCGCCTCCATAGACCACCACCACCATGATTGTTTAGATACATACATACATACATCGTTACATACACACACATACACAAACTTAGATCTGGAAAGTTTTGTTTTAATTGATCCGTTTTGTTGATTGTTTGTCGATTTGAGGTGGTTACATAGACTACTGGAGATGCTAGCTTTGTTTTGTGCCAATTCGTATCGAGTTTTGAGCTCAATTTGAACTCATTAGATTTTGAGGTCGCCGGATTTGGGGTGGTGGTACGTCGCTGGTGGTGGTGATGGTGGCAGAGGACGATGAAGATGGTTCCCCTGCGTGGCTAGAGGTCGGAAATGAAGAGGAGCTGATCTGCATATTTCCAGTTCACCGGAAAATTCGAGCTCGCCGGAGAAGATAACCGAAGGTCATTGGAGAAGATGGCCGGAGGCGGGGGGCGGGGGTGGGGGTGGGAGGGGATGGGGGCTGGGTTTTTTTTTTTTTTTAGTAATTTTGGGTTTTTTACATTTTTTAAATTAAATATAAAATAGTTATTTTGATAATACAAATTAGTGATGGTTTGTAGGTTTGTATTTTAAGAGTGGTTTGTATTTGATCATTTGCCTATATATATATATATATATATATATATATATATATATATATATATATATATATATAGTAAGGCTCTAGAGAGAACTGCTTAAAAAGAGAACGAGAGAACAATATAAAATATTAATTTTTAAAATTTAAAAAAATTATAAATATGTTTATATCATTAATACAATTCTAAAAAACACAATTATCAACAACAAATATATGTGTAAAAACCTATTTGCGAGATTCTAAAGGAGATTCTTCATAATTTGTGAGATTCTAAAAGAGATTCTTAAAAATTTGTGAGATTCTAAAAAAGATTAAAAAAACAAAATTCTCATAAATATTTTTTTTCCCAATAAATTATTGAAGTTTGAGAATCATAAAATGCATCTAAGAATATTTATAATTTTTCACAATTTTTAAATTAATTTTTTTGAGTTGTTCTCTCGTTCTCTTTTTAAGCATGTTCTCTTTAAAACCTTGGCCTATATATTGATGTGGTATATTTTTGTGTTCGTTTGCAGGGAGGCAGGTTTTATCAATTTTAATTCAATTGTTTCCGGAGCAAAAACGATAATTATGAAAGTATTTACTAACTAATTATTTATTTTAATTTAACTAATTAATTAAGGGATAAACAATGAATTTTAAATCTAGGGCAATTAGGTCCACCATGTTCACATAATATCTGGCTTCTAAGCTAAAGCAATCAAAATGGTCATGCAATTACGGTTTGTTAATCTTTCTCAGGCATTAACACTCTCGAAACATGCTTACACATATAATCACTTTTAGTAATTTAATTAATCGGGTAATTAGAGCATGTGTAAATCTCTCTCAAGCATTAACGCTCTCGGAAATCCAATTATGCTCTCGCACTAAAATTCAATTCCGCTAACCGTATGTATGCCTCTATTGAGTAAAATCTCTCGATCTATTACTCATATTCGCATATAATTAATCTGTGATATTGGCCACTAACACAAATTAAATATCAAAATATAATCGATTAGAATTTACCATAATCAATCAAACCACTTTGAAAATCATGCCAGAATTATCATGCAAACATGGCTTCCCTTTATGCCCTAGAACAATACTACTCACTAATATAAAAATTAAGAACAACTAAAATTATATAACAATCCATAATTAGTAAACAAGATAAAATAAAAAATACCTTACATTAAGCCAAAGAAAGTGTACATAAAAGATAAGAAAACCAAGCCCCTAATCCAAAATAACTTGTAGTAGCCGAATGAAAGATGTAGAAATGAACGTGGTGGAATGTTTATGCAGTGTGTTTGTGTCCTAATCTAATGTCTATTCTAATCTTTGGTGTCTCTGAATGAACCAATCCAAGTCCTTTTATAGGACTTTTGTTTTTGTATGAAAACTTTCCAAGATGCTGTTTTTTTCTTTTCAAACTTTGCTGCACCGCTTTTATTTACTAAATTCTGCCCACCATATCAAATACAATCTTCCACCTTTTATAATTCAACACCAACAACCGAATGGACCTATTTTGTTATAATTTGGATGGGCTCCGTAGAAAAGCTTTTTAATCCGCACAGCTTATAATCTTTAATTAATAAATAATTAATTAAATTCAGAAATTATAAAAATAAATATCTAATATTATTAGATATTTATAAATATAATTTTCTAAATGAATTAAATATTTATTAATATAAATAAATCCTTAAGTCCTAAGCTGCGGTCAATTGAGGACCTGGAACCAGACTCCTTTCGTTTAACAAAAAATATATTAATTCCAACCGGGATTCCTGCTTTAAGAATATATCACTTTCCATATTTTTGTGACAATTCTTATTTCCTCATTGCTCGCCCAGGTTTAATCTACGGTCTCTTGATGATGTGCAATCGGGCCCATTTTTCTTCCTTTTTTAGCTCCAAAATAGCTCTTTAAGCTCAAATTCTTCCAAACTTAGAAATTCTTGTCTCCTGAAATAAAACATCAAAATTAATTAAATAAATATCCAAATCAATGCAAAATGCAATTAAATGTGGGAATAAAATTATATAAAATGTATATAAAAATATATCTTATCAAATATCCCCACACTAAGCATTTGCACGTCCTCGGGCAAATAAGCGAAATAAAAAATAAATCCTAACTAATATCACTTTCGTAGATGACACGATTGCACTGAGCACGTGCAACAAGCCGTTAAACCCCTAGGCAGCCCTAGTAGGACGAGTGTTGTCTCGTGAGGGTTTATAGTGAATATACCCACAAAATCTATTTTTCTGCCAAGTCTCAAGTATGCGACCTATCATAGTACACCACACCAGTAAACCTTAATCGCACAATACTGAAAGTCTGTTCCCTTACACATCATATGTACAAGACTATCCAAGTAAGCACACAGTCTAGATAGACAAAAAAATCATGAGATATATATATCAATGCCGCATTCAGTGAGTAACATGTGTTATAAGGAGAATATTGTATAACAATATTTATGGAGGTTACTGGATTTACGGAGCAAAATACGGATATTTTACTATAAGAAGAATTGGGATTAGGGTTTGTGTGTTTTGATGTGGCTGCTCTTGTATATTGATAATCAGTGGTGAACTGTTTCTCATCCTTTTACAAGATGCCTACGTACCCTATTTATAGGGATCAAGCCATACGTAGTTCTCTTAGAGAAGAAGTTATCTAGATGGGCTAGGGTTTCTATGGGATCATCTTGGCCCAAATCCACTAGTCATCTCCTTGGGTTGTTTTTCTACCCATTTATTCTGTCCATGGCCCATGAAGGGGAACCCGCAGCTTGTATAATGCTATAATTATCTTTACTGGCGATACTGACTAGATGGCCTCGCATGCGACCTCGCTGGGTCTGGCCATGCGAGGCGATCCTCAATGTATGGAGATAACCTACTTATGCGACCTCGCTGGGCCTGACCATAAGCCTTCGTAATAACATGCTAGGCCACGCTGGACCTCTAGGCCTCGCTAGACCTCGTGAACCGCGACCCAGCTACTAGGGCTCGCTGGCGATCCCAATGTGTAAAAATAATATAATGAATCCTCTTATGATGGCGAACTTTAATGACCCATTCTTCATCCATAGGCCCATAATGCGTGATACACCGATATTTTAGCCCATTTGGCCTGTTTAGGACTTATGCCAAATTCAGGCATAACAACTACCCCCCGAGTCCATATTGCCATTAGAAATGCGATGTGGACTCAAAGAATGTCTTCTAGAAATTTGAATGCGAGGCCAAGGCCCATTATTAATTACTCCTTTATGGGCTCTCATCGTAGGCCCAATGAATTTGAATAGCTGCTAACAGCTGGCGCGTCTCTAGATCTGGTCACAGTTGCTGAGATGATGACACGTGTAGCACATCCACCTCTCTCCTTACTACTATATAAACCTCAAATTTCAAATCATTTGTCACTTTCCTTATTAACATCATACCGAAGTGCTGCCAATTTGCTCCCGGATCAAACAGAAACCCAGCTCGCTATCAATCAAGAACGAGGCCAATCTTTCTCAAGATCTTCAACCTTTCTTCATCAAAAAGTAAGTTTCTCTCTCTTGTTCTTCATTTGAATGCATGTGTAGCTCGTAAATTTGTAAATATTTACTTATAATTGCATGCGATGCGAGCCTGATTAATTGCGACCCCACACACTTAATTTCATGCTGCGAGCCCTGCCTCGCTATACGCGACCCCTTTAATAGGTAGACATACGATCAAAAATAGAATAAATGTGCGACCCCCCTTAATATTCGTGAGTGGAGTGAGGACACTTAGATCCTTCTATTGAACCTTTTATTCCTTTCTCTCTTTTAATATTCTGTAAGTGCACACACTAATACTTCACAATCTTTTCAGATGTCCAACGATAGCTCAAGGACTCCTTCACTTCCACATATCACCATTAGCGAGCAAGCAGCTGCAAACATTGCTAAGGCAGCCAGTGCAAGTGACAACTCCTTTAAACTATATATGGACCCTCAATGGTCACAAGAAAATTTCACCAGAGAGACCCCACTAAACACCTGGAGAACCAGACGACCCTCCAGCTCGCAAAGTCAATCCGTCAATATTCCCTTAGCTATTCAAGCCTCGTCAGTTCAGGGTGAGGTTGATAAACTACTAAAGAGAGGGCAGGAATTCTTTTCCAGCGTCTCCAAGCCTCTTTCTCCTCTCAACAAGAATCTTCTCAACATAAGCCCCATAGTACTGACTAGCACCTCATCAATAGACTCCCTTGGCCACGCTTACTATGAGATCGGGGGTGGAGGTGACAACGAGGCGAACTCCGATGATTCCGACTATGAAGAGCCTAGCTCTGATGATGGCGGCCTAGATGAAGTGGCCAAGGTTGTTAATTTCGAAGATTACAACTACGTACCTGAAGCTTCCCCAGAACCTTACAAACCAACCCCTCAACCTGAGCTAGAGGGTACCATTTATGTTGGGGGACCTCGCCCTGAGGACATTGAAGAGGGCTCGAAAGTGAAGCCTGGTCAACCTCGCATCTTGGGATGCAGAGACTTATCCACAATTCTTAATGCTGAGTCCTTGAAAAAGGCGGTTGACACATACAGACCTGAAGGCAAAATTATTCTGCCAAAAGCTTCAATGCGATGCTACCGCTTCAATTATACAGAAAACAGAGGAAGGGTGCCTCGTATGGTGTTATCACCTGCCATGATGAAAATCGGTGTCTCCTCGCCTCTCCATCCATTCATCAGAGACGTGTGCGAGACCTACCACCTCGCTCCGATCCAAATCAATCCCAATGGATATAGAGCAATGATAGCCCTCTACATCATCTATCATAAGTTGGGATATCCCCCACTTGATGCGAGGACCATGGGCTATTTTTTGCAATTGAAGAGATGCGGGCCATCTGACTTCGGCTATGTCTACTTCTCAGTCTGGCCAGAATTTAATAAGAAAAATCTTTACCACAGCGCTCCAAGTAACGCAGGCTCGTGGAAGGGGCCTTATCTTTACGTTCACGAGGTGCCCAGAATAAAGACTTCATTTAACTATCTTCCGGTAGGCCAAGTGCGAACCGTCCTCAAGGGCGAGGAAAAAACACGAGTTGATGATGTGTTGAAGATGCCTCGCGAAGACATGAATGTACGAACCCTCCTTTCCTTAGAAAACCTGATTGAATGCAGATTCCTAAAGGAGGGGATCGTGCTTCCTTCTGAGGTGGGGCCTTCAAGTGCGAGGAAGGCCTCGCTAAAGAGAAAAATGCGAGAGGAGGCCTCGTCCTCTAAAGCGGTAGTGGAAGAGAGTAAGAATACTTTATACTGTAGTTCAATAACTTCTTCATAGTAATTGTCTTTTACTGTCTTCGCATTTTTTTTACTTTTCACAATAATCATGTCTAACTGCTTTTTCTTTCTCCTTTTTGCAGACATGTCAGGCAAAGGTAGTCGCATGCCTCCTTTTTGTACAAAGAACAAGGAGATCCCTACCGAGCCTTCAACGGCCACCCCTCCAAAGAAGACAAGCGATCTCCCTCCTCCATCAGCAACTGCCAGGGTCGCTCCTCAACCTTCATAGGCTAAGGCCAACCCTGAAGAACACATCTCTAAAAAACACAAAAGCGGTCCCCTGCCCCAAGTCACAAAGCCTGCGGACACGACGCCAGTGCATCATTTATATGCAAAGCATGGGTATACTCATGCTACTGAAGCCGAGTGTACTGAGTGGGTGGGGGCCGAGCTAATAGAGAACTCTAAAGCGGTCTCCAAATGTCTGGCTGAGGGTTTCATCCGTCAAGCCTCGCATCTTCGCGAGCTCAAACAAGTTGTCTTCGCCAATAATAGATTAGAAAAGGAGTTGAAGTCCTTGAAGGCTAAAGCTGAGGAGGAGAAGAAGTTGATGGCAAAAAATTACAAGCGAGTGCTACAAACTGAAACAGCATCCCTCCGATCCGAACTCAAGAAAATTAATGATGAAAAAGCAGCCCTCCATAAGGGTTTGAACGAGGCGGAGAAACACGAGGATGAGTTGAAGAAAACTCACATGGAGGAGCTAGCGAAGCTGAAGGAGGAGATCGCTGCTGCCCAAGTCAACCGGGAGGACATCGAGGAAGCCGCCCAAGCTGATTTTATGAAGAGCTTTATCAGGAAGGTTCCTGATTTTGACTGGTCGCAGCTTGGTCCCGGAAATGCTGAATATGCAGCCGACCTCCGCAAGGAGATTGATGAAGAAGATGCAAAGGATGCCAGGATCGCCAACTAGGCTGCCAAGGCCAATGCTGCTAACCAAGAGAAACCCAATGAGGCTGCGACGTAATCTGTTTTATTCCAACATTTTGAACTGGGGATGCGGATACCCCTTGAATGTCTCGCAAGTTGTAATATTTTGTTGATAACCTTCTGATAACTTTGAAGTATGTTGGGCTCGCGTAGCGACCCAAAAACTGTTGTGTTTATATGACTATCTTCATTTCTTCATGTCTTGTATTTGCTTTTGCTTTATAGATAGCTTGCCTTCTTTACGTTTCTGAAATATTAGCAAGTAGCTTCCCTTGTAGAATTTGTAGCTTGTTCTTTTAAACTTCAAGGTGGACCTTGTCTCTTCAGGATCAAGACTTGCGATGCCTTCCTTTCGAGGTCGCAGACACGATCCGGAGATTGAGGTCGCACCTTGACCTTTCTTTTAAACTTTGAACTTCTTTGAGGAGATACTTTTTAACTAAACTTTGAAGACATTCCCTCACATCGCAGTAAGTGCACGCTCGTGACCTCGTTGACCTGAGGGGTGTTTGGCCTCGCATATGCTGTGCTGGCCTAGTCCTGAAAATTGTTAACACTAACAAAAGAATAAAATCGCACAACTTTTTTGGAGAACAAACTTCATATATATAAATACTAGGGACAAAGCCCAACTTTCTTTACATCATAACGAGGAGGTGTCTATATGATCACTACCCCCCGAGTACTTTGTATGAATTTATTCATGCTAAGTAGTAGTAGATGGAGACCACCAGGAGCGAAACTTCTACTGGTAGTATTTTCTCAAATGTTCTGCATTCCAGGCACGTGGCATGACCTTATCATCCATATCAGTTAGATAATAAGTCCCTTCATTGATGACACCATAAACTTTATAGGGCCCTTCCCAATTGGCTCCAAAGACCACATGGGACGAGATCTTAGTGTTAGGCATCACTCTCCTAAGCACCAAGTCCCCCACGCGAAGATGTGGCACGCGAACCCTTCCATTATAATACCTTGCGGCTCGCCTTTGATAAGCTGCGAGCCTAAGCTGAGCCTCTTCTCTTGACTCTTGAATCATGTCTAAGTAGAGCCTGTGATTGACCTCGTTTGACTTGGGGTCGTAATGTTCCCTTCTGAACGAGCCTGACCCTACTTCCACGGGCACCATGGCCTCGCACCCATATGTCAAATAAAATGGAGTCTCGCCTGTGGTAGACCTTGGGGTCGTGTTGTATGACCACAAGACCTTTGGTAGCTCCTCGGGCCAATTACCCTTACTTTCCTCCAACTTAGCTTTTAGGGTATGCTTGATGATCTTGTTGATGGCCTCGGTTTGTCCATTTGTCTGAGGGTGACTCACAGCAGAGAAACTTTTCTTGATTCCCAAACTCTCACAAAATTCTTTCATCTCCTTGCTATCAAATTGTTTCCCATTGTCTGAAATGAGCTGATATGGAATCCCATAGCGACAAACAATTGCTCTGTACACGAAGTCCTTCAATTTTTTAGCTGTGATGGTAGCAAGAGGCTCGGCCTCGGCCCACTTAGTGAAATAGTCCACAGCCACCACTGCATATTTTACTCCTCCCTTTGCTTTAGGGAGTTCACCAATAAGATCTATTCCCCACATATCAAAGGGCCAAGGGCTCATCAATGAGGTGAGGTGAGCAACTGGGGCATTACTGAAATTTGCATATCTTTGACACTTGTCACATCGCCTAGCGAACTCAAAAGCATCCCTTTTCAAGGTGGGCCAGAAATATCCTTGTCGTAAAATTTTCTGAGCTAGGGAACCACCCCCCGAGTGATTTCCACATATTCCTTCATGGACCTCTCTCAAAATATAGTTGCATTCTTCTCCATCTACACACCTCAAAAGTGGAGTGTTGAACCCTCTTCGATACAAGACCTCGTCATAAATAACATAGCGAGCCGCCTGATATTTGACCCTCCTCGCTTCTTTTTTATCCTGAGGTAGCATCCCATTCTTTACATACCCCCATATAGGGGCCATCCATGTTGACTCCTGGCTCGCCATTTCCATAACAAATTCTTCTGGTACACTAGGTTTACTTTGAATTTCCAAGGGGATACTCCCAAGTAAAGTAGCCTCGCGTCGCGAACCCATTTTTGCGAGGGCATCTGCTCCCTGATTTTTTGCCCTCCTGATAAACTCCACCTTTACTTGTTTGAATGACTTCATAAGCCTTTGCACACACCTTAAATATAACTCAATCTGGGGTCCCCTGGCTTGCCATCCACATCCAACATGACCAGTAACCAACATAGAATCACTATATGCATTTAGATTCTCTACTTTCATTTCTATTGCGAGCTTGAGGCCAATTATGAGAGCCTCGTATTCTGCTGCGTTATTAGAAGCCTCGAAGGCAAAGTGAACAGCACTACTCAACTTGCGACCTTCAGGTGTAACAAGCTCGATCCCAGCTCCGGCTCCTTCTTTGTTAGATGCCCCATCAACATATAATTCCCACCACGAGGCTGAATTTTCATCTTTGAGTTTGGGGTCAACCACTTCTGGGATCGCTATGAGAGCCCAGGCATCTTCCTCAGATTGGGAAGGAAACTCCAATATGAAATCTGCTAAAGCTTGCCCCTTTATTGCACCTCGAGGCTTGTACTCAATGTCAAACTGACTCAGCTCTATGGTCCACTTTAAAAGTCTTCCCGAGGCCTCGGGTTTATGCATTACTTGCCTGAGTGGGTACGCAGTACGAACTTGGATACTATGAGCCTGAAAATATGGCCTCAGTTTTCGCGAAGCCAAAACCACAGCATAGGCGAGCTTCTCCATGTTGGTGTAGCGAGTCTCGGCATCTAACAGTCTTTTACTGACATAATAAACGGGGAGCTGAAGTTTTTCCTCCTCGCGAACGAGGACAGCACTGATGGAATATTCTGAAACTGCCAAGTAAACAATAAGAACTTCACCTTCACTGGGCTTAGAGAGTAATGGAGGCGAGCCCAGATGTTCTTTTATCCTCTGAAAAGCTTCCTCGCACTCAGGGGTCCATTCAAAATTCCTTCCCACCTTCTTAATCGCTTTAAAGAATTCATGGCACTTATCTGATGATTTAGAAACAAATCGATTCAATGCTGCGATCCTCCCAGTTAGACTTTGTACCTCCTTGACACTTCTTGGTGACCTCATTTCCATCAATGCCTTTATTTTAGCTGGATTAGCCTCAATGCCTCTGTGGTTAACGATGAAACCCAAAAACTTTCCAGATTCGACCCCGAAAACACACTTCTGGGGGTTGAGCTTCATTCGGAATTTCCTCAATATATCGAACATTTCTGCGAGGTGGGTAATATGATCCCCAACCTCCTTGGACTTCACAAGCATGTCATCTACATAGACCTCCATTGTCTTTCCAATCTGCTTCTCAAACATCATGTTAACGAGCCGCTGATAAGTAGCACCTGCATTGAGGAGACCAAAGGGCATCCCAATATAGCAGTAGAGACCTCTGTCTGTGATAAACGAGGTGTGCTCCTGATCAGGCCCGTACATTGGTATTTGGTTGTACCCAGAATAGGCATCCATGAAGCTTAAGAGTGCGTGGCCCGCTGTTGCATCTACCAACTGATCAATTCTTGGAAGAGGGAAACTATCCTTCGGGCAATGCTTGTTTAAATCAGTAAAATCCACACATGTTCGCCACTTCCCATTTGGCTTCTTGACTAGGACAGGGTTTGCGAGCCAATCAGGGTAAAATGATTCCCTAACGAGCCCGACCTCGAGTAGCCTGTCAACTTCTTCTTTTAAAGCCTCGGCTCGCTCTCCACTTATTGGTCTTCTTTTCTGCCTCACTCCCTTCTTTCTTGGATCAAGATTAAGTCTGTGACACATCACATTGGGATCGATCCCTACCATATCCTCATGAGACCATGCAAATACATCCAAATTAGCTTTAAGAAACTCCACGAGCCTTTCCCTAAGATCGGGATTCAACTGCGATCCGATCTTCAATACCTTCGTAGAATCCTTGGGATCAACAAGAACAGATATGGTATCCTCTGCGGCCCCAGCTCGCTCCACATGCTCAGGGATGCGAGGGTCCAGGTCAATTTCAATATCTCGAGCCTGACTAGATTCTGCTTCATCTTGCCTCATGACTCCTGCCCCCGAGTCAGGGGTTGCTCCAACATGTCCATACTCATTCACAATTGTTGTTTCTCTTGTGATACCATTAGGCAGGTCTACCAATGTTGATGTTTCCTTGCGAACCCATTTCCCCTTTCGGGCTCGCACAGCGGCCTGCTCTGGACTTTCCTCTTCATCGCTAGCTTCTTCAACAATTCCTTCTTGTAGAACCAACACAGGTTGCGAGGCCTCCATCATAATTGCCCCTGGTACTGGTTCTACATGTATGCCCAAGCTGTCAAAATAATCATCAGGCAACTCCTCGATAGAAATTATATTGCAACCAACTGAGGGTCGTGATGCCGACTTGCGAGCCCTCTCATCCTCGTCGCTTTCAATAAAGTTTCTTCCCTTTTCTGCTGACTTAAGGGCCTGATTATAGCATTCTCGAGACTCATGTTGAATTCCTCTAACACATCCCACGCCTTGCGGGGTAGGGAACTTCATCGAGAGGTGATAAATAGAAGTCACCATCCTCATTTCTTTCAAGATGGGTCGCCCCACAATAGCATTGTAAGCAGATGGTTGATCCACGACCATGAAATCAGCGACCTGCGTAGTGATGCAGGGCTCGTCCCCCAAGGTGATGGGAAGTCTGATAAGTCCTTTTACACTAACAGATGCTCCAGTGAATCCATAGAGGTGGCCTACTGTAGGAATTAGATCTTTGTCTACATATCCCATTTTCTTGTAGACATCATACATCAAGACATTCACGGAACTTCCATTGTCCACCAACACTCTGTAGATATTCTGGGAACCAATGCGAACTCGAACCACTAAAGCATCAGAGTGAGGATGATGTACCCACTTCGCATCTTCTTTAGTGAACATTATATTCGTATCTTCCCCCTTAAAAAGCTTTGGGGGTCGTTCCTGCAAATGATGCACATTGGTGAGGGGTCGCTCCCTGGCCTCGCGAGCATATCTTTCCCTTGCCTTGTTGCTATCTCCTCCAATATGTGGCCCCCCAATGATCACATGGATGCTATTGCCTCGCTCTTCTCTCTCCTTGCGAGGCTCTGTACTTTGGCCCTCATGAGGTACAGCGTGATATCCTATTCCTGATTTTCCCGAGCTCTCTTGATGCTTTTTCACTTCACGGACCGCCCACTCTGTTAACTTCCCTTCTCGAATCAAGCGATCAATTTGTTCTTTAAGTTGCCAACAGTCCGCGGTATCGTGCCCCTTCTGCTCATGAAAATCACAATACTTTGTAGTGTTCCACGTTCCTTGTGGACCCATAGCACGAGGTTTCGTGAACATCCCTTTATTAGCATTGATAGCATAGATATGATCAACTGAGGCCACTAAGGGAACAAATATTTCTTCATCTCTAGCAGGACGAGCACGAGGTGTGGATCGTCTTGAGGAATCGCGATCCCTTCTTTTCGGGCTCGGGCTACGATCCTGTCTTCGCCTGGGGCTTCTAGAATCCCTTCTTTTTACCCCCTTGCCTTTACTTCCATTGCTACTAGTCCCAATATTCTTCTTGAGATCTGCCAATGATTTCTCAACACGCTTAAAGGGCTCAACGACCCGATGCAACTCCGAAAGTGTAACAGGGGTTTGCTCCTGTAATTTCTCCCAAAATTTTGTTCCTTCTCTTACCCCCGCGATAAGGAAATTTTTCACGGCCTCGTCATTTGCACCTCGAACACGAGGTACTTCAGCATTGAACCTTTTGAAATAATCATGCAGAGTCTCTCCTTCCTTCTGTTTTATGTTTGCCAGTGTGGACACAGGAGGTGCATAAAGCATTGAAGATTGGAACTGTTTAATGAAGATATCCACAAGCTGTTCCCAAGAATCTATGACAACTAGGGACCCTAGCTTTGAGAACCATTGTTGAGCACTCCCCCTTAACGAAGCTGCGAACAGCCTACACCTCGCTAGTAATGATACTTGGTACACGTCCATCTCATTGTTGAAGCGAATAACGAACTCGGCTGGATCAGTCTCCCCGTTATAGGTCATGTCAGAGTGATGACCTCGAAACACTACAGGCAGTGGGGCAGTGCGAATTTCATGAGTGAAGGGCGAGGAGGAACCCATATTGCTGAAAATCCCTTTCTCGTTATTCATCGCATCCAGTGCCTTTTTTAAATCTTCTAATTTGTAATCCCCAATTCTCGCCTCTTTGTCTCCATCCTTCTTTCCTCCAGTGCTTGCATGATGAGATTGAGTCTTTTTTGGGGCACTAGACTCTTCCTGGTCATTCCTGCGATCCTTGTTTTTAGGGTCTTCCTCGTGATGTTGGGATCGCTCACGCTCTCGATTGAAAGGGGGTCTGTCCTCGCGATGATGGGACCGCTCACGCTCTCTGCGAGGAGAGGGGGGTCTGTCATTGCGACGATATGACCGCTCACGATCTTTTCGAGGAGATACAGGTTGATGAGAGCCCTTACTCTTATCTTTGGGACCTCCATCTTTGTTAGATTTGAGCTTTACCAACTTGAGACGAAGATCGTGCTCGCTGAGTTTCTTTCCAACTCGGTCAAAGACACTAACGGACCGTCCTTCTGACGAGGCGGGCTTCGCTTTCGATCCCTCCTTATCTATAGTAGCTACCTCCTCTTCCCAATCAGGGTTCGTCCGATCCGTCACTACATCATCAAAGTCCCCAATTAGCTTCTTGGTGGGACCCTTGCTACTTTCTGCTTGGTGAGTTCGATCCCCTGTCCTTGTATTCCTCTTGAAGCCTCTAGAATTATGTCGCTTCTCCATCTTGGCCACCGAGGCCCTTACCTCGATCATTTGATCACCAAGGCCTTTCAAGAATGACATGACTTCGCCAGGCAAGGATGTCTGTTGGACAACAGGGGGGGTTTGCTCCTTCTCAGATTCGTCTTCGATCCCATGTATACGCGCCTCGCTCTCCGGTATATTATTCCTCCGAGGGTCGTTTATGTCCTTCTTATGCGACCCCGGGGTCTCCCGATCTCCGTTCTTCTTCTTATGAGATTTAGTCATCGTTCTCCCAATCAATGACTGAACCCCTCCTTCTAGCGCCAAATGTTATAAGGAGAATATTGTATAACAATATTTATGGAGGTTACTGGATTTACGGAGCAAAATACGGATATTTTACTATAAGAAGAATTAGGATTAGGGTTTGTGTGTTTTGATGTGGCTGCTCTTGTATATTGATAATCAGTGGTGAACTGTTTCTCATCCTTTTACAAGATGCCTACGTACCCTATTTATAGGGATCAAGCCATACGTAGTTCTCTTAGAGAAGAAGTTATCTAGATGGGCTAGGGTTTCAATGGGCTCAGCTTGGCCCAAATCCACTAGTCATCTCCTTGGGTTGTTTTTCTACCCATTTATTTTGTCCATGGCCCATGAAGGGGAACCCGCAGCTTGTATAATGCTATAATTATCTTTACTGGCGATACTGACTAGATGGCCTCGCATGCGACCTCGCTGGGTCTGGCCATGCGAGGCGATCCTCAATGTATGGAGATAACCTACTTATGCGACCTCGCTGGGCCTGACCATAAGCCTTCGTAATAACATGCTAGGCCACGCTGGACCTCTAGGCCTCGCTAGACCTCGTGAACCGCGACCCAGCTACTAGGGCTCGCTGGCGATCCCAATGTGTAAAAATAATATAATGAATCCTCTTATGATGGCGAACTTTAATGACCCATTCTTCATCCATAGGCCCATAATGCGTGATACACCGATATTTTAGCCCATTTGGCCTGTTTAGGACTTATGCCAAATTCAGGCATAACAACAAGCTATGGATATAAATGAAGCTCACAAGACTCTCAAGTCACACATGTGTATAGGTGAAGTGTATTCGCTCAAGTTCAATCAATTAAGTCATGTGCTACCATATGCTTGGTTGTCCACCAAATCTCCACTACTTTGTATACATGCATGCACAAATTAAAAGGTCTTTGTTAAAGGTTGTAACGTGGCTAAGGTGAAGGGTAGGAAATCAAGAAAAAGGCTGACAAGTGGCTAACTCGACAAACTAATAGAGCATAGTGTTCATTTCTAATTAAAGCACTCAACATGAAATTTTGATCATGTAAAAGCTGATCAGACTCTCACAAGCATTAAACTCCAAGCACATATTACCATGTACTTTTTCACTTTCATATTTTACAAACCAATGAACACAACTCTACTTGATCCTTTTTCTTTCTTTTTTTTTTTTTAGAAATTCCCACCAAATTTTCACACTTCAACAAAGAAATCCCCACACTATGCATTCACCAACCTCCAAATGAATCAAAATGCTCTACTAGTAAATCAAGAGAAGAATAAACAAGTAGGCTCAAGAATTTAGATTGGTGCTACGAAAAGAACGGATAAAAGCTCAAAGGGGTTCACTAAGGATATATGATTCAAGGGTACTGTTTGGATAAATACGGTTAATCCTAGTGCCTTTATCATTTTCATGCATACAGATATCATGTAATCTCAAAATGGTTTAAAACAAGTTCTAGAGCAGCATGCCAAATGATGAACAACACACAACAATAAGAATTCGATTGATATAAAATGTATCAATCACAATTTAGGCTCAAGATCTCACAAGGTGAAAGCATGCTTCAGTACTCACTAAAATTGACAATGATGTATCTCAAGTTTTAAAATTTTCGCAAGCATGAACAAGGAATCATCAAGTAACAAATGATTTTCAGAGATATGACATGTCAAATAATCATGCGAAATAAGCTCACAAGATGTGTACCTATCCTTGTTAACACACTATGAGACGAGGCAATTAATTTTCTAATTTTCTGATTTTTTGGGATTTTTTAATCATCGAGAACTCATCCCCACACTTAAGTGGTTCATTGTCCTCAATGAACAAATATATAAAGGAAAAGTAAGAAATACAAAGGAAAGTAAAAAATACTCCCCTAATGCATAAGCATGAAGTGTCGAGGCGCTGAATGTCGAAGCATGGAGTGCCACTCCAAAAAGACCAAAAAACATGTTGCGCGGGACCACCACGAGAAGCATGAACAGTTGCTTTAATCCTGCACAAAATTTCCAAAGAAGCATTAATAAAATAAAATATGACATCAATAAGCAATAATTGATTAAGTGCTTCTGCAGTTTTGGAAAACTTTGTGATAAAACAACGATAGAATTCGACACCACGAAAATATCGAACTCCCTTGACATAAGGTGGAGGTTCTGGTGGTGGCTTTTCTTCACTCCTCACTTTCACTGGAGTCATTCGGACATCTTGGCTTATCACATCATTGGCTAAGAAAACACTTCCATCTTCTCCCTCTTCTCGAGCTTGAAGCGTAGGAGCCACTTTGTATGGATCCTCAACCAGAATTTGAGAAATATCATCTTGGACAATATTTGTTATCATATCAACCTTGAAATAAGTGTTCTTGAGCAAAGAAGCCTTGTAAGTAGAGGCTAGATCGAGAGCAAATTTATCAATACAAGGTAGCTTAGGCACAGGTTGCGGAAGAGAAACAACAACCATCTCTGTATTGCTTTCCTTTGTAACCTCATCATCAGTCATATTGTTCTCGGTAGCAGCAACATCATTGATCTTGTCATCGGTGGCATGCTCCTTCTCTTTATCAATGGCCTCATCATCAACATACATGGAGAAACTATCATATTCCTGATCGCTTGTGAGATTGATAGCGGTCAGGTCCTCTTCGGATCGGATAGATGATGATGGTAAATAGTCGAGCTGCCCTGTAGTAGAAGAGTTAGCCAACTGTGCAATTTGAGATTCAATCGCCAAACTTTGAGTTTCTAATTTTTCAAAACGCTTTAGCATTTTATTCAAGATATCCCACATCTCATTTGTCTGATCAGTTTGCATATCTACGCTGGGTTGAGAAACATGTAGATCTTCTTGTAGATGAGTATATTGATATTCTTGTTATGGCGGCTGCTCATATGACTGATAAAATTGTTGCTGATTATGATATGAAAAATTTTGAGCACCATTGTCCTGGTAGTAAAAATCTGGTTGATTCACGCATTCTTGATCAAAAGTGTTTGAATACTGATTGTACCCATATCCTTCTTCAAAAGAATTCATTTGTTCCAACTGAGCACTCTGAGAATTATAGACATTGTAAGAGCATTCGAAACCAAAGTGACCATAAATCCCACAAACTTCACAACCAGTGTAAGTTTCAGGGACCACTTGTGACATCTCATTTGTACTCATCGGACATGTAGTGGGCTCTGCAGTCTTCCACGAGGCAATTTCTCGAGTATATGCCTCTACTCGGAAAGAAAGATATGCAAAAGTATCAACTTCATCCATTGCATACCTGTAAACACACTACAAAACCAAGAAACGAAGTAAAATCGGTCTCAATTGGAACTAAAGTTCCAATGAGACAAAGAAAACATATACGAACTAAAAATTTAACAAATTAAACAAAATATAAAATATGTATTTTTATTATTTTATTTTTATTTTTTATTTTTATTTTTTATTTGAATTAGCAGTGCATTATTACAAACCGGAAACGGATTTTAATTACAAAACCAAAAGAAAACAATTAACACAGCAAAAACTGGAAATTTTATTTACAGGAATTTTAGAAAAAATTCGACATGACTGCTTTGTAAATAGAACTAGCCAGAAATACAAACTACTCAACAAAATGCAACTCAGTGATCAAAACGAGTCAACTCGTAACTCCAAATTTATGAACTCGCAGTAATATACAAACGATGCAGAACTTAACGAGTACAAACTCAGAAACGAAACGCGAACTGCAACCAGGGACTAGTTTTCAAATTCGTTATAGCCCAGAAGCAAACCAGACATCGTTACAAATTCGTTTACGAAACACAATAAATCTCAAGAACAAAACAGAATTAACAACGAAACTAACTAATTCAGAGAATTCAAAAACTCGGCCAAACAGCAACGAATACAGATTCGACATAAAACTACGACTCAGCACAGCAAACAACTCAACGACTCAGTACACAACGGACAGCATTCGCAGAAGATAGACCCGCGAACTCAATAACCTTAATGAACAACAAATCGACTCTAAAACTCATCACATAAATCGAAACTCGCAGTGAACTTAGCGTAAACAACAAACACGGCAGCAACTCAGTGGTGACTTGGCAACTCAGCGACGACAAAACTTGGCAGCACCTCGACCAAAACCACTCACTTCAACTCACTAACTCAAAATCATTCAGCACCATTCAAAACCGAAAACACAAAACTTAGAACCACAGAACCGAGTGGACTCAGTATTCAGCAAAATTGCAAACAAAACTCAGACCACAGCAACATACGCAACAAGGACTAAGCTAATTGACTCAGAACAACGTTACAATCTCACAGTCGCCCCGTCGACTTGGTACCATGACTCACAAACTGGCTACAAAAGGAACACCAAACAAAACTAAACAAAACAGAACTAAGGTAGGAGATGGGTTCGATAATTCGAAGAGAAAGAAGGAAGGGTGAGGAAGAGAGGTCGATGGCTGTGTTGACTGAGAAGAAAGGAGGAGCAGCGGTGGTTGGCGTTGGTGAACTGCAGGGTGGGTTAGTGATAGATGGGGGCTTGCAGTGGTGGAAAGAACGGTGGTGAAGGTGTGGAGATGTGGCGCGGAGAAGATGTGGTGAAAGGAGTTACGGAGGTGTGTGTTTGCAGTGAAGAAGAGGGGAAGAAAGAAACGAGGGAGAGAGGGAAGGATGAGAAAGAGAGAGGTGGAGCTGGGTTTTTAATCTAAAACAGGGTATATGGACTTGTTATTGCTTCGAATTAAACAAAATAAACGAGACAGAAAATAAATACTAAAAATAAAACTAATATTTTTGTGATTTTTTTTTTAACAAAACCGAATAAAACTAATATTTTTGTTATTTTAAATTTTTTTTATTACACTGAATAAAATAAAATGTAAACTATAAAAAACAATTAATTTAAAATCGATAATTTTTGCCTCCCCGGCAGCGGCGCCAATTTGATGTGGTATATTTTTGTGTTCGTTCGCAGGGAGGTAGGTTTTATCAATTTTAATTCAATTGTTTCCGGAGCAAAAACGATAATTATGAAAATATTTACTAACTAATTATTTATATTAATTTAACTAATTAATTAAGGGATAAACAATGAATTTTAAATCTAGGGCAATTAGGTCCACCATGTTCACATAATATCTGGCTTCTAAGCTAAAGCAATCAAAATGGTCATGCAATTACGGTTTGTTAATCTTTCTCAAGCATCAACACTCTCGAAACATGCTTACACATATAATCACTTTTAGTAATTTAATTAATCGGGTAATTAGAGCATGTGTAAATCTCTCTCAAGCATTAACGCTCTCGGAAATCCAATTATGCTCTCGCACTAAAATTCAATTCCGCTAACCGTATGTATGCCTCTAGTGAGTAAAATCTCTCGATCTATTACTCCTATTCGCATATAATTAATCTGTGATATTAGCCACTAACACAAATTAAATATCAAAACATAATCGATTAGAATTTACCATAATCAATTAAACCACTTTGAAAATCATGCCAGAATTATCATGCAAACATGGCTTCCCTTTATGCCCTAGAACAATACTACTCACTAATATAAAAATTAAGAACAACTAAAATTATATAACAATCCATAATTAGTAAACAAGATAAAATAAAAAATACCTTACATTAAGCCAAAGAAAGTGTACATAAAAGATAAGAAAGCCAAGCCCCTAATCCAAAATAACTTGTAGTAGCCGAATGAAAGATGTAGAAATGAACGTGGTGGAATGTTTATGCAGTGTGTTTGTGTCCTAATCTAATGTCTATTCTAATCTTTGGTGTCTCTGAATGAACCAATCCAAGTCCTTTTATAGGACTTTTGTTTTTGTATGAAAACTTTCCAAGATGCTGTTTTTTTCTTTTCAAACTTTGCTGCACCGCTTTTATTTACTAAATTCTGCCCACCATATCAAATACAATCTTCCACCTTTTATAATTCAACACCAACAACCGAATGGACCTATTTTGTTATAATTTGGATGGGCTCCGTAGAAAAGTTTTTTAATCCGCACATCTTATAATCTTTAATTAATAAATAATTAATTAAATTCAGAAATTATAAAAATAAATATCTAATATTATTAGATATTTATAAATATAATTTTCTAAATGAATTAAATATTTATTAATATAAATAAATCCTTAAGTCCTAAGCTGCGGTCAATTGAGGACCTGGAACCGGACTCCTTTCGTTTAACAAAAATTATATTAATTCCAATCGGGATTCCTGCTTTAAGAATATATCACTTTCCATATTTTTGTGACAATTCTTATTTCCTCATTGCTCGCCCAGGTTTAATCTACGGTCTCTTGATGATGTGCAATCGGGCCAATTTTTCTTCCTTTTTTAGCTCCAAAATAGCTCTTTAAGCTCAAATTCTTCCAAACTTAGAAATTCTTGTCTCCTGAAATAAAACATCAAAATTAATTAAATAAATATCCAAATCAATGCAAAATGCAATTAAATGTGGGAATAAAATTATATAAAATGTATATAAAAATATATCTTATCAAATATCCCCACACTAAGCATTTGCACGTCCTCGGGCAAATAAGCGAAATAAAAAATAAATCCTAACTAATATCACTTTCGTAGATGACACGATTGCACTGAGCACGTGCAACAAGCCGTTAAACCCCTAGACAGCCCTAGTAGGACGAGTGTCGTCTCGTGAGGGTTTATAGTGAATATACCCACAAAATCAATTTTTCTGCCAAGTCTCAAGTATGCGACCTATCATAGTACTCCACACCAGTAAACCTCAATCGCACAATACTGAAAGTCTGTTCCCTTACACATCATATGTACAAGACTATCCAAGTAAGCACACAGTCTAGATAGACAAAAAGATCATGAGATATATATATCAATGCCGCATTCAGTGAGTAACATGCTATGGATATAAATGAAGCTCACAAGACTCTCAAATCACACATGTGTATAGGTGAAGTGTATTCGCTCAAGTTCAATCAATTAAGTCATGTGCTACCATATGCTTGGTTGTCCACCAAATCTCCACTACTTTGTATACATGCATGCACAAATTAAAAGGTCTTTGTTAAAGGTTGTAACGTGGCTAAGGTGAAGGGTAGGAAATCAAGAAAAAGGCTGACAAGTGGCTAACTCGACAAACTAATAGAGCATAGTGTTCATTTCTAATTAAAGCACTCAACATGAAATTTTGATCATGTAAAAGCTGATCAGACTCTCACAAGCATTAAACCCCAAGCACATATTACCATGTACTTTTTCACTTTCATATTTTACAAACCAATGAACACAACTCTACTTGATCCTTTTTCTTTCTTTTTTTTTTTAGAAATTCCCACCAAATTTTCACACTTCAACAAAGAAATCCCCACACTATGCATTCACCAACCTCCAAATGAATCAAAATGCTCTACTAGTAAATCAAGAGAAGAATAAACAAGTAGGCTCAAGAATTTAGATTGGTGCTACGAAAAGAACGGATAAAAGCTCAAAGGGGTTCACTAAGGATATATGATTCAAGGGTACTGTTTGGATAAATACGGTTAATCCTAGTGCCTTTATCATTTTCATGCATACAGATATCATGTAATCTCAAAATGGTTTAAAACAAGTTCTAGAGCAGCATGCCAAATGATGAACAACACACAACAATAAGAATTCGATTGATATAAAATGTATCAATCACAATTTAGGCTCAAGATCTCACAAGGTGAAAGTATGCTTCAGTACTCACTAAAATTGACAATGATGTATCTCAAGTTTTAAAATTTTCGCAAGCATGAACAAGGAATCATCAAGTAACAAATGATTTTCAGAGATATGACATGTCAAATAATCATGCGAAATAAGCTCACAAGATGTGTACCTATCCTTGTTAACACACTATGAGACGAGGCAATTAATTTTCTAATTTTCTGATTTTTTGGGATTTTTTAATCATCGAGAACTCATCCCCACACTTAAGTGGTTCATTGTCCTCAATGAACAAATATATAAAGGAAAAGTAAGAAATACAAAGGAAAGTAAGGCTCTAGAGAGTGGTTTAATCATCATATGTATTTTAAGAGTGGTTTGTATTTGATCATTTGCCTATATATATATATATATATATATATATATATAGTAAGGCTCTAGAGAGAACATGCTTAAAAAGAGAACGAGAGAACAATATAAAATATTAATTTTTAAAATTTAAAAAAATTATAAATATGTTTATATCATTAATACAATTCTAAAAAACACAATTATCAACAACAAATATATGTGTAAAAACTATTTGCGAGATTCTAAAGGAGATTCTTCATAATTTGTGAGATTCTAAAAGAGATTCTTAAAAATTTGTGAGATTCTAAAAAAGATTAAAAAAACAAAATTCTCATAAATATTTTTTTTCCCAATAAATTATTGAAGTTTGAGAATCATAAAATGCATCTAAGAATATTTATAATTTTTCACAATTTTTAAATTAATTTTTTTGAGATGTTCTCTCGTTCTCTTTTTAAGCATGTTCTCTTTAGAACCTTGGCATATATATATATATATATATATATATATATATATATATATATATATATATATATATATATATATATATATATATATTTAAGTTCTATGGAGAACAAAATTTTAGAGGAGACCGGAGACCATATATCAATCAAAATATTGCAAAAACTTGTTCATTGAAAATCATATTCTATGAAAATTACTATATCATTTATTTCATTGAAAATCATATACGTTTTACAGGCAAATTTCATTAAAAATCTTGAAAATCATGTACGTTCTGCAAACAAAATATTGTAGAACATATTGTTATCCAAAACATGTTCAACTTGGAAATCATAGATAATTTTTAAGATTTTGAATGAAATAATAATGTTGATTGGACATTCTTTGCAAATGTATATATTTTGCAATGTTTTGAGTGCATATTGTAAGTGGTCTCCACGGTTTTCACTCAAATGTTGGTCTCCATAGAACATATATATATATATATATATATATATAGGCAAGTGCTCAAATACAAACCACTCTTAAAATACAAACCAACAAACCAACACTAAATTAATTATATTTCATTTATTCTAAGGTTTCCGCCAAGGGTATCTTCACGAAAGATGCTTAAAATAATTGGTTCTATCCAACAAAAAAAAAAAAATCTTGCCGTGGAAATGCGAAGCATTTAAGACAGTAAACGGATGAGTTAGGTAGTCATGAGGGCCGAAGGCTCTCGACACACCCGTCAATCGTCTATTGCCTTTACCATTGATTGTCATTCCTTACAACTTTAGAATGATAAAGGCGCGAAGCGCCGTACAAGAAGGTGAGAAGCACCGTTAACCAGTGAAATCCACTGCCACGTCATCACGTGAACAGTGATTTTTTTTATTTTTTTTGTTGGATAGAGCCAATTATTTTAAGCATTTTTTGTATTGGGGTACCCCTAGTTTGGTCATTAGATTAGCTTGAAATATTAGATTATGCTTGGTTTGTAGGTTTGTATTTTAAGGAGGTTTGTATTGGAGTAGCCCCCTATATATATATATATATATATATATATATATATATATATATATATATATATATATATATATATATATATATATATATATATATATATATGAAAACTGGTCACATACTCCATATTATTTAAAATACTTACCAAGTCCATTGCCTTGGGATTGTCAAACTTGTCTTTCGGTTGTTGGAACATTTTCGGATCCTTGTTTGGTTTTAAGGGCGGCAAAATCTTTAATTTGGTAACATTATAGTACCAATCCATATACTCCTCTAGAGATATGGCATCCAAAGGTGACCCCAAATACCAACACCATTATGCACAAATCTATTCCAAAAAACTATATATCGAGCATAATTGAGATAATGTTGATTCACAAAAGAATGTTTAGATCTCACCCTCAACCTTACCATATCATCCGGCGGCGGTGGGATAATGTTTAATGGAAAACCAAACTGTCTTCCCACCCTTTCCGGAAGTTGATGTTCAACATCTTCAAAAAACACAACCGGCACATGAGCTACACCGGCTAAAAAGGCCCTCTGAAATTGGGGATTATAATGGCGATAGAAGCGAAGATATGGCCTCCAATTAACCCATTTCGCATCAAAGTTATCAAACATCCTGCGATATGCATCAATATTGTGATGGACATTAAAGTACTTAGATTTTCCTGGGCCAACGGGATCAACCGCCCATGCCAAAGCCCTAGGCCATATATATCGGGTTTGAGATGCTAGCATAGGTTGTCCCGGGCGCAACCTCACACGTGCCCAAAGCATCAATATTGTCAAGCATCCCGAAATGGACTTGCAATCCTTACGATTTGCCTCCCATAAATTCTTATATAGATAAGCAAGTGCTGCTGCACCCCAAACATACCCATAAATTCTAGAAGTATCAATCAACAAAGGAATTAATCTTGGATGAGAAACATTGTTTGATTTTGTGGGGAACAATATCGCCCCACACAAATAAAACACTGTTAGTTCCGATCGCACAAAACGCAGCGGAAAACGATAATAAAATTAAATCGGAACCAATCCCGGATCCATGTATAATATAACCGATAATCATGGTAGATAGAAATATTTACCTTGTAATAAAGCTTTTCTTGTATTAAGAACGATGGAGATGCAATCACAGAGCTTCCTCTTAAAAACTCCTCTACGGTATCCACACGAACACCCCAAGACCGTCTTACGTTCTTGTCCGGAAGAGAGGTACTAGCCTCTAATGAAAGATATTATGAGATTAGGTTTAGGGTTTTGGCTTTGAGCGGCTTCTTTTGTTTTTCTACCGTGTATTGTGTCTAACCATCCTTCACATCCTTATGTATTTATATGGTAGTGTGTAGCAAAAAGCCCAAGCCAAAAAACCTAGCCCAAAAGGAAATATTAAATAATAGAATCAAATCCTATTATTTAAATAAATAATAATTAAGTCAAACTTAATTATTAAAATCATATCTCATATATCTTTGTATTTTATTATAGCTTAATTAAGTCACACTTAATTAATATAATAAAATCCAACTAATCATTAATTAATTTAAATTCATAATTTAAATTAATTCTTCCTTTAAAATGTTCTATGTGTGTGACCCTGTAGGTTATTATTTATTTTGACAATAATTTTATTCTCCAATAAAATTATAAACAATGAGCGGTATCTAGTAATACATCATTGCTACCCAATTAAATAATAATTAAATCGTGATTCAATAGAACCTTTTGTAATTAATGTTCCCGTGTAATATAATCCCTTTAACCAAATATTATAGATTAAACTCGAGGCATGTTTATTGTCATCCTCTTCATAATTTAATCCGGGTTTACTTGATCCATGAGTAGACTATTAATAACAAATCATTATTTGAGCACGGCCATGCATTTTATAGTCTCACTCAATCAAGAGGCCAATAATATCTCTCCTATTTGATAGGAGGGTTAAATCCTTTATCTATCATTCATATTTCTCATACGATTCACAATATACCCGATGTCCACTTTTATCATTACCCGGTCAAAGGTAACTTTTAATGTAGTCAAAGTATATTATCCTCGTATAGAAATATAATGATCTCAAGTCGAAGGATCATTACACCATTATCACTGTGAGTCTTTCTTATGACTTAATTAACATGAAGAATCTCACGGTGGGTCTGTCCAGTGCATGTACCCTACATGTACCTATGTATTGACTTTAGTATCTCCATACTTATAACCAATGAGATGTGGTTATCAGTCAAAAACATACTAGTCCATTTATGTATTATTATTGTCCTGTATAATAATACTCGACTAGGGACCTTTAAGAATATGATATATATTATATAATCTCAAATTCAAGTTATAAACTTAAACTATATAATGTGTATCATTATTCTAAGGACATTTATTATGCTAACAAATATCGCAGTAATTAGAGTCATAATAAATACATTTATTTAATAATCAAATGACATAAGATTTATTCGAGAAACAATGTATTGCCTCTAGGGCACCTACACTAACAATCTCCCACTTGCACTAGAGCCAATCATCCATGTATCTAATACCCATGGAACTAGTGTGACCGTCGTGCTTCTGCTGCGACAGGCCTTTGGTCAGTGGATCTGCAATGTTATCATTTGTATGCACTTTACATATAGACAAAACACAAAACCAGACTGTGATACAGTATCATCCCTGTCTGTTTTGAAAGTTGCATCGGTGTAACCTTTTACGACCAGTTTCTCCTCTCCTCCATACACCAAGAATGAATCTTTAGTCCTTTTCAGGTACTTTAGAATATTCTTGACTGTCGTCCAGTGACCTTCACCTGGATTAGACTGGTATCTATCCTGATAGATCTATTTGCTCCCTAACCAATTCTTAACAACCTTTTGAGAAGGTATGTCATTCCCCATTAGTAGTATGTCATCAACATATAGTACTATGAATGCCACATGGCTCCCACTAACCTTCTTGTAAACACAAGGTTCATCCTCGTTTTAATTAAAGCCATACTGTTTGACTATTTCATCAAAACGAATATTCCATCTCCTAGAGACTGGACTGTTCATAGCATCTTGGTATGTGAGAGGCTCATCCTCATCTATGAGCATCAAAACCCCACATTGAGTCAAAAGAAATCCATCTCTCTCTGGCTCATGGCGAATTCTACCAGATCTAGGAACAACCTGTGTTTCTTGAGCATTATCATTATTCTGCTCTTGTTCCACCTCAGGTTCAATGCTATTTTGTGGTTCTCGATCTTCATCAAGATCTATAGTTCTCCCACTGTCTCTTTTGGAAACAAAATCTCTTTCCATGAAGACAGCATTTCGAGCAATGAACACTTTCTGCTCAGAAGGACTATAAAAATAATACGCCTTTGTTTCTTTAGGGTATCCCACAAAATTGCACTCTTCGGATTTAGGTCCAAGCTTGTCAGATACTTGACGTTTTACAAACGCCTTGCATCCCCAAACTTTCATAAAGTTTATGCTTGACCGTTTCTCCTCCCATATCTCATATGGAGTCTTTTGAACCTTCTTGGTTGGAACACGGTTAAGTGTAAAAGCCGCTGTTTCTAGAGCATAACCCCAGAAACTTATTGGAAGATCTGCATGACTCATCATCGATCGTACCATGTCCAACAGAGTACGATTTCTCCTCTCTGAAACTCCATTCCATTGAGGTGTACCTGGCGGAGTGAGTTGTGATACAATACCACACTCCTTTAAATACTCTTTAAATTCGGTGCTTAAGTATTCACCCCCACGATCGGATCGTAAGATTTTAATACTTGCACCTCCGCCTATTTGCTTCTCTACTTCAGCCTTGTATTCTTTGAATTTTTCAAAAGAATCGGATTTGTTCTTCATAAGATATACATATCCATATCTACTGAAGTCATCAGTAAATGTTATGAAGTAGTAGTAGCCTCCTCTAGCCATCACACGCATTGGGCCACATACATCACTATGTATTAGCTCCAAACGTTCAGTGGCCCTTTGACCCTTACCAGTAAAAGGGGCTTTAGTCATCTTACCAAGCAAACAAGATTCGCATTTTTCGTATGGTTCAAAATCAAACTTATCCAAGTATCCATCCTTATGTAATTTGGATATGCGTTTCTCATTTATATGGCCTAGACGACAATGTCATAGGTATGTTTGATTTGAGTCATTAATTTTAAGTCGTTTGTTTTCTATGTTATAGACAGGATTATCTAAATCAAGAACATATAAACCATTAAATAAACGCACAACACCATAGGTTAAATCATTTAAAGCAAAAGAGCAACTATTGTTCTTTATTGTAAACGAAAAACCTTTCTTGTCCAAACAAGAAACAGAAATAATGTTTCTGCGAATCGCAGGCACGTAAAACAGTCTTCAAGTTCTAAAACAAGCCCAGAGGGCAAAGATAAATAATAAGTTCCTACGGCTAAAGCAGCAACTCTTGCTCCATTGCCTACTCGTAGGTCCACTTCTCCTTTAGCCAAAGTCCTACTTCTCTGCAGTTCCTGCACATTTATACAAATGTGAGAAGCACATCCAGTATCCAATACCCAAGATGTAGAAATAGACAGATTGACTTCTATAACATAAATACCTGAAGTAGAAGCTTGCTGAGCTTTCTTCTTCTTCAGATCCTCCAAATAAACATAACAGTTTCTCTTCCAGTGACCAGGCTTGTGGCAATAGTGACATTCACCTTTGTCAGCATTTGCGACATCTCCCTTCGGCTTTTTTGCCTTTTTGAAAGAGGGCTTAGAAGGACCAAGATCTTTCGGTGTAACCTTTTTCTTGCCCTTCCATTTCCCCTTTCCCTTAGCACCTTTCTTGCCCACCATCATTATGGGAGCTTTCTCAGGTGCCTTGACCATATTTGCTTCAGTGGTCCTCAGCATGGCCAACAATTCCATAGGAGTTTTATCTTGCTCAGTCATATTAAAAGTCATTATGAACTGAGCATAGTCGCTGTTCAAAGATTGCAAGATTATATCGACTTGAGCCTCTAGCTGAAGCGGGAAACCCAAACGAGCAAGGTAATCGCAATACCCAATCATCTTTAGAACATGTGGTCCGACTGGTCCATTGCCCTGCTTGCACGAGAATAGTGCTTTGCTTGTGTTGAACTTTTCCACACGAGCCTGTGATTGAAACATCGTCGAAAGATGTTCAAACATAGTATAAGCATTCATATCAAAATGCTGCTTCTGAAGCTCAGCATCCATAGTGGCAAGCATAAGACAGGCCACATCAGTCGCATCATCAATATGCTTCTGATAAGCATTTTGTTGAGCAACAGTGGCATTGGCAGCAAGGGCTGCCGGTGGAGGAATGTCAATCACATAAGATTTCTTTTCCTGCATGAGAACGATTCTCAAATTCCTAGACCAGTCAAGGAAGTTTGATCCTGTCAGCTTGTCCTTCTCAAGGACTGATCGTACAGAGAAAGTGTTGTTTGTGTTTTGTGCCATTTGTCTTCTACAATGATAAAATGCATAAGATAAGTTAGATTGTTATATTAATTATGTTCAAGTGATTATGACATATTCATAATATATCTCCCACTATTTTTATCAAATTAATAGCCCTTACTATCAATTCGGAAAGAATATCCCATAAATCTTTCTAGTGAGCCAAGATCCATATTTCATCATGTCCTAAGTCAACCACTGGTAGTCCTTAAAACGTGATTATTTAGGTAGACAACAATTGTCAATTATATCATATATAATTCTTGGATAGTTTGGTGAACAACATTTGTTCTTATCTATCTAATAGATTTTAAACCAAACTCTATGCTTCTAAGTTCATAATAATTGAATATAACCGTTTATTTTCACCTTATTATGACGACTCAGTTAAGTTAGACCCAATGATACAACGGTCGAATATAACCGCTTATATTCGTCACATCTCACCACGATAGACAGGAGTCCCCTGCCACTGGCAGTCATTCCCCTTATCGATCTAGGATTTGATGAGTGTTCATTCATTGGAAAGCATCCGATTAAAACTTAATATTTTTGTTAAGGGGTTTCAAAATTAAAACGACCATGATCCCATCATAAAGAGATTCCCAATTTTTCCTTGAATTAAATACTTCAAATCAATATTCATCAATAGTTTGATTTCCAGGTTGTTGGAGGAGTCACAAGTGGCCTCACTTAATACCCAACTTCCTTACAGGTAAAACCTGTTTTTGACAAAATCTCCCCATATCTTAAATAATTGAAAATTCGTATTTAATTCCGTGTTTCATAAACACAGAAATCTCATGATCGTTTGTTCATTTTAAAATCTCGAATCGTTACAGATTTTATCTTGTTTAGCATGGCAAGCATGGCATGGGTGATGTATCTAATATATGCATACATCATTAATCTAATTAAAACATGCATACATTTGTTAATCTACACATGCATCATATGTAAAGTGCATCACCTAAATTAATATGCTATGATTATGGCCCAATCCTATGCGATTTTTCCAAGCTAATGGAAAAATCAAGGTCAATCTATGGTGGTAATAACTAATTATTACAAAATCTCTTGCTTCACTTCCAAAGCTGCCTTGATTGCCTCCAAGATCCTCTTGAAACATTTTACAAAAGAACTCGAGTTGCATTCGAGATAAAATAATTACAAAAAGAAAAACGACATGCAAGTCGTATTTAATTATTATTACAAACCATAAATTAAAATTAATAAAATAAATTGAAAACTAGGTCTTGGGGCCATAACCATGCATCATGCTCACATAGCAATTAAAAGCATCACATATTGTATAAACACAATTTTATACAACATAAATTAAATATGATCAAATCATAAATAATAAAATTAATGCACTTTAATTAAAAATTAATCTAGTAATCAAAATTACTAATTAATAAAACTTACATGCTTTAATTAAATATTAATCCAGTAATCAAAATTACTAATTAATAATATTCCGCATTTTCAGGTTAAGCATTATCCCATATAATATTAACCCTAGCATGCATAAGCAGAAAACAGATAGCCATTTAACAGGAAAATCAAAAGCAAAGGCAGATACGCATCTACAGTATGCGCATCAGCGGATACGCATACTGTTCATGCGTATCAGCGGTCATATTCCTTCTGCAGTTTTTCCAGAAAACCCAGATCGTATATGTTCATATAGAAACCAAATCATGATTATACGAACTAACACATGCCTTTTAGTTAAAATAGAATCATATCCAGTATCATTTAAACGTTGATTTTCATAAAATCTAGCATGCAATTATGTACTTTACGTAAAGAACATGTTTATCGTATGTATGTATATAACGTATTCATGGCTTACTAACAAGGGTGAATCCTTGTTACAAAACCTACCATATATCATCTCGTTACTACACTACAGATGAACAGATATCGGAGGAACGGAAGCATGATGTGCATACGTTAGCATGGCAGCAGTTATATGTATGAAAATATGAACACATATGTGTATCCACTGTGCTATGACTCCAAAATTTACATCCGTATAAACTCTTGCAAGCATAATGCATGGCAGACTTGTGTTCACTAAACTCAGCATATCATACGCGTGGAAAATTTGTAGAAGTCGTAAATATGTATCTTATACATAGACTATATCACTACCATCATACAACTCGAGCATACAGTAAGACCCAGAAGTTTTGCAGACTTAAAACGATATAGCTTACTCCTATACTCATATGGTTATAACTTGTGATGATTTTAAAACCAAAAACACGCACATATGCAGGACAAATAGATCATACGAACATAACGTGATTCTCAGCAAACAGAAAACGCAGCAGACCACGAGCAGCAGAAGCATACAAACCATCACGCAGCCATGTTAAGCAGGTTTCAGAAAAATCGAACCCAGAAGTATTAAACCGCAATAGTATACTAGCACTTAACAGGCATGAGGCAACGACATACTTTATTCAAGATATACACGACTCACATGTATCAGATATTTACAGAAAAACGTAGCAAACGATCAAACGTTATACATAGGTCTTGTCCAGAAAATAAAATCGCAGCCTATGTCATATACATGTAAGTCGCCATATTTGGCAGAAGGTTCATTAAAACGTAAACTGGTAAACTAAATTAACCACATATGTATCATATACATCAAACAAGACCAGATTATCCTATTATACAAGTAGCTCTGATGCCATTGTTAGTTCCGATCGCACAAAACGCAGCGGAAAACGATAATAAAATTAAATCGGAACCAATCCCGGATCCATGTATAATATAACCGATAATCATGGTAGATAGAAACATTTACCTTGTAATAAAGCTTTTCTTGTATTAAGAACGATGGAGATGCAATCACAGAGCTTCCTCTTAAAAACTCCTCTACGGTATCCACACGAACACCCCAAGACCGTCTTACGTTCTTGTCCGGAAGAGAGGTACTAGCCTCTAATGAAAGATATTATGAGATTAGGTTTAGGGTTTTGGCTTTGAGCGGCTTCTTTTGTTTTTCTACCGTGTATTGTGTCTAACCATCCTTCACATCCTTATGTATTTATATGGTAGTGTGTAGCAAAAAGCCCAAGCCAAAAAACCTAGCCCAAAAGGAAATATTAAATAATAGAATCAAATCCTATTATTTAAATAAATAATAATTAAGTCAAACTTAATTATTAAAATCATATCTCATATATCTTTGTATTTTATTATAGCTTAATTAAGTCACACTTAATTAATATAATAAAATCCAACTAATCATTAATTAATTTAAATTCATAATTTAAATTAATTCTTCCTTTAAAATGTTCTATGTGTGTGACCCTGTAGGTTATTATTTATTTTGGCAATAATTTTATTCTCCAATAAAATTATAAACAATGAGCGGTATCTAGTAATACATCATTGCTACCCAATTAAATAATAATTAAATCGTGATTCAATAGAACCTTTTGTAATTAATGTTCCCGTGTAATATAATCCCTTTAACCAAATATTATAGATTAAACTCGAGGCATGTTTATTGTCATCCTCTTCATAATTTAATCCGGGTTTACTTGATCCATGAGTAGACTATTAATAACAAATCATTATTTGAGCACGGCCATGCATTTTATAGTCTCACTCAATCAAGAGGCCAATAATATCTCTCCTATTTGATAGGAGGGTTAAATCCTTTATCTATCATTCATATTTCTCATACGATTCACAATATACCCGATGTCCACTTTTATCATTACCCGGTCAAAGGTAACTTTTAATGTAGTCAAAGTATATTATCCTCGTATAGAAATATAATGATCTCAAGTCGAAGGATCATTACACCATTATCACTGTGAGTCTTTCCTATGACTTAATTAACATGAAGAATCTCACGGTGGGTCTGTCCAGTGCATGTACCCTACATGTACCTATGTATTGACTTTAGTATCTCCATACTTATAACCAATGAGATGTGGTTATCAGTCAAAAACATACTAGTCCATTTATGTATTATTATTGTCCTGTATAATAATACTCGACTAGGGACCTTTAAGAATATGATATATATTATATAATCTCAAATTCAAGTTATAAACTTAAACTATATAATGTGTATCATTATTCTAAGGACATTTATTATGCTAACAAATATCGCAGTAATTAGAGTCATAATAAATACATTTATTTAATAATCAAATGACATAAGATTTATTCGAGAAACAATGTATTGCCTCTAGGGCACCTACACTAACAAACACATAGCCCCGTGTATATATTTCTAGAAACACCGGATCCTCTTGTTCGGGCACTTGCAATATTTTTCCCTCAAAAAATTTAATTTCACGCCACCTTTAACCAAAGCATCATCCCTTTCCTCAAATGAGAGCGTCGGATCCCGGCCAATGACGTAACCAAAGATTTTTTACGCTAATTTCTTCACTCAAAATTACCGCCTCTCCAATAACCGAAAGCCCCGTCAACATGTACACATCTTCAAGTGTCACCATCACCTCCCCGAAAGTAAAGTGGAATGTGTTGGTTTCCGACCTCCAACGCTCCACTAATGACGTAATTAAAGACACATCATTTTGCATAATGGCTCTCGGATTAGCAAACATTCCGAAGCCCCAATGTTCTAAAAGACGAATTTGATATGGCTCTAATTCCCATTGACTAAGCAATGAGGTACTTTGACGGATTGTAAGTTTATCTCGATGATCCCCAACCCATATTCTACTACTAATATGGTTATCTTGGTCGGTAAGAAGAGAACGTTCAACCGGACCGCAAAAATTTTCCATCTAAAATCCAACACATATAAAAAACTTTAATCCAAACTACAAAATACATACAAAAAAAAATCCAAACTTTATCCACAAATTCAACCTTTAATCCAATAAATTTTAATCCTAATAATTCAAAAATTATCCACAAATTCGAACCCTAATTCGAAAATTATCCACAAATTCGAACCCTAATTCGAAAATTATCCACAAATTCGAACCCTAATTTGAAATTAATCCATAAATTCGAACCCTATTTCGAAATAATCCAAGAATTCGAAATGTACATACATGCATACATGTACACAAATCTACAATTAGATGATGTTGATGATATATACATACATACATACATGTTCACAAATCTACACACATATTAACAATTAGATGACATATAGATACAAGAAATAGACACGAAATTACTCACTTTATATGGAGAAATGATGAAAATGATGATGATTTACTTCTGATTCCGGTGGATTTGTGATTTCCGGTGGTTTGTGGATGATTTACTCACTTAATATTTTGAAAATGATGTAAATGCAACCACAATACGCTCTATTATGTTATTTTGTAAAATAAACCCGTTTTTCGTTAAAAAAAACCATTTACGCTATATAATATGGCGTGGGTAGACCGGCCACGTGGTAGATTTAGGGATAAAATGGGAATAAAGCTTACGCTCTATAATATAGCGGAGTACGCTATATAATTTAGCGTAAGCTTTTTAATCCCAGCTGTCCATTTTTTTAGTGGATGGCTATAGATGGGTTGGATCAATATTAAAAAATATCCAACTGTGGTTGTAGAAGGGGTCTATATATATATAGGGTCTTACTCAAATGAGAATCCCCACTATGCTGAGACGTGAAATCTAATCCTAGCCACACATTTTTTATATCTAAACTAAATCCTAGCCCCACAATTAATATTTCAGATTTTATTTTTTATCCTTCATCTAATCCACCATTATCTTCTACCATCATCTTCTTCCCTACCCGTGTCACCAACTCCGGTCACTATCTCCGACGACCAATTCCGGACATCCCAGAAAATCACCATCGTTTAATAGAAAATCACCACACTGCCGCCACCTCCGGCCACCACGCTACCGCCGCCACCACCAACAAAAATCATCGGCTATAAAAAAAAATCACCACACTACCGCTAACTCCGACCACCACACTGCTGCCATCACCAAACAATCACCGCCTGCATACAAAAAATCACCACGACCAAAACCACCACATCGCCGCCGCCAACTCCGGCCACCACCAACAAATAACCAACCGCAGCCCAAAAATCGGCCACAAGATCCACCACTCCACCTTCTCCATCCTCATTCAAACCACCATTCTCATGCCATAGACAAATCACCACGAAGTACAAAAATCCGGCATCAATTCCAAACTAAATCAGAAAATCACCTCCGACGACTTTTTCCAAATTCAAAAATCACCCGAGAGGTCGATAAAATCCTTCCGAGCCAAAATAATCAGAGCAGCAGTTTTCACGTTGAGATCGGAAGCGTGAGTCGCCGGCGAAGCGACGATGAAGTCTTCGGCAGGTCGTACACGATTGGTTCGTTTGAGTACGTTGTCGTTGAGGAGTTCGAGGTTCCGATTGGAGAGGCGCGCACGCACCGGAGAGACATCTCTGACAAGGATTCCACTGGAATTAAGGTGTCAGTTCTGGTGGCGCCGGGAGATGAAATGGTGGCGAAGGTGGCCGGAGAGAGAGGGAGCTGGGTGTGTGTTAGGTCGTGTTTTGTGTGTGTAGTGCATGTGTGTATTGTGTATGTATGTGTGGTGGGTGTGTATCTGTCTGTGGTGGGTGTGTATATGTGTGTGTTTAATATGTATGATTAGGATTTAAAGTGGTGTAAAAATTGTGGGCTAAGATTAGATCTCAGTTCTTACCATAATATAAGGTTCTCATCTCATTTGAGTAAGATCATATATATATATATAACGCTCCAATGAGAACACTGTTAGTATAAGAACAGTGAGAACACATATTTTCACCACATTTCAAGCTATTTTAAAGGATCTCGCTAGGGGCACCTTCAAAAAAATGTCTTAAAATTCTACCCTCTATCCATTCATAAAAAAAATTTTAAAAAAATTAACAAAAAATTTTAAAAAAACTACTGCCACGTCATCATTTTTAATTTTTTTTAAAAAAAAAATAATTTTTTTTTGATGAATGGATAGAGGGTAGAATTATAAGATTTTTTCGTATTGGGTGCCCCTGGCGGGGCCCTTTAGAATAGCTTGAAATGTGATGTTCTCATTGTTCTCCAACATTTACATGTTCTCACCTGAATCTTACCCTATATATATATATTATATATAGGTAAGTGCTCAAATGAGAACTGAGACCCATTATCAACCAGACACTTTTTATACATACGTTAAATCTTGATCGCACAATTTGGATCTTATCCATCTCACTTCCTCCCCCGACATTCATTTCATTTCTCATCCATTCACTCTACCCACTATTCTTCTCCGTCCTTTTCTTCTTCCATCTCCGATGAGCTCTCTCCTGCACCATCACATCAAATTATCTCGATCTCTTATCTCCATCGATAACATTGCTCCATCTTCGTTGAACTATGTTCATACCATTACATCCTTTTTATTCGACTTTGTATCTCTATCGCCACTGTACCTATCATCACCGCCTCTATTATACCATTACCATCACAATACTACCAATTTAAGCATCGTCATGACACACTATCCATATTTTTTCACATTTTTTGTTTAAATCTCCTAAATTTTGGCTAAGAGCTAATATCTTCTGGTTTTTTATGGTAAACCATCCACTAATCTATATAAATCTCTTTATTTGAGTGTAATTCACTAAATTCTACATACAACTCACATTTCTTAATTACAAATCACTTTTTCATTTGGTAATTTATGTAATTCACTAAATTTTACGTACAAATCACCTTTCTTAATTATAAATCACTTTTTCATTTGGTGATTTATTTAAGGCTATATGGTGATTTGCATACAGAATTACTGGTAATTTGCATACAGAATTGTAGATGATTTAAACTTAAGTGATTATTTATGATCGATCTCAATATGATGCTCTCAGTGACTAGTATTAGTCGATGATGTTTTGCGATGCATTAGATGGATAAAAGGTAAGTAAAGAAATTATCGGAGTGACTCGACAATGATGGTAATGGAGGATGTGATTTTATTGAGATGACAATGATTATAAGGGATGAAGGGATGTGCTTGTTGGTAGAAGATTTAATGGAGATCGAGAAAGAATAATAGTGGTTGTTGGTGGATGAGAGTAAAAAAAATGATGATTGTACGTACTGTGGTGATTTCTTGTTTGGATGAAAAATTGAATGAAGATATAGATGTTGTGATATGACGATGGGGATTGTGATGATGGTTATGACTTGTGGTGTGGTGGAAGAAGGCAGTAATGTAGAGTGCGGTGTCGGCTAGTGATGTTGTGTTTGTCGGCTAGGTATTTATAAATGTTAATATCTTCAACTAAAAGTAATGTAAAAAAAGCAATCAACTAATTACCATTAATTTTATTATGTTAATATGAAAATGTTATTTTAAATTAAAAAAGTATTGTCTTTTAATTCGAGAGGAAATATTAATGATCAAAAGATATGATACGATTGATATTTTTAGGTGTTTATAAAAGGTAATATCTGTAACTAAAAGTAATTGTGAAAAAGGTAATCGACTAATTATCATTTATTTTATTATGTTAATCGACTAATTACCATTAATTATATTATGTTATTATTTATTTTAGGTGTTACATTTTTTTTTGAAAATTATGATGTGATATTTTCGGGTATATATTAATGATTCTAATCGACTAATTATCGTTAATTATATTATGTTATTATTTATTTTAAGTGTTATATTTTTCTTGAAAATTATGGTGTGATATTTTCGGCTATATTTTAATGATTGTAAGATTTGCTTTAAATTAAAAATGTAACGTATTTTAATTCGAAAGTAGGTGTCAATAATATTTTAATGTAAATATTAATGATCGAAAGATATGATACGATTTATGTTTTTAGATGTTTATAAAATGTAATATTTTCAACTAAAAGTAAATGTGAAAAAGGCAATCGACTAATTACCATTAATTATATTATGTTATTATTACTAATTACCATTAATAATATTATGTTATTATTTATTTTAGGTGGATTTATTTTTCTTTATAATGAAGGGTAAATAAGTAAATTCACGAAGTACAAAAAAATAGGTACCAAAAACCAAGTACCAAAAAACAGGTACCGAAACTTTTAATGTTTCGGCTTTTATATAATAGTATAGTATAGATTACTGATAACACTATATCTTTCGACATTAAGAAACCCAAAAATACTATTTAAACTATATATCCAATTATTAATAAAATAGACACCCAAAAAAAATCAAATAAACTATATTTTTCAATCAGTAATAAAATATAAAAAACTTTTACATTCTAAGGGCTATATGCCAATCTATCTCTACTATTATATAAAAACTGAAACATTAAAAGTTTGGTCGATCGGTACAGTACCTGTTGATTTTACTTATTTATCCTTACTTAATGATACATTTTATTTTACTTAATTATTTTTACTTAATTATTTATAGTTACTAATAACTAATAAATTTCCTTTGTTAGGTAAAACATGTTACCTTTTTCAGTTTTTCATAACTAATCAGTTTCATTTTTTTCGTAAAAAACATTATCTTTTATATTTTAACTAACTAAATTTTTTCCTTTTCTTGAAACACAAAGAGCAATTCTATTTAATAAAATAAAAGATTATAATTATGATTACTAATAAGTAACCAATTATCTCTTTTAGCTAAAATACGTTAAATTTTTTATTTTCTAATTTTTTTCCCAATAAAACCTATTCGGGTAGCTTTATTTAAGTAAAATGTTTTCTTTTTCGGGTAAAACATGTTATCTTTTTTATTTTTCATTAACTAATCAATTTCCTTTTTCACGTATTAAAATGCAGTATCTTATATATTTTATCTAACTAAAATAAAGGATGTTACCTTTTCTATTTTTCAATAACTAATCAATTTTGTTTTCACCTACGTAAAATATATTATCTTTTATATTTTAACTAAAATTTTTCATTTTCTAAAAACACAATGAGCAATTCTATTTAGGATATTTACCAAGAATACTAGATTTAAAGTTTCTTTTTGCAAAAATACCACCTTCCTTAATAAATTGCAATTTTACCAAAACAAAGTTTCAAATTGCAAAAATACTAGGCCCCTCCTCCCCCCTGCACAGACGCCGCCGACTTTGTACTTTTTTTTTTTTTAAGATGGGGGCTATTTGGGTGGATTTTTGTTTGCAGCCACATTCAATCAAATTCAACTAAATGCAACCAAATGCAACTTTTTTTAAAAAAGGTGGGGTGATTTTGGTTGCAAGGCCCCGCCAGGGGCAATATTCAACTAAATGATTTTGGGTTCCAAGGCCCCGCCAGGGGCAATATTCAACCAAATCAACTATTTTCAACTATTTTCAACTGTTTTCAACTATTTTCAACTAGTTGCAACTATTTTCAACTACTTTCAACTAGTTACAACTAGTTGCAACTACATATTATTGGTTTGAGTGATTTTGGGTTCCAAGGCCCCGCCAGGGGCAATATTCAACCAAATCAACTATTTTCAACTATTTTCAACTAGTTGCAACTATTTTCAACCAGTTACAACTTGTTGCAACTACTTTCAACTAGTTACAACTACATATTATTGGTTTGGGTGATTTTGGTGGATTTGGGTTGCAAGGCCCCGCAGGGGCATATTCAACTGAATGCAACTGAAATCAGAAATTAAGTTGCTGATTTCAGGTTCCATTTATATATATATATATATATATATATATATATATATATAATAGAGTCCAAAAATGAGATCGAAAATGACAACTGACAAATGGAACTTGAAATCAGAAATTTAGTTGCATTCAGTTGCAATTAGTTGCAAATTTAGTTGAATATGCACCTGCGGGGCCAGGAAACCTAAATCCACCAAAATATCACTCATCTTAGATATATATATATATATATATAGGGTCACGCTCTATGGAGAACCACACTAAACTGAGAACCGGAGAACTCTAATAAGTTCAGCAGCGGAACTTTAAGTTCAACAGTGGAACTTTAAGTTCAGCAATAGAATATTTATTGAAAAAAGTAAGTTCAGTCGTAGAACTTTGTAGAAAAAGCAAGTTCAGTTGTAGAACTTTTAATGTCATATGCAAAATTTTGAAAAAGAAGCAAGTTCAATTGTAGAAATTTTAATTTCATGTGCATAATTTTGAAATTCAATAGCAGGGCACTATATTTTTATTACGAAACAAAATATGTTCTACAGTAGGATCCAGTGGTTCTCCGGTTCTCTTTTAGATAATGGTTCTCATTTGAATCAACCCCTATATGTATATATGGGTTGGACTCCATAGCAAACACCTTATATAACAAACAACAAAGAACACATCATATCTAATAGATCCATTGCCCCTGGCGGGGCCACCCAATACAAAAAGTTCTTATTTTTTAGGCTCTATCCATCCAGCAAAAAAAAAAAAAAAATTTGAAAATTTACTGTTCACTGATGACGTCATGATGACGTCATCAGTGACGTCATCGATGAACAGTAAATTTTCAAATTTTTTTTTTGCTGGATGGATAGAGCCTAAAAAAATAAGAACTTTTTGTATTGGGTGCCCCTGGCGGGGCCAATGGATCTATTGGAATAAATGATTTTATAGTGTTCTTTATTGTTTGTTATATAAGAGTGTTCTTTATGGAGCAAAGGCCTATATATATATATATATATATAATAGAGTTCAAAAATGAGGTCGAAAATGACAACTGACAAATGGAACTTGAAATCAGAAATTTAGTTGCATTCAGTTGCAATTAGTTACAAATTTAGTTGAATATGCCCCTGCGGGGCCAGGAAACCTAAATCCACCAAAATATCACTCATCTTAAATATATATATATATATATATATATATATATATATATATATATATATATATATATATATATATATACATAATAGAGTTCAAAAATGAGGTCGAAAATGACAATTGACAAATTGAACTTGAAATCAGAAATTTAGTTGCATTCAGTTGCAATTAGTGAATATGCCCCTGCGGGGCCATGAAACCCAAATCCACCAAAATAGCTCCCACCTCAAAAAAAAAAAAAGTGTGAAGTCGCGCGGCAGTGTTGATAGGGGGAGGAGAGAGAAATTGAGGAAAGGAGAAGGGGGAGAATTAGGGTTATGGTTAGTATTTTTGCAATTTGAAACTTAGTTTAGTAAAATTGTAAATAGTCTTTCTTAACAAAAGTAAATGTGCAAAAATTTACTTTTTCCTATTTATTTTTCAAAAGAGCCCTTCTATTTAATGAAATAAAATATTATAATTATAATTACTAATAATTAACCAATTACCTTTTTTAGCTAAAATATGTTACCATTTCTTTTCTTTTTTTCTCCATAAAACCTATTCGGGTAGCTTTATTTTAGTAAAATATTTTCTTTTTCGGATAAAACATGTTACATTTTCTATTTTTCAATAACTAATCAATTTACTTTTTCATGTAAAATAGAATATTTTTTATATGTTATCTAACTAAAACTTTTCTTTTTCTAAAAACACCATGAGTAATTCTATTTAATAAAATAAAATATTTTGATTGCTAATAATTAATCAATTGCCTTTTTTAGCTAAAATATGTTACGTTTTCCATTTTTTCATTGTTTTCCAGTAAAACTATTTGGATAGCTTTATTTAAGTAAAATAAAATAACCATATTATAATAACTAATAATTAACCGATTAGTTTTTTCATCTAAAATAATTCATCTTTTCGATATATTACGTTTTCCAGCTAAAACATTTCATCTTTTCGATATTTTCAAACTAAAATCCATCATTTTCTGAAAAAATGACGGACAACTTACATATAATTATTATTAGATCATATCATTTAAAATTGTAAGCCTACAAAATTCATCATGACTTAAAATTTTTAATTCAAATAAAAAAAATCATTATATTAAAGAACATCCATGTATCGCACGAATTTTTAGCCAGTACATTTAAATACATTAACACATGTATGTTGATGTGCAAATACGTTTTTTTAAGTCAAAAAATTTAATAATAAAAAAACCATAAAACATCTATGAAAACAATATTTTAATGAACACATACTAGCTATAATAAATCAAATAAACCATTTTTTTACATTAAGAAGCATTACTCACTTTCCTCGCTGTAACGTACAAACTTTTTCAAGAGATAATTTAATTAATGATTGAGTGTAGTCGTGTTAACCCCGTAAATCTAATTCATAATTGTTATAGGGAGAATACTGTATAACAATAGTTTGGAGGTTGGCTGGAATCATGGAGCAAAATACGGATATTTTGCTAAGAATACGAAGAACACGGTGGGAGATTGGTGATTTTTTGTGGCTGATCTTGTTTGTTGATATTTCAGGGGTGAACTGTCAATCATCCTTTACAAGATGCCTACGTACCTTATTTATAGGGATCAAGCCATACGTAGTTCTTTTGGAGAAGAAGTTACTAAGACGGGCTAGGGTTTCTATGGGCTCGACTAGGCCCGAATCCACTAGATGTTTTTTTGGGCTGATATATTTTACCCATTTATCCTGCTCATGACCCATGACCCATTAAAGGTTGCCTATGGCTAACATGATGCTCGGATTGTATGGCCTCACTGGCGAGGCTAATGGAGAAGCTACGTGGCCTCGCATGCGACCTCGCTGGTCTATTCATGCGAGGTGGTCCACGCTGTACGGAGATAATCACACTCACGCGACCTCGCTGGGTCTGACCGTAAGCCTTCATAATACATATGCTCTAGGCCTCGCTGGACCTCTAGGCCTCGCTGGACCTCTAGCCTTCATAAGAGTATTATAGGCCTCGTTGGACCTCTAGGCCACGCTGGACCTTGTAGAGAGAGTATTCTAGGCCTCGCTGGACCTCTAGGCCACGCTGGACCTCTAGGCCACGCTGGACCTTGTAGAGAGACGTGCATGATAGATGTTATCCCATACTATGGACTTTGCTGGCGAACTCGACACGCAGCTTGGGGTCGCAAACTTCCACATTGTGCTTGATAGTATATTGGAATGACTCCTGGTGATGGGTTTTAGTGACCCAATCTTCATCTCTAGGCCCATTATGAGTTGTGGACCGCTATTCTAGCCCATTAGGCCTACTTAGGGCTTATGCCAAGATTTGGGCATAACAACTACCCCCGAGTCCATATTGCCATTGGAAATGCGATGTGGACTCAAAAAACTCCTTTGCCAAAAATTCCAATGCGAGGCCTGTGCTCGCTACTGATTGGGGTAGATGAAATCATAATTAATTCTTGAGTGCCTTGGGATAACATCGCGACCCCTATGAATTTGAATGGTTTCTAACAGCTGTGTGTCTCGAGATCTGCTCTCAGCCGCTAGAATGATGTGTGTCTTTCAATTAATGCGAAGCCATGTATAAGTGAGCGATGGTGACCTCGAAGGGTACTTCCAAGCGCCATGTGGTTCTGCAGGGACTTTGAGAGGCAACCCCATAGGGCCTTGCAGTCATAAATTGTTATAATTATATCTTCTGTCTGACTGATGTGTGAGCTCGGGCTTTCACATGTATCCTCAGGTCTTCTTAAAGTATGATGAGAGGACTCTCCTCTACTCCTTGTTATTATGATGAGAGGACTCTTTGCTATCTCATATGCTGTGAGGCCTCCTTGCAGCTTCATACATTGTGAGGCCTCGTTGTAGCCTCATACGTTGCGAGGCCTCCTTGTAGCCTCATACGTTGCGAGGCCTCAATGCAGCCTCATATGTTGCGAGGCCTCCTTGCAGCCTCATACGTTGCGAGGCCTCCTTGCAGCCTCATACGTTGTGAGGCCTCCTTGTAGCCTCATACGTTGTGAGGCCTTCTCGCAGCCTCATACATTGTGAGGCCTCCTCGCAGGCTCATACGTTGTGAGGCCTCCTCCTGCTGATATAATGAGAGGACTCCTCTATACATGTATATGCGAGAACACTTTGTTTTTTTTAATAAGCCACATGTGCTCCTATTAGTCCACACGCTGACCCCTATTCGTCTTTTTCATTTTAATTAGTTGATCATGCTGCCCCACTTTTTAACTTCCTTTTGATCCTTGATTCTGTGGCCTCGTATTCCACCTTTTTTTATAGCCTTGTAGACAGATTGCATCCATCATGTTGCTGGGCTCTAGCCCCGGCTCGCATATGCTAGCTGGTGGGCTATGAATCTTTGAAAACTGATAATTTTGAATTTTTTCAAGTGCTTTGGGATACCTGATTGAGTCTTCATTTGCTCCAATTTTCTTATAGACTGATTTTAACACATGCCTAGAGATAGCTCCACACCGTATATACTTACGCACTGACCCATCATCGCCAATGGGGTTAAGTCGTCTCGCATCGTAAGATATCGGGCTTGCGGCCTTACAACGCTATGTGCGGCCTCGCCACGCTAGTTGCTGGCTTTGTCTTGTAATTCTTCAAATGTCCCACTAAAAGAGGTGTTTATGTAATGGCACTACCCCCCGAGTCCTCATTATCATCGTTGATATGATGAGGAATCAAAGTGTTTCAGCAATCTTCTTGTATTGTTTGGAGTTAACAACATTTGTAATGAAGAGAATTTTGATGTGACCCCGCTATGAGTTCTCCTTCAGATTGGGGCAATGTATGTTGATATTAGTGAAGTCCATACCAAGCAGGGGGCTTGTTTGATAGATGCTCTTCCTGGTGTACTAAGGTAGTTGAGGACATCCTTATTGCCGCCAAGGATCGGGGGCGTCCCCCCTCTCCTCGACGTAGAGGTATTTCACCAAGAAGCATCTCATGTAGAGGCATCTCATTGATCTCGATAGCCATACCATATAGGGGTCTAGTTGAGTCTTCACATGCCCTCCTTTGCTTATAGACTGACTTTAATGCATGCATAGAGATAGCTCCACGTTGTGTAGATTTACGGACTGATCCATTATCGCCAATGGGGCAAAGAGGCCTTACATTGCAAGATAACGGGTTTGCGACCTCGCAAAGCTAGGTGTCACCTTGTCCATAAATCCCATCTTCCTATAGACTTCATATGTAAGGACATTGACTGCGCTCCCATTATCCACGAGGACCCTCTAGATATTTTGAGATCCTATGCGAACTCGAACAACTAGAGATTCATAGTAGGGATAATGAACCCACTTCGCATCCTCCTCGGTGAGCATGATATTTGTACCCTCCCCTTTGAAGAGCTTTGGGGTCTCTCCTGAAGGTGATGTACATTAGTGAGGGGTCGCTCTTTGGCCTCGTGAGCATACCTCTCCCTGACCTTGTTGCTATCACCCAAAATATGGGGTCCTCCAATAATCACATGGATACTACCAACACGCTCTTCTCTTTTTTTGTGAGGCTCTTCCTTTTGCCCAATTGGTGGCACATCATTGTATCCAAGGCCTGACTCAGCACTGTGCTTTTTCACCTCTCGAACTACCCACTCAGTTAGCTTCCCATTATGAATTTGCTCCTTGAGTTGCCTACAATCCGTAGTATCATGCCTTGTCTATTCATGAAAGACACAATATTTACGAGTATCTCTGGTTGCTCGGATATTCATGGGTGAGTCTTCTTAAACATCCCCTTGTCAACATTAACTGCATAGATGTGATCAATGGAGGCCACTAAAGGTGTGGACTGACCCTCATTCCATCCACTTTGAGCTCACGGTGGTGACCTCCTTTCCGGACTGCGCCCCCTCCTCTTTGGGCTCTCACTGTGATCCCATCTTCGCCTAGGGCTCCAAGAGTCCTTCCTCTTCACTCCCTTGCTCCTACTTCCACTATTGCTAGCAACATTATTCTTTTTGAGGTCCTCCATCGATTTTTCATTCCATTTGTAAGGCTCGGCCTCCTTCTAGAACTCAAAGAGAGTACTAGGTGTTTGTGCCTACAACTTCTTCCAGAACTTGGTGCCCTCTCTCAGCCCAGCAATAAGAAAATTTTTAATGGCCTCGCCATTTGCTCCTCGTACCATAGGGTCCTCGGCGTTAAACCTCTTGAAGTAGTCCTGTAGGGTCTCACCCTCCTTCTGTTTAATGTTCGCCAGGGTAATACATGAGCTGCATAGAGCATTGAGGACAAAAAATTCTTAATGAAAATGTCCACGAACTGCTCCCAGGACTCTATAGTGATGTGAGCCCCTAGTTTATAGAATCACTGTTGGGCACTACCCCTCAATGAGGCCGCAAATAACCTACACCTAGCCAATAGTGAGACCCGGTACACATCCATATCATTGTTGAATCGAATAACAAACTCTGTAGGGTATGTGTCTCCATTATAAGTCACATCTGGGTTAATACTCCGGAATATAGTGGGAAGCAGAGTGGTCCTGATCTCTTGAGTGAAAGGCGAGGCCGGACCCATGGGGTTAAGGATCCCCTTATCTGCATTTCTCTTATCTAAGGCCTTCTTTAGATCCTCTAGCCTGTAGTCTCCAACCCTGGTCTTCTTATCTTCAACTTTTTTCTTTCCCTTTCCCGTGTTGTCATGGTAGGATTGGGTCTTCTTGGGAGCTCTAGACTCCTCTTGATCCTCCTTGCGATTCAAGGGGTCAGGTTTGTACTTCAATTGCTCACGCTCTCGATGAGGAGAGGGGGGTCGTTCCAAACCTTGGCTCCAAGCCTGGGATCGCTTATACTTCTTGTCAGCTGTAAGTTTTCCGAGCATGAGGCAGAGATCATGCTCTGCTAACCTTTCCAAGACGATCAAAGACACTAACTGACCTCCCCTTGAATGAGGCGGCCTCATGCTGCAACCCCTCCTTTGTCTTAGTAGCCTCTATATCCTCCTCATGCTCGTGGCTGTTCTCCTCCTAATAGGTCTTGGGCCTCTTCTTGGTATTCCTCTTCGCGCCCCTTGAGCTGTACTGCTTCTCCACTTTAGTCATCATTTCTTGCACTGCTAACACCTTCTCGGGCCCATCCTCATCCTCTCTCCTGGAGGGATCACTCTTGGGGGATCGCCTTTGGGTATCTTGTGTGACCCCGGGGTCTCCCCGTTGTTGTGCCCTCCGTTCTTCTTCTTGTTTGGCTTCGTCATCGCTTCTCCCAACCTAAAGACTAGGCCCCTCCTTCTAGCGCCAAATGTTATAGGGAGAATATTGTATAACACTATTTTGGAGGCTTGCTGGAATCATGGAGCAAAATACGGATATTTCGCTAAGAACACGAAGAACACGGAGGGAGATTGGTGATTTTTTGTGGTTGATCTTGTTTGTTGATATTTCAGGGGTGAACCGTCAATCATCCTTTACAAGATGCCTACGGACCCTATTTATAGGGATCAAGCCATATGTAGTTCTCTTGGAAAAGAAGTTACTAAGATGGGCTAGGGTTTCTATGGGCTCGACTAGGCCTGAATCCACTAGACGTCTTTTTGTGCTGATATATTTTACCCATTTATCCTACTCATGACCCATGGCCCATTAAAGGTTACCTATGGCTAACATGATGCTCGGATTGTATGGCCTCACTAGCGAGGCTAATGGAGAAGCTACGTGGCCTCGCATGCGACCTCGCTGGGCTATTCATGCGAGGTGGTCCACGCTGTACGGAGATAATCACACTCACGCGACCTCGCTGGGCTTGACCGTAAGCCTTCATAATACATATGCTCTAGGCCTCGCTGGACCTCTAGGCCTCGCTGGACCTCTACCTTCATAAGAGTAGTATAGGCCTCGCTGGACCTCTAGGCCTCGCTAGACCTTGCAGAGACAGTATTCTAGGTCTCGCTGTACCTCTAGGCCACGCTGGACCTTACAGAGAGAGTATTCTAGGCCTCGCTGGACCTCTAGGCCACGCTGGACCTTGTAGAGAGTCGTGCATGATAGATGCTATCCCATACTAGGGACTTTGCTGGCGAACTCAACCCGCAGCTTGGGGTCGCAAACTTCCACATTGTGCTTGATAGTATATTGGAATGACTCCTGGTGATGGGTTTTAGTGACCCAATCTTCATCTCTAGGCCCATTATGAGTTGTGGGCCGCTATTCTAGCCCATTAGGCCTGCTTAGGGCTTATGCCAAGATTTGGGCATAACAATAATGTATCCAAAAAAATAATTTTATTACTAATATTCAATCAATTTATTTAACAAAAGAAAAAATATTCAATCAATACTACTGTTAACGGCGGAATTTGGTGATAACAGATTTCGGAGGTTGTTGGAATAACGAAACTATGAAAATAGGGGGATTTGGGATTTTGGATGTTTGGGGCTGGACTTGAGAGGTGTCTCGACTTGTTAGATGTGTCGGATCCTTTTCCAAGATGCCTGCGTACCTTATATTTATAAGGATCAACCCAACGCAGTTCTGTTAAAAGGATTGGTTTTTAATCCCTATGATTGTTAAGGGATGTATTTTGGGAATTAGTAGATTTTATCTCTTTGAATTATATTCGCGTTAGGATACCTTCTTGATTTGAAGGATATCGTTTGGAGATATTTTCTATTATTATTTGGAGATAATTCCTCGTTTCAGAGAGAGGAAATAATTAACTTGGGGATTAAGTTAATTATTATTAGATTCATATTTGGAAATTTGGGAGATATTAGAGGTAACCGAAAATATGGCGTAACAACTACCAAAGTTTCGCAAATCACGAACATGAAATGAAATAAATTATTACGAGAAAAAATAACCTACCAAAAATATAGGAGATAAAACCTAAAATTTAAAAATTCTTAATAAAGAAAGATTTATTAAACGTGAATAAAATTAATAGAACACAATCTATAACTTTTAAATTGATGAATAGTTGATAAAAACTTCGTACACATGTAATATAGGGAGCAACTTTAGTGAGAAACTCTTATAATTAGGGAGCAACTTTAGTGAGAACCTCTTATAATGAGAACTTAATCTTTAAAGCAAATCACCAAAATCCAGTAGAATCATAAAAAAATATTATTTTACATTGCCACGTCATCATGCTAATGTCAGCAGTGTGCCACGTCACTGCTGACGTCAGCATGACACAGAAGCACGATGACGTCAGTATTGGGTTACTCCAATACAAACCAAATTAAAATACAAACCTACAAACCACGTGAAATCACTAATATATTCACCTAAAATCACTAATACCCACCCCCACAAAACACATCCTGCCCCCACCCATCCACCCTCCACCCATCGCCAGCACACCACCTACCAATGCCACCACCACCTGTCATCGCCTCCATAGACCACCACCACCATGATTGTTTAGATACATACATACATACATCGTTACATACACACGCATACACAAACTTAGATCTGGAAAGTTTTGTTTTAATTGATCCGTTTTGTTGATTGTTTGTCGATTTGAGGTGGTTACATAGACTACTGGAGATGCTAGCTTTGTTTTGTGCCAATTCGTATCGAGTTTTGAGCTCAATTTGAACTCATCAGATTTTAAGGTCGCCGGATTTGAGGTGGTGGTGCGTCGCTGGTGGTGGTGATGGTGGCAGAGGACGATGAAGATGGTTCCCCTGCGTGGCTAGAGGTCGGAAATGAAGAGGAGCTGATCTGCATATTTCCAGTTCATCGGAAAATTCGAGCTCGCCGGAGAAGATAACCGAAGGTCATTGGAGAAGATGGCCGGAGGCGGGGGCGGGGGCGGGGGTGGGGGTGGGGGGGATGGGGGCTGGGTTTTTTTTTATTTTAGTAATTTTGGGTTTTTTACATTTTTTAAATTAAATATAAAATAGTTATTTTGATAATACAAATTAGTGATGGTTTGTAGGTTTGTATTTTAAGAGTGGTTTGTATTTGATCATTTGCATATATATATATATATATATATATATATATATATATATATATATATATATATATATATATATATATATATAGTAAGGCTCTAGAGAGAACATGCTTAAAAAGAGAACGAGAGAACAATATAAAATATTAATTTTTAAAATTTAAAAAAATTATAAATATGTTTATATCATTAATACAATTCTAAAAAACACAATTATCAACAACAAATATATGTGTAAAAAACTATTTGCGAGATTCTAAAGGAGATTCTTCATAATTTGTGAGATTCTAAAAGAGATTCTTAAAAATTTGTGAGATTCTAAAAAAGATTAAAAAAACAAAATTCTCATAAATATTTTTTTCCCAATAAATTATTGAAGTTTGAGAATCATAAAATGCATCGAAGAATATTTATAATTTTTCACAATTTTTAAATTAATTTTTTTGAGATGTTCTCTCGTTCTCTTTTTAAGCATGTTCTCTTTAGAACCTTGGCGCATATATATATATATATATATATATATATATATATATATATATATATATATATATATATATATATTTAAGTTCTATGGAGAACAAAATTTTAGAGGAGACCGGAGACCATATATCAATCAAAATATTGCAAAAACTTGTTCATTGAAAATCATATTCTACGAAAATTACTATATCATTTATTTCATTGAAAATCATATACGTTTTACAGGCAAATTTCATTAAAAATCTTGAAAATCATGTACGTTCTGCAAACAAAATATTGCAGAACATATTGTTATCCAAAACATGTTCAACTTGGAAATCATAGATAATTTTTAAGATTTTGAATGAAATAATAATGTTGATTGAACATTCTTTGCAAATGTATATGTTTTGAGTGCATATTGTAAGTGGTCTCCACGGTTCTCACTCAAATGTTGGTCTCCATAGAACATATATATATATATATATATATATATATATATATATATATATATATATATATATATATATATATATAGATATGAAAACTGGTCACATACTCCATATTATTAAAAATACGTACCAAGTCCATTGCCTTAGGATTGTCAAACTTGTCTTTCGGTTGTTGGAACATTTTCGGATCCTTGTTTGGTTTTGAGGGCGGCAAAATCTTTAATTTGGTAACATTATAGTACCAATCCATATACTCCTCTAGAGATATGGCATCCAAAGGTGACCCCAAATACCAACACCATTATGCACAAATCTATTCCAAAAACTATATATCGAGCATAATTGAGATAATGTTGATTCACAAAAGAATGTTTAGATCTCACCCTCAACCTTTCCATATCATCCGGCGGCGGTGGCATAATGTTTAATGGAAAACCAAACTGTCTTCCCACCCTTTCCAGAAGTTGATGTTCAACATCTTCAAAAAACACAACCGGCACATGAGCTACACCGGCTAAAAAGGCCCTCTGAAATTGGGGATTATAATGGCGATAGAAGCGAAGATATGACCTCCAATTAACCCATTTCGCATCAAAGTTATCAAACATCCTGCGATATGCATCAATATTATGATGGACATTAAAGTACTTAGATTTTCCTGGGCCAACGGGATCAACCGCCCATGCCAAAGCCCTAGGCCATATATATCGGGTTTGAGATGCTAGCATAGGTTGTCCCGGGCGCAACCTCACACGTGCCCAAAGCATCAATATTGTCAAGCATCCCGAAATGGACTTGCAATCCTTACGATTTGCCTCCCATAAATTCTTATATAGATAAGCAAGTGCTGCTGCACCCCAAACATACCCATAAATTCTAGAAGTATCAATCAACAAAGGAATTAATCTTGGATGAGAAACATTGTTTGATTTTGTGGGGAACAATATCGCCCCACACAAATAAAACACATAGCCCCGTGTACATATTTCTAGAAACACCGGATCCTTCTTGTTCGGGCACTTGCAATATCTTTCCCTCAAAAAATTTAATTTCACGCCACCTCTAACCAAAGCATCATCCCTTTCCTCAAATGAGAGCGTCGGATCCCGGCCAATGACGTAACCAAAGATTTTTTACGCTAATTTCTTCACTCAAAATTACCGCCTCTCCAATAACCGAAAGCCCCGTCAACATGTACACATCTTCAAGTGTCACCATCACCTCCCCGAAAGTAAAGTGGAATGTGTTGGTTTTCGACCTCCAACGCTCCACTAATGACGTAATTAAAGACACATCATTTTGCATAATGGCTCTCGGATTAGCAAACATTCCGAAGCCCCAATGTTCTAAAAGACGAATTTGATATGGCTCTAATTCCCATTGACTAAGCAATGAGGTACTTTGACGGATTGTAAGTTTATCTCGATGATCCCCAACCCATATTCTACTACTAATATGGTTATCTTGGTCGGTAAGAAGAGAACGTTCAACCGGACCGCAAAAATTTTCCATCTAAAATCCAACACATATAAAAAACTTTAATCCAAACTACACAATACATACAAAAAATATCAAAACTTTATCCACAAATTCAACCTTTAATCCAATAAATTTTAATCCTAATAATTCAAAAATTATCTACAAATTCGAACCCTAATTCGAAAATTATCCACAAATTCGAACCCTAATTCGAAAATTATCCACAAATTCGAACCCTAATTTGAAATTAATCCATAAATTCGAACCCTATTTCGAAATAATCCAAGAATTCGAAATGTACATACATGCATACATGTACACAAATCTACAATTAGATGATGTTGATGATATATACACACATACATGTTCACAAATCTACACACATATTAATAATTAGATGACATATAGATACAAGAAATAGACACGAAATTACTCACTTTATATGGAGAAATGATGAAAATGATGATGATTTACTTCTGATTCCGGTGGATTTGTGATTTCCGGTGGTTTGTGGATGATTTACTCACTTAATATTTTGAAAATGATGTAAATGCAACCACAATACGCTCTATTATGTTATTTTGTAAAATAAACCCGGTTTTCGTTAAGAAAACCATTTACGCTATATAATATAGCGTGCGTAGACCGGCCACGTGGTAGATTTAGGGATAAAATGGGAATAAAGCTTACGCTCTATAATATAGCGGAGTACGCTATATAATTTAGCGTAAGCTTTTTAATCCCAGCTGTCCATTTTTTTAGTGGATGGCTATAGATGGGTTGGATCAATATTAAAAAATATCCAACTGTGGTTGTAGAAGGGGTCTCTCTATATATATATATATAGGGTCTTACTCAAATGAGAATCCCCACTATGCTGAGACGTGAAATCTAATCCTAGCCACACATTTTTTATATCTAAACTAAATCCCAGCCCCACAATTAATATTTCAGATTTTATTTTTTATCCTTCATCTAATCCACCATTATCTTCTACCATCATCTTCTTCCCTACCCGTGTCACCAACTCCGGTCACTATCTCCGACGACCAATTCCGGATATCCCAGAAAATGACCATCGTTTAATAGAAAATCACCACACTGCCGCCACCTCCGGCCACCACGCTACCGCCGCCACCACCAACAAAAATCATCGGCTATAAAAAAAATCACCACACTACCGCTAACTCCGACCACCACACTGCTGCCATCACCAAAAAATCACCGTTTGCATACAAAAAATCACCACGACCAAAACCACCACAAACCACCACATCGCCGCCGCCAACTCCGGCCACCACCAACAAATAACCAACCGCAGCCCAAAAATCGGCCACAAGATCCACCACTCCACCTTCTCCATCCTCATTTAAACCACCATTCTCATGCCATAGACAAATCACCACGAAGTACAAAAATCCGGCATCAATTCCAAACTAAATCAGAAAATCACCTCCGACGACTTTTTCCAAATTCAAAAATCACCCGAGAGGTCGATAAAATCCTTCCGAGCCAAAATAATCAGAGCAGCAGTTTTCACGTTGAGATCGGAAGCGTGAGTCGCCGGCGAAGCGACGATGAAGTCTTCGGCAGGTCGTACACGATTGGTTCATTTGAGTACGTTGTCGTTGAGGAGTTCGAGGTTCCGATTGGAGAGGCGCGCACGCACCGGAGAGACATCTCTGACAAGGATTCCACTGGAATTAAGGTATCAGTTCTGGTGGCGCCGGGAGATGAAATGGTGGCGAAGGTGGCCGGAGAGAGAGGGAGCTGGGTGTGTGTTAGGTCGTGTTTTGTGTGTGTAGTGCATGTGTGTATTGTGTATGTATGTGTGGTGGGTGTGTATCCGTGTGTGGTGGGTGTGTATATGTGTGTGTTTAATATGTATGATTAGGATTTAAAGTGGTGTAAAAATTGTGGGCTAAGATTAGATCTCAGTTCTTACCATAATATAAGGTTCTCATCTCATTTGAGTAAGATCATATATATATATATAACGCTCCAATGAGAACACTGTTAGTATAAGAACAGTGAGAACACATATTTTCACCACATTTCAAGCTATTTTAAAGGATCTCGTTAGGGGCACCTTAAAAAAAATGTCTTAAAATTCTACCCTATATTCATTCATAAAAAAAATTTAAAAAAAATTAACAAAAAAATTAAAAAAAAGCTACTGTCACGTCATCATTTTTAAATTTTTTTTTTTAAAAAAAAATTAAACTTTTTTTTTGATGAATGGATAGAGGGTAGAATTATAAGATTTTTTCGTATTGGGTGCCCTGACGGGGCCCTTTAGAATAGCTTGAAATGTGATGTTCTCATTGTTCTCCAACATTTACATGTTCTCACCTGAATCTTACCCTATATATATATATTATATATAGGTAAGTGCTCAAATGAGAACTGAGACCCATTATCAACCAGACACTTTTTATACATACGTTAAATCTTGATCGCACAATTTGGATCTTATCCATCTCACTTCCTCCCCCGACATTCATTTCATTTCTCATCCATTCACTCTACCCACTATTCTTCTCCGTCCTTTTCTTCTTCCATCTCCGATGAGCTCTCTCCTGCACCATCACATCAAATTATCTCGATCTCTTATCTCCATCGATAACATTGCTCCATCTTCGTTGAACTATGTTCATACCATTACATCCTTTTTATTCGACTTTGTATCTCTATCGCCACTGTACCTATCATCACCGCCTCTATTATACCATTACCATCACAATACTACCAATTTAAGCATCGTCATGACACACTATCCATATTTTTTCACATTTTTTGTTTAAATCTCCTAAATTTTGGCTAAGAGCTAATATCTTCTGGTTTTTTATGGTAAACCATCCACTAATCTATATAAATCTCTTTATTTGAGTGTAATTCACTAAATTCTACATACAACTCACATTTCTTAATTACAAATCACTTTTTCATTTGGTAATTTATGTAATTCACTAAATTTTACGTACAAATCACCTTTCTTAATTATAAATCACTTTTTCATTTGGTGATTTATGTAAGGCTATATGGTGATTTGCATACAGAATTACTGGTAATTTGAATACAGAATTGTAGATGATTTAAACTCAAGTGATTATTTATGATCGATCTCAATATGATGCTCTCAGTGACTAGTATTAGTCGATGATGTTTTGCGATGCATTAGATGGATAAAAGGTAAGTAAAGAAATTATCGGAGTGACTCGACAATGATGGTAATGGAGGATGTGATTTTATTGAGATGACAATGATTATAAGGGATGAAGGGATGTGCTTGTTGGTAGAAGATTTAATGGAGATCGAGAAAGAATAATAGTGGTTGTTGGTGGATGAGAGTAAAAAAAATGACGATTGTACGTACTGTGGTGATTTCTTGTTTGGATGAAAAATTGAATGAAGATATAGATGTTGTGATATGACGATGGGGATTGTGATGATGGTTATGACTTGTGGTGTGGTGGAAGAAGGCAGTAATGTAGAGTGCGGTGTCGGCTAGTGATGTTGTGTTTGTGTGTATAATTGCAATAGTTCTACTAATTTGGTAATTGGGGTCTCAGTTCTCATTATAAGAATGTCTCACTTATATATATATAGAGACTTGCTCTATTGAGAACCCTCTTATTATGAGAACTATGAGAACACACGTCATGATGATGTCATAAATATATTTTTTTTTGAATTTTTTTTTTGAACAAAAATCTGGGAAAAAAATTCTGACATCATGCTAATATCATACTGGTGATTATTTTACAAAATCTGGTGATTTTTGTTGAATTCTGGTGATTTTTTTTATAAAATCTTGTGATTTTTGTTGAAATCTGGTGATTTTTAACAAAATCTAGTGATTTTTTATAGCGTTTTTTTTTCTTTTTTCTCATAAATGTATATGGTTTATTCGTCATTCCGAATATTTCTAAAACCCAAAATGGAAACGTTGAACCCCAAAGGTTAACCGTTGAAACCCCGAGGGAATACAGATAAAATTTAATTAAAAAATTGAATCCGGCCGCCTGATTTTTAAACGCTAAGGATAAGTTAGGGTCTAGGGTTTAGGGTTGTAACCCTAAGTTCGTATACGATTTATTCGTTGTTCCGAATATTTCTAAACCCAAAATTGAACTGTTGAACCCCAGAGGTTAACCGTTGAAAACCTAAACCCTAAGTTCACATACGGTTTATTCATCGTTCCGAATATTTCTAAAACAAAAAAATGGAAATGTTGAATCTCAAAGGTTAATTATTGAACCCCTAAAGTTAATAAATTTATTGTGGCATAAATTATTAATGGATGTTGTATAATATACAGACCACCTATTATAGTGATCTTATTATATTGTGTGGTAGAGTTTTTAAAAATTATGTAATAGTATTTATAGTAAGGAGAATAAAAATTGGTAGTTTTTGAATAGGTTTTCGCGTTTTGTTAGATATGAAAAAAATCATCATATTTCGTAAAAAATCACCAGAATTCAACAAAAATCAGTAGACTTCGTAAAAAATCACTAGAATTCAACAAAAATAACTAGATTTTGTAAAAAAAATCACTAGACGATGTGAGCATGATGTTAGAATTTTTTTCCCCACATTTTTTTTCAAATTTTTTTTCTTTTTTCCAAATTTTTTTTAAAAAAAAAATTATATTTATGACATCATGATGACGTCATTAGGGGTGGGATTAGTGTGTGTGAGGATGTAAGTTATTTATAAAATAAATTGCATATAAAAATATTAGGATATTATTATAATTATAAACTATTAAATTTATTTATAAAATTGTGATCAATATTTTATAATAAAATAATTTCCTAACTTCAGGTAATTTCCATCTCAACACCTTTTTTGTCATGAAAATTAGCCTGTTTAATTAGTACTCCCTCCGTCCCAAAATACATGTGGCTTTTGAAAAACAAATTTGTCTCAAATTACATTTCCCTTTTATTCTTTCAATGCAAATTTAAGGGTAGTTTTACAAAACTATCCTTATATTTATTATATCTAAAATTTGACTTTTTCAAACTTAATTCAGTTTCTCATTTTCCAATATATTAAATAAGGGTATTAGTTGGAAAATTTTATCCAACTAATCTATATCTTAATATGTGTGCTTTTTACAAAAGAAACATGTAAAGTGGGACAATGAGAGTAGCATTTCTTGTTGTCTTTCTTTTTTTCTTTTTCCTCAAGCTTTTAAATATTTATTTTAATTCCAGATTAGTAATGCAAATGGGCCAGGGAATTGAAATTGACGCTACTTTGTAATAGAACAAAATATATAATTGTGGATGATGATAAAGCTATTAGCTAAATGTGAAGATAAATCATTTCTACGTTCTGTCCATCTCACTACTATTTCAAGAAATAATTATTGACGGATAAGTTAAGTTGTTGGTCAAGAATCTATTCTCACATTTTGCTATTGTTCACATGGACAACAAATTTTGTCTACAAAATTTTAGTAGTTCTATACTTGATACGGAAGTTATTATTATCTTCTTGATAAAGAATTATATTAATAACATGTGTGCATTAGCATAGATAATTCAATATATTTGTCGAAACAAAAATATATACTTTTAAAAATTAATTTTTTTCTCATTCGTCTTTTATATATTAGATTTATATCCGAATATGTTATGTTATTATCTTACAAGTAACAAAATATTCCAACACTAAATAGTACTCCTTCCGTACCGCCCAATAGTTAACATTGGGGGACGGGGGTTCGACACGCATTTTAAGGTGTATTTTAGTGATAGTTTCATAATTTATTTTTGAAATTTTCTTTTTTTTGTATAAAAATAGAACAATCCTATTTTTATACAAAAAAAAGAAAATTTTAAAAATAAGTTCTGGAACTATACTTTATAAGTGCCTTAAAATGCGTGCCACACAAATGAAAAATTTATGTTAAGAAATGGATGGGACGGAGGGAGTAAATATTATCTTATCCTTTTGATTATCGAAATATTTATATTTCTGCGAATAAAATGGAATCATCAAGTCACTCAACCAAAAAGAGAGATTGTGGAGGGGTGATGGTGTAGCTCATGTAGTAAATGAGAACTATGTCTTGTCGAACCACTAAGGTTCGATTCTTTCTTGCCGCATGTATCATTTCCCCTATCGCATGTATCAAAATAATAAAATTATTGTGCCAAAAAAAAAATTGTGAAAAATTTTATGGGACATGGGAAGTGGGGTAAACGAAGATGAACAGAAGGTTCAACCGGATGGGCAGTAAATGTAGCATGCATGCATCTGGGGGTTGATAATGTTAAGCTTGAGAGAAGTTTACGTGCCTGTGTGGTATTATCTGATGTGAGTCCATTCTCCGACCCCCCACTGATGGTGAGAAGATAACCCTCTTCACGTGCCACATTACCCTACCTTCCCTCTCCCTCTCTCCGCAGTCTCCATCTACTCCTGTCCCTTGGTTATATAGATTTATGTGCGTGTTTGGCTGGCTTTATAAGTATCTTATTTGGAATTAAAGTCCAGTCCAATTATTCTCAACCGTTTGAGTAGCTTGGTCCATTGGCTTATATCCGACTTTAAAGACGAAATTGAGAAGTTGGAGAAACCCAACTTTGGTCTTATTTTTGTCTAACTTTTTTCTTGATTTACGTAATTATAAAATCCTTCCAATCTTCAAACTTATATATCTTTTGATCCGTTTATTAAAATATATATATATATATATATATATATATATATATATATATATATATATATATATATATATATATAATATAAGGCAAATGATCAAAAGAGAACTCTTTTTTTGAAGAAAACTAAGGTACTCATCCTAACCATTGGATGTATTATAATCAATGGCCCCGCCAGGGGCACCCACACACTAATCAAATACACCCTCACACACACAATCCCACCTAATCCCCTCCATTTTTAATTTGATTTTTCCCGTCAATCGGTGATATTTTTTTAAAATCTAATTTCACCACATTTTTTTCCATCTCCCAACGATCAGTTTGAATACCATATGTGCTATATTTTAATTTAGTTTTCTAAGTTCTCCTTTTAAAGGGGTTTTCTCTAGATCCCTACTCATATATATATATATATAGGGTGCCCTTCCACAGCCCCCGTTGGTTGAAAAAAGGCCCACAACCACCAACTCGTACACTGCCGCAATGAACCCTTGCGGCAGGAAAACTTAAAAAAAAATTTAGGGATGCCGCAATGAAAACTTGCGGCAGGAATGGGCCGCATTGAACGTTGGCGGCAGGAGTCGCTCTCAGGTCCTTAAATATTATTTTACGTTTTTATACCTTTATTTTTATTATTATTTATTAAAATTAAAAAAATTGGTAAATTAATACATTATAAAATATAAAAATGTTTATAAAATTTGAATTATTACATAAAATTTTAAATAAATTATTATAGTTTTATATTTATTAAAAGTAATAAAAATAATAAATTAATAAAACCTGTTAATTTGAAATATTGAAACAAGTAAATATATGAATTACGTTTTCACCCTCCAATTTGATGCCGCAAGGAGACATAGCGGATAAATGAAAATTTAAAATTACTTGTTTGCCCTTATATCACTGCCGCAATGATACAATGCGGATACATAAAAATATGGAATTACTTTTTTACCCTTAAACGGATGCTCCATCCGGATATCCGCAAGGCCTCATTGCGGCAGGGAGGAGTCCAGGAGTCTATCAACGGATGCTCCATTCTATCAACGGATGGAGCAGGAGTCTATCAACGGATGCTCCATTTTATCAACGGATGCTCCATTTTAAAAAGATGCTCCAAATAAAATTACAATTTATTTCAATTGTTAAATGTAAAATTCGAGAAAAATGACAAAAAATATTTTTTTCCCCCAAATTTTATTTTAAAACTTGACAAAATTTGCATTTAAAAATCGAAAAAAGGCATAAATTATATTTTATTCCTAATAATTAATTTAAAATTAGAAAAAAGTGGGAAAAAAAAAAATTCCAGTTTTTCAATTTAAAATTCGAAAGAAAGGATTAATTTAAAAAAATTGATGTTTTTTTCGAATTTTAAAGCAATAATTATAAATAAATAATTTAAAATATTATTACTTAAAAAATATTGAAATATGAGCGGAATTCATTTCGGATTCATATATGAACGGTTGCTAAAATGAACAGATGTGGCATTCCTGGCCGAGTGGGTTGTTTGTAATCGAGACTCCGAGGTTAAGCGTGCTTGGGCTAGAGCAATTCTGGGATGGGTGACCCCTGGGAAGTTCCCTTTTTCTAATTTATTTTTTTTAATTTTGTATAAAAAAATTAGATAAATTTGTTTTAAACTTATATTTTAATCCAAATGTCCCAGGAAAAATTAATTTAATAGATTCAGAAAAACCAGATAATAATTTTTTTGAGCAAACTTAAAAACAAAAAAATTGGAAAAAGGGAACTTCCCAGGGGGTCACCCATCCCAGATTTGCTCTAGCCCAAGCACGCTTAACCTCAGAGTTTCGATTCGCAACAACCCGCTCGGCCAGGAATGCCACATCTGCCAACTTTAGCAACCGTTCATATATGAATGCGAAATGAATTCCGCTCATATTTCAATATTTTTTTAAGTAATAATATTTTAAATTATTTATTTATAATTATTGCTTCAAAATTCGAAAAAAAACATCAAATTTTGTTTTAAATTAATCCTTTCTTTCGAATTTTAGTTAAAAACCTCGGAATTTTTTTTCCCATTTTTCTCGAATTTTAAATTAATTATCAGGAATGAAATATAATTTATGCCTTTTTTCGATTTTTAAATGCAAATTTTGTCAAGTTTTAAAATAAAATTTGGGAAAAAAATATTTTTTTTTCATTTTTCTCGAATTTTACATTTAACATCCGCAAATGTAAAATCAAAATTTTGGTTTCCAATATCCTCATCATCATCATTTTTTCTCATCCTAACATCCTCATCATCAACATTTTTTCTCATCCTAACATCCTCATCATCAACATTTTTTCCCATCCTAACATCCTCCTCATCATCAATTTTTTCCATCCTAATATCCTCATCTCCTTCATCATCATTTTTTCTCATCCCAAATTTCTCATCTTTTTCATCATCACCATCAATAATAACTATCTTGTTTTTATCCTTTCCACCATCATTTTTTTCCCCACCAACATCATCAACATTCATTTTATTTTTATGAACATTGTATTTCACTCTACGTTTATGAACACTACTATAATAATTATCAATATCTACATCATCAACGAATAATTTACGAGAAACATGATTTTTTTTAACGGGCGGCGTAACATAATCATCACCATTACGTTCACTAGATGAACTAGAAGAGCTAAATAAAAATGAAGCCATTGAATAGATCACTAACCTTAATTTTGGATGAATTTTTGAGCTCCAAACCCTTGAAATTTTTGAGCACTTGGTTGAGTTTTCTGCTGTTTGGAAAAAAAGAAATTGGAAAAAAAGACAAATTCTGTAACCTTAAAGGAAACAGATTTCACACCTACCGCAATGCTTCATTGCGGCAGGAAGCCTTAATTGCCAGCTGCCGCATTGAAACATTGCAGCGGATGGTTCATTTATTACCAGCCACCAACCATATTTAATGACTTTTAATTTTTCTGAGCCACAACCAAACATTGCGGCAGGAAAATTTACCGCAATGTTTCATTGCGGCAGCAATTTAAGATTTTTTATTTTTTTTGTTTAATTTTTAAATCTTCAAATATGCATCAAAATAATAAAATATGTTAATTTTAACTTTAAGGTATCTTTAATAATGTAATATGGATATTTTTTACATGTTATGTAGTTTAAATAATGATGGAATGACATGTACATCTCAATCTTAGATAACTGTTGAAAAATAAATCAGGATGGTAACATTTACCTTCCAAATTAATTTATTATTTTTTGAAATATTGGGAATATCACTAAATTAGACATATATTGATTTACGTGCGGTTGTATCGTCGATAAATATTTTATAAAAAATATAAACAACAATCCGGGACAAAGCACTAGTTAGATATACTGGTCAAATCGATAGTTCACTACCACTTTTACCACCCAAATAAACTTATTATTTTTTCAAAACTTGGGAATATCACTAGATTAGACATATATTGACTTACGTGTGGTTGGATCGTCGATAAGTATTTTTTAAAAAATAGAAACAACTGTCCCGGAAAGCACTGTCCCCGGACAGTGCTTTCCGGGATTGTTGTTTCTATTTTTTATAAAATACTTATCGACGATACAACCGCACGTAAATCAATATATGTCTAATTTAGTGATATTCCCAATATTTCAAAAAATAATAAATTAATTTGGAAGGTAAAAGTCGTGGTCAACTATCGATTTGACCCGTACTCCTAAATTAGTTAATCTAATGTAAAAATCTCAAAAAATAGAAAATTAGTGAATCTAATGTAAAATTAATCGTATAATTAATGAGTATTAATATTTTAAATTTTATGAATTTAAATTCGAATTTTATCTTATTTTTCTATTTTTAATTTAACTTTCACAAGAATACTGCCGCATTGAAAGGATGCGGACCGTCCTGCCGCATTGAAAGGTTGCGGACCCTTCTGCCGCATTGAAAGGTTGCGGACCTACTGCCGCATTGAAATGTTGCGGCTATCCTGGTGGCTGGTCCAACCCACGGTGGTTGTGGACCTGAACGCATATATATATATATATATATATATATATATATATATATATATATATATATATATATATATATATATATATATATATATATATATATATATCAAATTTCTCTACTCATCGATATCTATCCATTGATATCCATTATTATATATTAAAAAACAAATATTTTGAAATTAATAAAAAAAAGTTAACTTATAAGTTCTGATTTACCAAACACTCTACTGATTTATAAATTCTGATTTACCAAACACTTTAGTGCCTTATAATTTCTGGTTTACTTATCACTTATAATCAACTTATTAACTTAAAGCAATAAGTTACTTTTTTTAAGTTACGTCAAACGGACCCTATATGTGTGTATCATGCAATGTGGGTGGTTATATAGGCCATTGTTACATGGAGATCCCCTTACGTGGACAACCGTGGAAAATCCCATATGCTTCTATAGTAGAATATTTTTTTTTCCAAAAAAAAAAAATTAAAAATTTTTTTAAAAAAAAATGGAAAAAAAAAATCTGGCATGCTACCACTTCACCATTGCCACGTGTCACTGTTGCCGACGTGACAGTTCCACGTGCTGACGTGGCACTGCCACAACTCACTGCCACATCATCAGTGATGTCAGCAGTGTTGACGTGTCACTGCCACGTCAGCAGACATTTTTTTTTTTGGAAAAAATGATTAATTTTTTTTTTAGAAAAACGTTTGGTTCTATCACAGAATTAGCAAATTGGTCTTTTTTTTTGTTATAGAACCAAAAAAAATTGGTATTTTTTTTATAGATACAAAAAATTGGAACTTTGATTCTATTATAGAATAAAAAATTAGCGGTTCTCCACATAAGATGGTTTTCCATAGAATGAGACTCTGATTATATATGTATATGGGTGTTTATTGAACTACGGAGTAATTGCCAAAATTATGTATGTACTCTTTGCTTATTTTCTTCCAAAGGAATCCCATCATCCTAATTAGGGTAGGATTACAAAGATACCTAGCACGGTCGCAATGAGGTATTCGGTCGGATTTGAGGCATAATTGGTGTCGTCCATTTGAGGCGGAGATTAAGAAAAATTAGTAAAAAAATAGTAAAGTTAATTGAAAAATGGGTAAAGTGGTGGGACCTATGAATATTTAATAATAAATTTGAGATAGTGGAGTAAAGTAGTGAATGTAATAGTGTAAAAAAAATATATATAATGGAGATGTAGTGGGTGTAATAGTGAAAAGTAGTGTTCAAAAATAGTAAGTATAGTAGGTTCATTCTTTTTTAAACGTCCCAAAGTAGAAAGGAGTTCACATAAACTGAGATGAAGGGACTACGTTTTTGTCATCATGTGTAGTACCATGTAATGTAACGTGTCAAAAGCAGTGTTCTAAAAATCTCGGACTCATTTCTGAGCTGATTTTGTATTACTCGGATGGTAACTCGGTTTTGAGCTTAACTCGGGTCAACTCGGCATAACTCGGATCAAACTCGGTCCAACTCGGATTAAATTCGGTCCAACTCGGATTGAACAGTAAAAAATTTATAAAAATGAAAAAAAGCGTCAAAATATTAAATCAACATAATAACCTAATTATTTAATCAAAAATCTTCCAAAATTCTCTCATTCATCTCACTATATAGTTTGTTTATAACCAATTTGTGTATAAAATTGATGATTTTTACCTATATGAGTCTGAAACTCATCTTATTTTCAAGTTTAAATCATCGAATATGAATTGAAATTAATATTTTTTTTGTTATTTATAGAAATGTATATTGACAAGAATAGGAGTAATATGCATTATTTCAGTTAATTTCAATTTTGCTATAATATTTGATTTATTCAATGATATATTTATATTAATAATTTTAATTTATAAAATTAATTTTTTAATATATCTAATTTTTGATCCGAGTACTCATTCTGAGTACTGCCCGATTAATCCGAGTACTCGTGACTCGGTAAGTTCACCGAGTAGATCGGAATCACGATTTTTAGAACACTGGTCAAAAGAGTGTTAGAGACACGATAGAAAGTTAATGAAATTCCTTTACAAAAAAGTTATACGACAAAATTATGTATCTGTTACATTGTATATTGTGACCATTTAAATTTATCGTAAATTGAATATTACATTTATTATAGTTTGCCTATTCAATAATTTACTAATTCATTTCCCGCTTTTGCTAATTTTTTAGTTTTCTTTTTAAAAGTAAATGTTTTGTTTATTTGGTGCAGTTAGCGAATACAGTTATAATTAAGTTCCGACCAAATAAAAATATGTGATCGAATAAAAACTTACACCACGAATTTTTTTGACAAAATTACATTTGTTGTAATTGTGCATTATCATGATTTCACCTACGACAAAATTTTTAAGTATATATACATCATAATAATTCTTTCTTCTTAGAGTGAAAATGTAATAAACAGAGAGTATGCTTGGGGATACCTTATGTAACAACCATGAGGGTAAGATAAAATGCACTATTAGGATTATTTTTGTAAATATAGGAGAGTAAATTTTATTATTACAAAAACTTCATTAACCATTTATATTAAAAATCAACATAAACTCCAATAACAATTTTCTCTTATTAATTTGTATTGCCCCCAAGTCCATTCCTAAACTATTTGAAGTTTGTATTGCCTCAAGTCAATATGTAAACTGTTTGAAACATGATAATGCCCACCTTGTTTACCAGAACTTCCGATTTGGCCAAAAAATTGAAAAATATCAAGACCAAATGCATCTTTAATTCCACCAAATAGTTGTAGTAACACTCAAGGTCTTGTTCAACTAACTCTGATATCATTTATAATTTAACCTAACCCAATTGGTTGTAAAAGAATCTAAGATATGAATGTATTTTAGAAATGGTTTTAAAAGATGATGCAGACATGTAATAAATTGGTGGCCACATGTGTTGAAGAAAGACATTTAGAGGGAGAATCAATTAAGATTGAGTGGAGATAAATACTATGTAACTTGGCTTTTGGGGATTACACCAAAATATCCCTACTGCTGGCTTCTTTTCTGTTGCATGCTGTATGTTTCCTCTTCTATATCTTGTTTTTTTGCCTAGTCCTACCCATTTTTCCTTATCTACTACAGCCTCGGTTCCAGGGGCGGAACCAGGGGGCTACCCCCGGCGCCAGCCCGGGTCGGAAAAAAAAACAAGTAAAATTTTTTTTTTAGTCCGGGGTCAAATTTAAAAATGGCTATATATAATTTTTTAGCCTTGGTTGAAATATTAAATAGAGGTATTAGTTTGGTTTTTAATTGTGTGTATATCCATTTGTTGTATGATTTAGTGAAAAATATTCGATTTTTGTATGATTTAGTGAAAAATATCCAATTTTTGCATGATTTAGTGAAAAAAAATCCGCGCTTCGCGCGGATTACCCTGAAATTTCCCCCACCCCGGAATATAGAGCTAGATTAGTCCGGGGTCCAAAAACATCCTGGTTCCGCCACTGCTCGGTTCTTTCCCATAAATCATTGTGTTTGAGAACCTGAAAATGCAGGGGATCTAGTGTCTGTACCATATATATCATAAATGTATGTTCATGTACAATTATATGCTTTAGTACTCATGATCATTGAGAATTCTTGTACCTACAACTAGCTTAGGCATCAATACATGTTGCATGTAGAAACACAAATTTTAGAGCTGAGACACAAAACGTAGACATCTCTCTCTCTCTCTCTCTCTCTCTCTCCCTCCCTCTCTTATTAGATGCACAGAAGGCTCTCTCCTTTTCTCTCATTAGATGCACAGAAGGCATTAACAAATTTAGCAGCAAGCTAAGCCTCAGATACCAATGTCATGCTTATTTTAGAACTTTCCCATCATTATTTGTTTTCTTGTGACAACAAATTAAACTCATACTTTACCACATTTGCATTGTCTACTACATTTTTTTTTTTTCCATTCTATAATTAAATACTTCTTCCAGAAAGCAAGTTCAAACTTAAAAAAATTCTTCAAGTTCTATGTTCCGGTAACTTGATCAGTTACAAAGCCCATCATAACCACAGTCCAATAATCGTCTTGCTATAAATACCAAAAAATACTACCAAATTTTGCCTACTCTGGATAACATATCATGCATCCATGTTTAAACAGCACAAAAATATTAATTCTAAGATAATTACGTATTTTATGTGTCAGCGTCAGCAAGAAAACGAAATCGACTTGTTGATTTATTTCGACAAGGCTTCACCTGCACTGTTTTTGGAATAAGGACCTATCTGTCAAGGAGAATATACATAGTAGCTAATTAGCATTTTGTAGTATATATATAATTAGATATTTTGTTTGATATTTTCACTTGACCAGATTAATTATGAGGTGATGGTAGTTGTATGAGTTGGCATTCTATCTATCAGGCCTCTACCTTCTCCATGTTTGGGGAAGAAGTCGGGCTAATTAAATGTGATATTTATGCTATCTAGTTGCCATGACAATTGCATGTCAAATATTATTGTCCACATAAATGTTTTACAAAATCACCAAACTTTAAGAAATTTATACATGTGAGCTATGAATAAATTCGAAAATACTAATTAAAAATAAATTTATTTATAATCTTATAAAACTTTATTTGTTTTAGCAGGACTATAGACTCTTCTATTACCTCTCTAACTCTAAACATAATATCTATGACTTATGAGCAAACAGAGTAATGGAGCATGCAGAGAAAAAAATAGAGTCTCCACCAGCATCATCATCCTCCACAAGAAATTCGCGGGGATCCCTTGAAGTCTTCAATCCATCAAGTTATAATCGCCAGACTAATTACCAAGTCTTCCGTCCACAATCTTCCTGGAAAAATTGGACTGACAAGAACACTGAATCACCGGAGAATATCGCTGGCAGACATAATGATGCTTCTGATAAAGTCACCTCATGGATGGCACTTAAAGACTCAACACCACCGCCACCGTTGGTGATTAACGAGGGCCTGAAATCTCCCGTTGGAGGTGGTTCAGTGGCCCAGAGGGCTGCAGAGTGGGGATTAGTATTGAAGACGGATGATGAGACAGGAAAATTAAAGGGTGTGAAGGTGAGAAACTCTGGTGGCGATGATACTAATAATAATAAAGCCGGTACTCCAACATCTAGAAAGAATTCAAGTACCTCAGTTAGAAGCTCCGGTGATTTATCGGATGATGGAGGTAAGCAAATTGTAGTAGGAATTATAACAACAAAATGTTCATATAACCGTAGACAGAGTCCATGCCTTGAAATATCTAACAATTGGTATGCCAAAAATTGTTGTAATAGTGTACCATGTTGTTAATAGTTACATTTTCTCACTATTAGTGAAGGTATCATCTGACATTTTTAAAATTTCTAGCAATGGTAGTAATAATGAAATTCATAATTAAAACTTGTAGATGAATATTCTCTAATTTTTGTGTAAGATGAATATTCTCTAATTTAATTGAATATAATGCAGGGATACCAAGAGTGTCTGAAGACTTGAAGGATGCGTTATCAGCGTTTCAACAAACATTTGTAGTGTCAGATGCAACAAAGCCAGATTATCCAATACTCTATGCAAGTGCTGGTTTCTTTAAAATGACTGGCTACACCCCTAAAGAAGTTATTGGCAGAAACTGGTAGATATCTTACTTTTAAGTATATTATTAAGTGGTGGAAACATTTACTTAGTAAAGGTCAATTACATAAATTTGATTACACGTACCCTGCTCCAATAGGGTTTGAACCATCTACCTCTTTTTACCATGAGTAGAGGGGTACCCGTTAGAATTAGCCTTGAAATTTACGGGCACAAACTTAGTATAGCACATTTATGCTTTGAAAAAATGAGTGAAATTGGTGTTTTGGCAGCCGGTTCATGCAGGGTGCAGATACAAATCCAGAAGATGTGGCAAAGATCAGAGAAGCACTACAGGAAGGGAAGACATATTGTGGGAGACTGTTGAACTACAAGAAAGATGGTTCTCCTTTCTGGAACCTTCTCACTGTTTCCCCTATCAAGGATGAAACTGGCAAAACCCTCAAATTCATCGGGTCAGTTTCCTCTTATTGTTAGTACTCATTATTTACTAAAAATAGCTGTTTACGACATTATCTTATCATAGTGATAATCCTAGCTAGTCGACACTCTCTGTGGAAAAACTTACATACTTGCTCATTTTGTACATGACCCGGCAAAAAAGTAGAGCTCAAACTGAAAATTTAGGATCTTGGTATTTTTATTGATGATAATTTCGAAACAATATTTTAATATTAGACTAAATTCCATCCTACACTGAACACATCGTCGCAACAAGAGATGAAGCATCGACATGTAAAGAGAACATGTAGATACTGTAAAGTAATAGACTTTGTTAATTGACCCAGCCTTATGAAACTATAAGAAGCTAACTGACCCAAAGTGTCAAGTGGCAGTAGCAAATACTATTCTCATTCCCAGCTAAAAATAATTCATCTATTTGCTAGATTCCACCAAATCCAACCAAGATATGGATAACAAGTGGTTCTTTGGTTCTTCCTATCTCTCCACCCTTGGATTAGTTCTAATCAATGAACATGACAAACTAATAATAGAATCAGCAGCAGATTCTTGGACACCAGCATTTACGTTTATCCAATTTGGGCCACATAGATTTAATGTGATCATATTGCTGGATTGGGTCTGGTGTGGACCTGGTTAGTTCCCTTGATTTTGATCACTCTCCAGTGACCCTTTCAGAATTTATACGACCTGATACCAACCATCTCCCAATCTAAAAAATATAAACCTGGATACATATTGTCGAATTATAATATTTTGACAGTTTTTCCACTCAAAATTGGAACGGAAATAAAATTTTATTTCATCCAAACAAGACGTTTTCCAACATTTAAAAATGGTTGGTTACAAATTTATTGCTATCGACAATAATACATTTTTTCCAATTACACATGACGGTCGAAATAACTCTCGTAGCTTATGCACGATTGGTCAGTTATGAAACGTAACCGACTGACAATTTAATCGTAAAAAATACTTTTAGGTGTTTGTTTTGTGACACAGAAAACACTTGTTTGTTCTACACAGAAATACTATTGGTCGCTTTTTATTTATTATAAATGTTAGAACCTGAGACCATCAAAATTAATTGTGCTCCAATACTATTGTTATTAACTACACCTAAAAGTTAGTATATAATCAGAATTCTTTGTCTGTATAGTACTTTTATGTGTTAGTAACAGTATAATGCTCGAATGTGTACTTTGCAGTTGTTACAATTAGTTGTTAAACTCAACCACAATAAAGGAGTGTGTTATTTCAAAGATATTAGAAGCCTTAAAAGTCGAGTGTTACTGTATTTAATCTGTGAAAAACACTCTCTAAAGCCTATGGATGTTGGCTTAAGAACTACTCATAAAACTTGATTCTTTTTGTAAATTGAGGTCTACTGTGAATTAGAACTTTCATGCATATGTCAAAACTTGTGGTATATTGAAAAATGTGAACTTCTTTTAAAATTTGGTCGGATGTACAGGATGCAAGTGGAGGTGAGCAAGCACACGGAAGGTTCTAAGGAAAACATGCTCCGTCCCAATGGATTACCTGGATCATTAATTCGATACGACGGTACACAATCCTCTATATGACTATTAATATTACAAGAAAAATTTCAATGAAGCTTCATAGTAAAAAACAGAGAAACATAAAATGCAGCTCGACAAAAAGAGATGGCATCAAGTTCGGTAGCAGAGCTATTGCAAGCAGTCGAAGGGCCTAAATCCATGAATGTTCGACCTTTAATCCGAAGATCATCTGATCATGGTACCGAAAAGGATCAGTTAGATGGTCTTGGAAAGCATTACACAGCTGTTACTACAGCTCCTCCTCCGAGGAGAAATTCTCATGCTGGTATCCGAACCTCAATGCAGAGGATCAATGAGGTACCAGATAAAAAAGCCAAAAAGACTTCGCGACGCCATTCCTTCATGGGGTACGTGGTACATGCATGAATAAATCATATGCTAATATAGTCGCGTATAATTCATATTGATCACATATGATAACTACTAACTGCAAACTTTATGGTTTACATGCAGATTTATTAAGAAACATCGAAATATTAGTAGTGAAAGTGATGATCATCAGTTCGAAAATTTAGCACTTGGTGAAGATAACGAAAATGGAGACGATGATGATGAAGACGACATCAGTGTGGCAACTGGTGATGATGACCGACCCGGTAGTTTGGATGACAAAGTAAAGCAAAAAGAGAAAAGAAAAGGACTTGATCTTGCTACTACTCTTGAACGTATTGAGAAAAACTTTGTCATTACTGATCCAAGGCTACCTGATAATCCTATAGTAAGATCATGCATGCAATGTACTATATTTCTTATGCGTACTTGATTCTATGTTCAATTATTGTCCTTAAGTGATGCAATTTCGGTCCATTAGAATCAACAAAAAAAATGAAATTCAAAATATATTGACAATTAATGGCTCTTAATTTTCCAGATATTTGCATCAGATAGCTTCTTGGAGTTGACAGAATACAGTCGTGAAGAAATCTTGGGAAGAAATTGCAGGTCCAATTTTATTATCTGTTTTATTTTCAGATTGATTATTTTAATGCAGTAAGTGTTGAAGGTCTAAACTGAATTAGTTACATTGTTAATAATAGTCCAGAATCTAGTCGATCGAAGCACATTCATGAACATTTGTTCCATGCAAATTAATCCATAGGCTTTTCCCACATATTCCAACTTTCATCATTTGACTTGTAGTTAAATGATATAATATGTACTGCTGTAATAGGTTTCTTCAAGGGCCCGAAACTGATCCAGCCACTGTAAAAAAAATAAGAGAAGCAATTGATAGCCAGAAGGAAGTTACTGTTCAGCTTATTAACTACACTAAAACTGGTACTTAATATTTCTTTACAATCTCATTTTGATATATACAGTCTATACACCGTAGCTATCAATTAATTACTCTCCCTGGCTATGGACTTTCGAGTGTTGATAATTTGCAATTACTGGATTTGTCTCAATTTGTTATTGTCTAGGCAAAAAATTCTGGAATTTGTTTCATCTGCAGCCTATGCGTGATCATAAGGTATTATATAGGAGTTGTTTGTATCAGTTTAGCATGGCTAATTTTCACATCTATGATCATATGTATTGTCAATTTGGTTATGTGCACAGGGAGACGTGCAGTATTTTATAGGAGTACAATTAGATGGAAGTCAGCATGTTGAGCCACTTCACAACTGTATACCCGAGACTACTGCTAAAGAGAGTGCAGTACAGGTCATAACAATAAGCACATTCTTTTGTTGTTTTTAGTTACTACTAATTAACTTTACGCAGCACATGATTCAAGTTTTGTACAAATTTTAGGTTAAAGAAACTGCAGGGAACGTTGGTGAAGCAGTGAAAGAACTTCCAGATGCTAATTCGGTAATATTCTAGTGTTAAAACATTAATTATAATCGTGATGTGGTGGATGGTTAGTCATTGGAATATATTTCTAAGCTTAATACTGATAGTTTCAAGATCAAAATTCCGATGTAAAAATGTTTCATATGCAGAAACCAGAAGATTTATGGAGAAACCACTCAAAGAAGGTTCATCCTAAGCCTCATAGAAAGGATAGCACGGCTTGGAAGGCTATTGAGAAGGTATGTGTACCTATCTTCATTTATCTTACTACTGTGGGGAAAGGGTTCAATCAACACAATATTGTCTAGCATGAAACATGATAGTGAAAACTTAAAATTATGCGAAACTTGTTTTTTTTCCTAGTATGATGTCTTTTTTTTTTTTTTTACTTATCTATCTTCGCCACATATCTGAGAAATTTGACAGTTAATATATATTGTTTTTCCAGCTGTGACTAATAAAATTCTAAAGACTCTTCACTTGGTCCATTTTCAGATTCTTGATAGTGGAGAACAACTTGGTTTGAAGCACTTTAAGCCGGTAAAACCTCTAGGATCTGGTGACACAGGAAGGTTTGTCGATTTTGCTAGCTAACTTATGCTAGTTCTTACCAGCATTAAACTTTTGTGTTTTACCTAGATATTAAAATTAGTCCTGGTGACTGTAATGCACTTCCTTCATTAGTACATGAATCTCTGGACAAATTTCGCATGCTTTGAAATAAGGGGTTATCTGTGCACAAGTTATCTTATCCTCCTTCAGTTGTCGTCTTGAGCAAACAGCATATCTTTTCGAATTACAGTGTGCATTTGGTGGAATTGTGCGGTACCGGTGAATATTTTGCAATGAAAGCTATGGATAAAGGTGTAATGCTAAACCGCAACAAGGTATAGAAATTGAACTTCGAAGTTTACTTTCATCCTCAATTTTCTGTTCCAAATCTAGCCTCAGCATAATGTTGCTTCACTGGAATTTATAATTTTAAGGACGAGGCAGTTTCCTTTTTTTAGTTATATGAGGCAATTTTTTTACATATTCCAAATCTTTAGCTAAGAACAGATTAAAGTATATCCACTTAGACTATCTATAATCTTTTAATTCAATTTCAAGCTGATTCCTCTGTCTGTTAATTCTGTTTAGTGTTTACGATTTTTCTTTCCTTTTCTTGGTTTTTCTCCTGCAGGTCCACAGAGCTTGCGCAGAAAGAGAAATTCTAGACATGTTGGATCACCCTTTTCTTCCTGCCTTGTATGCTTCATTTCAGGTGAGAGATGGAAGTTTTACTGTAAATGTTTAAATTTTGTGGTAAGAACAATGTTAGTATAAAAGGCTAGGCTATCTCTCTGGTTCATGTAAAATCTTCTAGACATTAATTCAAAATTGCATTGTCCAGGCTAAAACAGGTATTTAATTCTGATCTATGTATCTTGCAGACCAAAACGCACATTTGTTTAATAACTGATTATTGCCCCGGAGGAGAGCTGTTTGTGCTTTTAGACAAACAACCAACAAAAGTGTTAAAGGAAGATGCTGCAAGGTAATACCAAAAAAGTAATTTTGCAAAAGCAGATTAATGCAATGCAGACTGTTTAATTTAACTTCACTTTGAAACCAATTATGTACATGACATTCATGTTCTCTAAGAAAGATAACTTTGAAGTTTTTATTATTAAGATAACATGCGGGTTCTCTGGGCAAGTAAGAATTTTGGGCAAGTAAGATAACTGTGAATTTGATATCATCTTGCGTGCAGGTTCTTTGCTGCTGAAGTAGTTGTGGCATTAGAGTACCTTCATTGTCAAGGTATGGCTCATTTTGATTCCTTTCATAAAATCTTATTGGTTTTAGCTCATTAAATGAAAGTAAATCAATTTTCTAGTCCTTCTCTTATCAGAAAATCCCATATTAAAATTTACTTTGTAAAGATTATAAGGTAAAAAAGCTATGATATTTTCGATTTAAAAGCTAATTGCACACTTTCTTGCATCAAGCACATTTGGAAGTATCATCATTATATTAAGGTTATAAAAACCTTCTCCTTGATGCATCATTGTCGTTCAAATGCTTGCCTTGATTAAATATCTACGCAAATAAAAAAAGTATCATATGCACTATCCCTGACAAATTTCCTCTACATTTTAAATATAAAACCAGGTATAATTTACAGAGATTTGAAGCCTGAAAATATTTTGATCCAGAGAAATGGACACGTAGTGTTAACAGATTTTGATTTGTCCTGTTTGACGTCATGCAAGCCACAGGTGTGTCTGGTATCTCTTACTTTAGGCTAAGTTCATTGTTTCCTTGTTGTACTGTTAATTTCTTCCATAGGAAGTTCTTAGAAGTGAAGTTTAACATCTTGCTTGCAGCTTTTAATTCCTGAGATCACTGATAAGAAAAAGAAGAAAAAGAAGAAGTCTAAGCATCTGAAAGAACAGCATCCAATTCTCCGCAACACACATCATAAAGGCCAACCGGATCCCATATTTATGGCAGAACCAATGCGAGCATCAAATTCTTTCGTAGGAACTGAAGAATACATAGCTCCGGTTTGTTTCTTTCTGAAACACTGTCGCTATTTAAAGTTTTCATATGCACTTAGATTCACGCATATCTGTAGTTTCTTAGCCATGAGACAAAATTGTAAAGAACAAATAAACACTTACCTCTATATCTCATTAGAACTTCCTGATCTACAGGAAATTATATCAGGAGCGGGTCATACTAGCGCAGTGGACTGGTGGGCTCTTGGTAATTAGCTTTTGACTTGAGTATAAATATATATCTTGCGTACTCATCAGAAATACTTGGTCTTGAATATAGAATACCATAGGACTATGTAATCAGTGCAAAACAAAGCTGATATGTAATCAGTGCAAAACAATTCTTTTAAAATTGTTCTTTTTTCTGCTAATAGATTAATTATTACTGTAGGGGTTCTTTTATATGAAATGCTTTATGGATATACACCATTTAGAGGAAAGACGAGGCAAAGAACTTTTGCCAATGTTCTGCAGAAAGATGTTAAATTTCCAGGAAGTAAAGTGGTAAGATTGTTTATTACACTGCTTTCCACAAATATTAATTAGTAGCAAGAATGTTTTTGATGAAACATACCTAAAGAAAAAGCAATGATCTGAAATCATATATAATTGTTGAAGAAGTGTCCTATGTGATAATGTAGTACTCTCCATTCGTACAGGTGAGTCTCCCGGCAAAGCAGTTGATTTATCGGTTGTTACATAAAGATCCTAAAAACAGGTTGGGAGCTCGTGAAGGTGCAAATGAAATTAAGCAACATCCATTCTTTCATGGAATAAATTGGGCTCTACTTCGTTGTCAGGTATTATATTTAAAATGGTTTGATAGAACAAAGTTCTGAATAAGAAGCTAATAGTCTTGAATATGTGAGTCTTAAAATGGGAAGAAATCGTTACACATGCATTTTGCACGGTTCACTGCACACTTAAGCAAGTTTTGTTGGTTTTCCTATAAGAAAACTTGAGTGGCTAACATATGAATTATTCGTTATTCAGAGCCCTCCTAAGCTTGATTCTCCTCTTTTTGAGCTGATAGAAGCGGAAGCAAAAGCTGAAGAGGTCGATCCCGATCTACAAGATTTACAAAAAAATATATTTTAAATCATTCCTTCATGCATCCATTCCAAGTGCAGCAATTTTAGCAACAAAAAAAAAAAAAAAAGATTCCAAGTACAGCTTTTGCCAACATATATATGTATATATATGTCTCAAGTTCATGCTCGGATTCCTCTTAAAGATATGTGTTGATGATTTTGTGTTACTGCATTTATGTTGTCACGTTTTTGAGCTTGTCATTGTAGGTAGAAGTGCAGATTCTTTGTTTTTGTATGTTTTATTTTAATATCATCCGACACATACAGTAAGTTCTTTGCAATACAAACAAACTAATTGTATATGGTCTAATTGTGGAGAAACATTCCCCGTAATAAGAAATTTCAGGGAAAGAGAAGTGGTTGCAACAAGAACTGAGCATTTATATAGTTTCTTGTCAAATGTTAGCATGTCGTAATAATTAAAATACAAAAAAATACAAAATACTCCATCCGTCCCAATGAGATGTTAACGTTTGCTTTTTGCACGGAAACCAAGATAGTGGGAGTAATATTGTTAAAAGAAATGAAGTAGTGGGTGTAATAGTGATTTTATAGTTAAAATAAGTTAGACTTAATTGCACTTTGCACCCCTAGACTTAGCCGAAAATTCACTTCCCATCTTACTGTTCCGGAAATTGCAATTTGCACCCCTAATGTTTCAAGCCCGCTACATTTAGCACCCCTTTAACGATTTTAAGTTAACTTTGACTGTTACCGTTAGTCAAAATGAGGGTATTTTGGTCATTATACTCAATAATAATTATTAAGCTTAAATAATTTCAATTAATATTATAATTTTTAGATTTTAAGATTTACCAAAATTTTATTTATAATTTACAGATTTTTTAAAATATAATTTGTATTTCAAATTTTTTTAAAATATTTACATAACTAAATTCTTGTAAAATATTATTTAAAATATAAACTATATTTGTTATAATTTTCAAAGTACAAACGAATATAAATTCAAGATTTCGTGTTTTTTTTTCATTTTTTTAGAAAAAAAATCAACGTTTAAATTGTGTTTCTTAATTTTTTCAAAATAATTAAGTTTAATATATTAGTTAATGACTGAAATACCCTCAGAAAAATTGACGGTAACGGTCGTATTTGACGGAATTGAGTGAAAAGGGTGCTAAATGTAGCGAGATTGAAACAGTAGGGGTGCAAATTGCAATTGTTGAAACAGTAAGATGCAAAGTGCAATTTCGCCTAAGTACAGGGGTGCAAAGTGCAATAAAGTCAATAAGTTAAGTAGTGGATGTAATAGTGTAAAGTATTGTTAAAATAAGTGAAGTAATGGGTGTAATAGTGTTAAAACTTACTATTTTAGGAAATGTTAACAATCTATTGAGACATTCCAAAATAGAAAATGTTAAGAATCAAAAGGGACGGAGGGAGTATTCTTTTACTCCAGCTACACAAAAACATATACATGCACACACGCCCCAATAGACACATATAATGTTCATAATTTAGAACCCATATGAGTGAGTGATCTAGTGGTAAAAATGTGTGTAAACTAACTTAGAGCATCTCCAATAGGAGTTGCCAAGAAGGTTGCCAACATCTATGTGGCAAGCAATCTTGGTTGCCTTCCTATTGGAGAGCCAAGGTTGCTTTAAGGTTGCCAACAATTGTTGCCAAAAGTTGGCAAATTCCTCAAATGGTTAAAGTGCATATTTTTGTTTAAATAAATATACTAATATACTTATTTTACATGTCTTCCTTCAAATTTACATTATTTAATTACTCATATGGGAACCATTTATACAACTTTTAGAGTTGCCAACCATTGGATCATTTTTCTATTCAAAGTTGCCAAATTGAAGATCAATTAAAAAATTAATTTTTTTTTATGATTTGGCAAAGTTGGCAACTTGATTAGCAACTCCTATCGGAGATGCTCTTAGACACCCAAGTTCAAATCCTCACAACAACAATTTGTTAAAACAATAGTGAATAAAAGGTAAATTAGTCATTTCAAATTAAATAAAATATTTCAAGATTTAATATTGAATAAGTCTCATGAATAAAAAATTAGTCATTTCAAATTGAATAAAATGTTTCATGATTATAGATTGAAAAAGTCCCATGAAATAAGAGACCCTTGTTGGGCTATTAATAATATAATAAAATAGATAGATAGATTGTTTCAATACAAAATTTGATTATATGTAAAAAAATTAAGATTATTTTTGTGTAAATTGACGACTTAAAATTGTTCACATTTCATCATTTTTTATTCCATATTCAAGATCGTTTAAATTTCTTTTCGGACCATTGTAGGACAAACGATCTTAACTTCTCAAGCAATAGTCTAATCAGAAAATCGTTATAAGTTATGGAATAGATATTTCGGTTAAAATCTAGAATTTGCATACATATAATACAGACAGGTTTGACTTTTGCACATAATAAATTCAACCATCTTATCGATCGATGAAATCGATAAAAAAAAAAAATTAAACACATGTTGTTTCATTATATTGTATCAAATTAAATTAATATTCTAATTATACGAATTTTTATACTGTTACTGAGTATGTATGTAATGAGAAGGGTGTCGTCTTTGTAAACGTTATTTAATTATATTTAATATTTATAATTTTTATCTTAAAATTTAAATTTGTATTGTAATTGCAATTTTTCATGTTTACGATATTTTCAAAATTATTAAAATTCTTCATGTAAAATGAGAGTATTAAATCACATTTATTGGAGAATTCTTAAATTATCTATAAATTTTTATAAATAATAAAAATTAATTTATCTATTTTTAATACTTAAAAAGAAAGATTTATTAATCGCGCTAAGCCCGACTAAGTTGCCTAGTTTCTTATGATATAAATGGTCTAGGTTTTTTCTTTACGTTCAATAAATATATCGTTAGGGTCGTAAAGGAGTCGAAATGCTCATGAACAGTTCGGTGTCTGGTTCGACAAATGTTTGATTTGAGTTCGGTTTGATTTGTAAACAAACATGAATACGATTTTAAGGTTCGTCTCGTAAATGAGCTGAACTTGACCACATCATAGTTCTGCTCAAAAATTCGCAAACAAGTTAGAATATATAATTCGTGAACAAGTCCGCGAATAAACTCGTGAATATGGTTCATGAATGAGTTCGTGTCAAACTTGAAATATATAAATTACATGTTATTTTAGTTTGTCTATTTGTTAATTTCTTTTGTTAAGTCTATACATTATTTATATAATAAATAATTATATTATAACATATGTTTTATTGTAAATTATAATATTAAGTTGGTTATGTAAATTCGACTTGTTGATAAGTGTAAATTAGAAGTATATTTTTAGTTTTCGAGATTTTAACCCCTGCTTTCTTCTTATTTTAATGCAATAAATAAATTTTAGGAAAAAATTTGAGATGTTCGTGAATATGAGATCGTAAGCAATATTTATGAGATGTTTATGAGCTGATATTTATGAGACGTTCACGATTAGTAGCTCGTGAGACATGTTCGTGAATAGTTCGCGAACATGTTTGTGAATAACATTTTTCTTAGACACAAACAAAAATATTGGTTCGAAAGAAAGCTCTAGTTCGAATTTGACGTATTTATAACGAGCTGATACACGAACAATGAAGAGTTCGACTCGATTCGGCTCATCTAGAGCCCTATTATATTCATTTATGACTGTGCTAGTGAGCGCCTTGCATTTTTGATGGTCCACTGGTCCATGTAATAGCAGTTCTGGTATTTATGTCCATTTTGCTGATCAAATATTCCTTTCTTTCCGTAAACCAAGAAATTGATACCACCAGATAATACAAGAATTTGGTACCACAAACACCTTTTTGGGTGTCAAAGACTCAAATGGAGTCATAGTTACAGGTCTGTATTGTTTTAACGATATATGAATTTGATGAATTGTTCGCATCATGAGTTTTCTTGGAGTCGTGTGTTTACGCCTGCAATGAAGTTTTAGTTACAAGTTTTTGCAGTTTCTTATCATAAATTTGAAGAAAATACATGAAAACAGAGTTAGTGGTTTTAACATTTCATTCTCATAACTTTATCTCCAACTCATTTCATCAGATATTACTCATTCCTTATTTCTCACCGTTTGATCAAATTTGAACATGTAAATATTCTTTACTTAATTTACCTGATAGATGATGATCTGTCTAAAGTGGTACAAGTAAAAGCCGAAATTAAGATTTTGCAACAAATTCTACATATATACACTTTAAAATGAACAATATACTTTACAGAAATGGAGAGAAACCAAAGAATCTTACTTGAGAAAACATTCAAGAAAAGGATATGTAAAGGAAATTATGGTATGAAAAACAACTATAAGTGATCGCATTGATCTTTTCTTACATAATTGGCTTTATATTTTCTTCTTTGAGATTGATGCATATGAAAATGAGACGTCTCGGAGGTTTATGGATTTTCTTAGTTAAAACATTCATTTTTGTACTGATTTCAGAAACTTCCGCGAAAGTTGCAAGTTCCCAGCTCTCAACAAAAGACAGGGTAACTTTGAGGTTTTATGTTTCCTGTTACTGATATTTTATCAACACTGTATGTTTTTATGGACTAGTTCATATATATTACGTTTGGCTGTGGTATGTATCAGGGAAATTGTACCTATGCAGTTACAATAGAAACAACTTGTACCACAGGTGCTGATACAACCAACCACGTGAGCTTGAGATTTGGTGACACAAAATCAAATGACATCCTTGTGCACCACCTTAACTCGAAACACCTAAGGAGACTCGATCCATTGCAACCACAAGTTCTTGATGACATTCCTAGAAAACCATTTCAAGCTTGCATGGTGGATCAGTTTCATGTTACAGGACAATGTGTTGAATCAAGGATTTGTTACCTATACTTAAAATTGAATGGAAATGACGATTGGAGGCCGGGTTTTGTGCAGGTCAATGTGTTTGAAGGATCTCATCTCAGCTCTGATGATTTCTATATTCGTCGATATTTGCCCAGGCATGTCTGGCATGGCTCTGATATGTGTGAGACGGAAGTTACACCTTTCGGAGTTAAGTACAAAAGGAAAGTGTTGGCGATAGGCCTGTCAATGGATCAAGAATCCGATCCGATCCGATCCGATCCAACCCGAAATTAGCGGGTATGGATCCTTCAAAAAAATATCCGATCCGATAAGGATCCGATCCGATAATGATCCGATCCAATAAAGAACGGGTATGGATTTAGCATGATCCGATCCGTTAACGATCCGATCCGAATATATTTATATATTAAATATTTTTTATATATTATATATAATATATTTATTATGTATAATATATAATAAAAAATATTTCTACATATCTATACTATATTATATATATAATATGTTATATTTATTATTTATATTTATTATTTATATGTATTATACAATATACTATATTTATTTTTTAATATATATTATATTTTTTTATTTGTCATATATAATATAAAAATTATAAAAAATATATAGACTTTTCGATTAACATCTAAAAGTTTGAATACAAGTCAAAGTACTAATCAAAATAATAGTTGACCGTTAAATTACTAAACAAATGAATTTATTTTTTTCTAAAATATTGGCATTATCATTTAAAATGATAGATGTTGACATCCGTACGGTTGGATCATCAAGTAATATTTTGCAAAATATCGAAACCCTTTAGGGGTTAGGGTTTAAAATTAATATTCATAAAATTGAAATAAATTAAAATTAATATTTATTTTAAAGTTAGCCCATCTTTTAATCAAGCGGGTCGGAGCTCCGATCCGAAAATCCGAAACCCGAACGGATCGGGTATGGATTGGACTAAAAAATATCCGGCCATAATCCGATCCGATCCGAACCCGAAAATTCTTAATGAATTTGGATATGGATTTAGCATAATCCGATCCGAATCCGACCCGTTGACAGGCCTAGTTGGCGAAGAAGCATGTTTGAGCAGTTGTGACCTACTATGTTCTTATATCTTGTGGGTTTGGTACAATAAATACAAAGATCTATTTAGATTGATTTCATTGAAAAAAATAATATTATGACGAAATTGGTGAAATTTTGGTGAAAGCTAGAAAATTTTTAAATAAGAAGCTATCAATATATCTCTTTTTTTTTTTTTTAATATTTTGACTTATAGCCTTTTACAATGAATATCTATTCATTGATAAATCTCGTGATAAGCGAGTATCGAATATATCTAAATCTATATATATATATATATTATAATAACAGAGATCACATAAATTTTCATTCAGAAAATTCAAAATATTTTTCTTGAATTTTCATAATTTTATTTTTTTATTAAAATAATTTTCTTACATTTAGTAGCATTTTAATTAATTATTAATTGCATCTATTAAATAGATATTATATATACTTTATTTTATATATAATATAAAAGTTTAGAAATCTATCTTAGAGCATCATAATTATTATTTTCATATAAAATATTAATTGTCTATATAAAAATTATTTTAAGATAAAATTATAAAATAAAATGATTTTTAACGAGTCATTTCTAATCCTTATTCAAAATCTTTGCAAAATTTTTTGGACGATTTTAAATTTTCGATAAATTCATATTCAGACCATGAGAATCATAATAAGATACGGAATTATATAAATTTTTCAATTAATATCTACCATTTTAATATAAGTAATATTGTATAACTTACTTTTACACATGAAAAAAAAATTACAAACACATGATCAACTCGATTAAATTAAACCAATCAAACTTTTTTTTCACCGATTAAATCAATTAAAAAAATTATACATGCATTATTTCATTATATCGTGTTGAAATAAATTAATATTCTAACTAAACATATACTTATACTAATAACAATCAAAATTAATCATGTATGTTTTGAGACATGCGACATTTAATGTTTAAAAATTGTTATTCTAAAATTATGCTAACATTGTAACACTACTACAAATCTTTAGCACCTTGCATAGCGTTTTTAAACACTATAGAAGGCGCCGCTATGTAAGTGACCAGAACTTGCATAACATTTATCTTGGCGCTCTGCAAGCACAATACTACAATAGCACTTTTGTAATCGCTATCTAAGTAAGAGTTCTCTAATTAATTGTACTTCAACAACGTTTATTTTGCACCTTCCATAACGTTTATTTGGTATCAAAAAACGTAAGAGGCCTTTAAAGAAGTGGTGAAGTTGATAATATGTAGGAGAATCTGCATTCTGTTTATATAATTACTTTTATATCACTTTGTTTATTCAAATTCCAATAATTTTAAATTCATTTTTGTGTATTATTAATTTGGAGATAGAAAACAATCACATGTACATATTTAATATACTACCTCTGTCCCATAATATATGACATGTTTACTGTTTACGCGTACTTCAATGTGTTTAAAAAAGGTACTTGTATATAATATTTTTTCATAATTTTTGCTTTGTATAAAAGTTTAAAGTTCAAATTTTTATACAAAATAAAAATCATAAAAAAATATTATATGAAAGTACCTCATTTATGCTCCTAGAAATCCGTGCATAAAGTGATAAGGTCATATATTATGGGACGGAGGGAGTAACATTTAATATAAGAGTATTATAAAATTTGATTACCATTTTGAATATGTGTCCATGAATAAAATTTAATGTTAAATATAATTGATGTAAATATTAATCAGTGTTTAAGTGTTACAGTGAAAAATCAAAGTTTAGCTGGAAGCAGTCAGAGTTTAGTTAAATGCTGACGGATGGAAGCTCGACAGAGTTTGTTAAACTCTGTCTGGAGGAAGCGTCTACAGGTCAACAGAGTTTGAAGAATACTTGAAGATAATTATGGAAGCAATATCTTTGAAGATTGGAAAGTTGTCAAAGAGATTGTGTTGACTAAGGAGACTTGTAGCAATCGTGATTGATATCAATTGTATAGCTAATTTATAGGAGAATCAATTTACGATTATATAGCAGCTGTATATCTTATAAATACAGTTAGGTTAACCCTAGAAGGGTATCGTGTAACGTATTATCAATCATTGTAACCTAAGCCGCTCTTTGTGATATTTTACATCACTGAGAGAGGAGTTTTTAATTTCAAAACAGTTTTTAATTGTTCGAAAGTGTTTTGCTTGTTATTCTCTCATACGAACTTGATTATAATTGTGTATTCGGCCCAACAAGTGGTATCAGAGCAGATCTGTTACTCTATACAGTTTAAGATCCACACACAACTATAATCATGTCAGAAATACCTCCTCCATCAGGTTCTATGACTGAGAAGGCTTAACCTACTACTGTGAGTCGTTATGTGACAATCAGGGTTCCTATTCTGAGGCCAGCAGATTATGCTATCTGGAAGGTGAAGATGACTATGTTTCTGGAGGCTACAGATCCAGAGTATCTTGACAGAATTTATGAAGGTCCTCATAAGCCTACAAAGCTATATGTAGCTACTGCTGGTCAAGAAGCTAAGACAGATCCAAAGGAAAAGAAAGATATGACTCCTGAGGATATTTCATCTATTGCTAAGGATGCAAAGGTTAGACATCTACTTCATAGTGCCTTAGATAATGTTATGTCTAACAAAGTGATTAATTGCACAACTGCAAAAGAAATCTGGGATGCTCTTGAAGTTAGATGTCAAGGAACTGCTGCTATCAAGAAGAATAGAAGGAACATACTCACACAGGAGTATGAACACTTTGAGGCTAAATCTGAAGAAACCATGACAGAAACATTTGACAGATTCTGTAAACTGCTCAATGATTTGTCACTAGTTAATAAAGAGTATGATCTAGAAGACTCTAATCTCAAATTTCTTCTTGCCTTACCTGAAAAGTGGGATGTGAAAACAACCACTATAAGAGACAATTATGATCTTGCTGATACTGAGATTGAGGAAATCTATGGGCTGCTCAAAACTCATGAATTGGAAATGGAGCAGAGAAACAGGAGATCAAGCAAGAAGACAAAGTCTGTTGCTCTTAAGGTTGAAGAGAAACCCTTGAAGAAGGAAGCATCAAGGAAGAAAGCTAAGGGAAAGGCTTTAGTCATACATTCTGAGAGTGAGTCATCAAACTCTGATGTTGATTCAAACACTGATGAATCATCTGATTCTGAGGACGATGAAGAAGAAATGATAAAAATGATTGTCTTGATGGTGAAGACTTTCAAGAAAATGGGTTTCAAGAACTTCAAGAAGGGAAACAGGTTCTCTAAAGATTCAAATTCAGATAGGAAGAGTTTCAGGAAATCTGAGAGAAAGGAGACTAAATATATCTGGGAAGAAAGACAAGTCTGAGATTCAATGCTACAAGTGTAAGGGGATGGGTCACTATGCTCCTGAGTGCAAGAAGGTAAAACTGAAAAAGCACTTAAGGCAGAGATTGGGAAGACACTTCAGACTCAGATTGAGAATGAACCTGAAGATTCTGAAAACAAGGTACCCTTAAAAACCTATGCTTATAATACTGATAATATATCTGAATTGAGAATTTATCTTAAGGCATTGCATATCAGTTATAGGGATCAGACTTTGGAGAATGAGAGAATCAAAACTGAAAATTCTGAACTTAAAGAGAGAAATAAAAATTGAGCACTTGTTTGGCCGAATACACAATAATAATCAAGTTCATATGAGAGAATAACAAGCAAAACACTTTCGAACAATTAAAAACTATTTTGAAATTAAAAACTCCTCTCTCAGTGATGTAAAATATCACAAAGAGCTGCTTAGGTTACAATGAATGATAATACGTTACACGATACCCTTCTAGGGTTAACCTAACTGTATTTATAAGATATACAGATGCTATACAATCGTAAATTGATACTCCTATAAATTAGCTATACAATTGATATCAATCACGATTGCTACACGTCTCCTTAATCAACACAATCTCTTTGACAGCTTTCCAATCTTCAAAGATATTGTTTCCATAATTATCTTCAAGTATTCTTCAAACTCTGTTGACCTGTAGACGCTTCCTCCAGACAGAGTTTAACAAACTCTGTCGAGCTTCCATTCGTCAGCGTTTAACTAAACTCTGACTGCTTCCAGCTAAACTCTGATTTTTCAAGAGCATTATTCACTTAATTTCTTCAACATCTGGTGTTGTTCTAAGGTAGTCTATAAGCAATCTTCTCTCTGCATTCTCAAGCTCTCTCTGCATGATCTCCTTGATCTCTTTCAGCTTAGGATCATCTTCACCAGTTTGATAGATAGCAGATCTCAGAGAATAGATTTTGTTTCTCCTCATTTCATTACCGAGTCTGATGAAATGTGCTTTCTCTGACTCAGAATTAAAATCAAGAACTGTTATACCCAAGTATGTCTTTAGCTTAGCACTATTCTTCTTCATCTCAACAATATTTCCATGATAATCTTTGTACTTTGGGACATACTCACTTTTGTATTTTATACCTCTGACTGCCAAATTATGTAGCATCTTCTTCCTTAGCACATTCGCAGCTTATTGAGTCCTTTGATTCTTCACTTTGAAAATATATAGAACATACTCCAATTCTTCCCAAAGTTTCAAATCAAGATCATACTCACCAATTTTGTACACAGTCCCATCAGCCATAAAGTACAGTAGAAAATCTTTCTTTAAGCTCTTTTGATGAATCAACTGTACTGATTCCAGTCTGTCTAAACTCTCCTGAGTAACACCTTGACCTGGAACAGAAAGTGATGAAGGATCTTGAGGACTGGTATTCATCCTATTTTCTCTATGAGAGCCCAAACCAGCTTTATCTCTTTCAATCTTACCCATTAAGGCTCTGCTTTGTAGAAAATTACCTCCAGCCTCTCCAATCTCCAGAGTTTGTTCACGAATTGTTGATTTCCCAAAAATCGTTTGCATTTGAGTAGACAATGGCTTCTGTACAACTTGTGTAGAAACAGAGGTTGTATTCACTTTCTTCAACACCTTTTCTTCTTCAACAGCTTTTCCCTTCAACTTCTGTTTAATCTCTGTTTCTGTTGATTTTCTAGATATCTGTACCCTCTGATCAGCACCAACATTTTCTTTGATAGTAATGCCTTTAAGAACAGGCCTAGGAGCTTTTACATTCTTTTTAAATTTGCCAGACTTCAAAGCTTTCTGATGCTCTTCTTGTAGATTTTTCTCTTCAGCTTGAATGTCTGCAATAGTAATTCCTTCTTCATTTTCCTCAAGGAACAATGTAGCAGCCAATTCTTCATCAGTCTGTGGATTATCAATGAATAGCAAACTCTGGGTCTTTGATGTACCCAGAGTATCAATATTTACTCCATCAGACTTTGACTTAGAAGTTTTTCCAGATTTTAGACTCATATCAGCTTTTGATTGTAAACGCTGTTGATCATTTGCTCCTCCATCTCCAGCATCATCCTTCTTAGTCAGAGTTTGAGACTGCCTGCATTTGGACTTAGCAACTCTCTCCCCCTTTTTGACATCATCAGGAATTAATATAGATGTAATCAGCTCCAAAGAGGTAGCAATAGAATCAATCTTATCAGACAAGACAGTCTGATTCTGTTCAACTTGACCTAGCCTTTGAAAAAGAGTTTCTTGAGCTTTAGAGAATTTCTGGATCTTCAGTTTAGTATCTCTCTCCATATTCATGTCTCTTGTCATAATTTCAGTTCTCAGATCAGTGATTGCCTTCTGAGAATCATCAAATCTTTCATTCAGAGTTTTGACCTGAACCATAGTTGCCTTCAGACATGAAAGAATCTCTGGATTTGAAATCTCTTTAGCAGTTGTCTTAACAAATTTAGCTGCTCTTTTTCTTGGAAAAATACAATCCTCCTTATACCAGTTCTCAGAGAATGTAGCAAAATACTCTGCTTCAATGTCATGTGTTGAGTATTGAATACAGTAAAAGAATACAAAGGGGGGGTGAATGGATTCTTGAACTTTTCTTAGTTCTTGAATCTGTGTAGCATATAAGTGTTTGTGTGTGCAAATGTATAGGTGCGGATAAAGATAACACAAGACACAATATCACTTTAATCTAATATATTATTAGATAAAGGTTGCTACAATCTGTGAATACAAATGATAGTATTCTCAGCTTCATTTTTCTCAGAGAAATATGTCTTAAGTGTGTATGAAAAACTTCTCCTCTCTCAAAGATTACTACTAAGGAAGTGAGGCTGTATTCTTATAGAACATGAATACAACCTACTTACTGCAAATAAGGTAGCTAAAACAAATTACTTTCTGGTCTGTCTATCCTTTTTGAGTAAGTGTCCAAACGGCTACAGATTTGACTTTGCAAAGTTCTGTTCAGATCCACTTCTTCAGCTCTTTGTCTCTTCTATATCTCTCCAAGCTTCCTTGTAGGCTTTCCAGAGCACGTTACAGATTGTGGTCCATAAAGTGCATTGGCTTGTTGCAGGTTTCAGACTTGTACAATTTCTTCAGTATTTTGTCTCCAAGAATGTATTCGAGAAGTGACTAAGTGATTGATTCGAGAACTAGGATTAGATAACTCTGAGTTCTCGAATACTGCATGATTTACATATCGAATCACTTCTCGAATAGTACTTTTCTCCAGGGTTCCTTGAGTTGTCGAATAGAACACTTGACTTGTCGAATCCCTGAGATATCGAATAGTTCATTCAGAGTCCTTGAGATATCGAATGGGACTTTGACTTGTTGACTCTTTGAGAACTCGAATACCACTTTGACTTGTTGACTTCTTGAGTTCTCGAATAGAGCATTTAGACATGTCGAATCTCTGAGATATCGAATGAGATATCGAATAGTGCATTTAGAGATATCGAACAGTGTCTTCTTAGATATCGAATCTCTGAATTCTCGAATAGACAAAAGTACTTCTCGAATTGGTACTTAGGCAAATTCTTCATTTCTTCAAATCCCAACTGTGATTATTTGACAGTCTTTATCTTCTTGCTTGAGGCATGAACCTTGGAACTTCTTTCAAGCATTATTCTTGACTATATAAGTAAAGTTACACAACTAGGATTTGATGCCTATTGCAAGTACAAAACAAATAGAGACTCTACAACTAGAGGTTCCCTCAGTTAAGAGGTCATGTAAGTAATGCAAAGCATTACAGACAATTAGGCTTGTTATTAGATGTAAACAGGCATGCCTCTATGACTAACATTATGTGACTTCGAAGGTTGAGAAAAAGGTGTGTGCTTTGCATCAGTTTGCATTGGTATACTCTGAGAAGAGTTAGATTCTGCACTCCCTTCATTTTTAACATCAGCATTTGCAGCTGCAACTGAATCAATCTCAGCAATAGGCACTGCAGCTTCAACATTCTCTGCAACAGTCTCTACAACAGTCTCTGTAGTTTTATCACCAACATTCTCTGCAGGTTGTGCTTGAGTTTCAACAGACTTTTCAATTTGACCTTGTTCAACTTCTTCACCTTTTTTAGTAGATTGGTGAGCATCAGAGAATAACTCAGTATGAGTAGCTACTGTTTCATCAAGTACTACAGTAGGCTGATCTGCTGCACCAGTTTCTCTAGAATTGGCAATGATAGGTGAGATAGGAACATGGATAGGATTAGAGAATGGTATGAATGTTGCAACAACATCATCCATATCAGCAAGGCCATCTCTTTTCTCAGCAATTAGCTGTGCATCTTCAGTTGCTTTAACAGCCGCTTCTTCAATATGCATCTCAACAGCAGGCATCTCCTGAGAAATCACCTCTGGAGCTTCAATGATAACCTCTTTATCAGAGTCAGAAATTATCAATTTTCTTCTTTTGTATGTAAGCACCTCAGCTGGCATATCTTCTTCATCAGAGGTTGAGGTTGAATCTTCATCTACAATAGATGGTGATGATGGCATGTTTGCTCTTTTCTTTGGAGCCCTTTTAACCTTTTTCACAGAAATGTGCTTGGTTCTACCTCTTTTATTAGGTTTAGTCTGAGTAGGTTGAGGTTGAGTGGTTGCTAGAGGTTCAGTGTTTGGTTCATGTGTTTCAGGTTGAGTGGATGGAGGGTGATCAGTGTTTGTGAATTGTACAGGTTCAGAGTTTGCAGGTGGTGATAATGTAGGCTCACGTTGTTGTGGTTCTTGAGGTTGATTGAGAAAGTTTTGAAGGGCAAGGGGTAAAAACAAAATAGGTCATTCCCCCTTGGTTGCATCCTTGTTTGTCAAATCAGAGTATTTTCTTTTAGAGTAAAGTGCACTTTGTGTACCTGAACTTTGGCCAAGACACCACTTGAAATACCATGGTTTAAAATCTACCACGGGCAATACTGAACAAACTATTTACTTAAACTTTGTGTACTACCGTCTATTTGTGTCTAACGGAGTAAAATAGGCAGGGGTAAAACAGTCTTTTCCATCTCCAGCTTTGTGCGGGCCTGTGAGACGCGGGCTTCTATTTCCTTCACTTTCACTCACACCAAAACCCTCACAAGCGTACTATTCGTTGACAACAAGCCCTTCGTTGTCGTGTCGTTTGAAGAGGTATCGGAAAATTAACAAGAGAGTCCGGAGACTTGATTAAGCTTCGTGGGCTTGAATTAAACGCAATTGAAGGACTAGTAGACATTATTTGTGTTGGCGAATGTGATTGTGAAGATGGGTACGACGTCGTTCTTGGATTAAAACTCCGGCTACCTAAAATCTAACCCACCGGAATTCGAAACGCCGCCGTTTGGACTTGCAGTTGGTGAAAAAACTCCTCTTATTGATTTTGATCTTCTTGCTCTCTGTTCTTGTAATATAATTGTAATATGGAGTATTGGCTTCTCTTAGTACAATCATATTATTGTTGTTTCTATGTTGACTGTTTTGCAGGTTCTGTTCTTATTTTTCAAATTGCTCTGTCGAATTCTTGTTGTTGAATTTGTTCATATTGCCTCTGTATAAATGGAGCTAAATATATTACAGGTTATCAAGATAGCTTGCCTGCACCTTGCCTTAGCTTGCCCAAGTATTTCTTGTAATGTATCATCCTTAACAGTAGCTTTGACCATAGCCAAGTCCATCTTCATCAACTTCAAAACTCTAAACAACTCTGTAACTCGTATTACCACCACTTCTTGTAATTTTATCGGCAGAAGATATTATGAAAGTTGCTAACAAGATTCCAGCTGACATGCCAAGTCCTCCTCGTAGTGCCAATGCTAGGCATGACATGCTTTTAGGGAACTCCGAAAAGAAAAATTCATTTTATGCGATCATATTAAGAGCCTCTGCAATGCCATTCAAGCAGTTGGGTAGTAACAGCCACATTGCTGACATTTTAACTACAGCATCCGGGTTAGCTGATAATCCTTCTTTTATAACCATTTCTCTATAGAAATATTCTATAATTGCCATTATTGCTGGGGGGAATATTTAGATGAATATTCCGATTCCCATCCTTAGCTTTGGGCTTAAACTGACAGGCATTCTCATAATCCATGATGCTAGGGGAAGAATTATGTTGTCATAAATAACAACCCATAGTATAAAAGCTAGTACCACAAACATGCTAAAAGATCCTGCTGGGATTTCAAACCATGAAGTTATGTGTCGATCCATAGACTTTGCTTGGATTACCGGAAACGAGGGTTGATTCACATTTACAGTGAGAATAGCTCTTGCAGACCACAACGGGATCACTTTTATTACTGCTTTAAAGTCTTCCACTTGGTCTACTGTACAAACATTCCACCTAATTTCTTCTACCACTCTCTCCGTTACTATTCTCCCACTTTCTCTAACTCAGTTGACCTATATTGTTTCCCCATTAATTCTACCTAGTTGGCCTCTCCAATGGAATCAATTTGGTTCTTTTCCAGCCAATTTCAAAGTTAGGTGGCTCTGGTTGGTAGGCAAATGGATGTAAAAAGGGAGGAAAGTAGTCCATTGTAAAAGCCCGCTTAAAGATTTCAAGCTAGAAAAGACTGTTTTACCCCTGGCTATTTAACTCCGTTAGACACAAATAGACGGTGATACACGAAGTTTAAGTAAATAGTTTGTTCAGTATTACCCGTGGCAGATTTTAAACCATGATATTTCAAGTGGTGTCTTGACCAAAGTTCAGGTACATAAAGTGCACTTTACTCTTTCTTTTATTGACTTTAAAAGGCTGAATAACATCAGCCTCAACAATCACAACACCAGGCATACAAGTAGTAAACAATAATTGATAGAATCTAGCAAAGTAGACAGTAGTAGACTCTGACAATCTATCACCTAAGTTCATTAAAACAAGTCTACCAAAATCAAAATTACTGCTATAGAGAAGAAAATACCCAATTTGTAGACTGTCAATAGGAATAGCATCCCAGTTTGTGACTTTCTTGCCAAAAGCCCTTGTTATGCAATCAAAGAAGAAACTCCACTCCTTTCTCAGCTATGGCCTTTTCACTGATCCAAGTTTTGCTAAAGAACCTGAATACCCAATTTGCTGCAACATCTCTCTTAGAGTATTTTCACAAACAACACTGTATGAAGTGTGTGTGTATCAAAACCCATGGTTTCTCTAACAGTAGTTGGAGTAATGACATACTCTGACTCCTCATGGGTGAAAACAATAGACGGAGTCCCATTTTCTCCTCCATCATCATAAACAGAGTTTTGCCAGAAAGTTTCTATTTGCATGGCAGAAAGCGTTGATGGTTCGACCAGAGCTTGACCTATTTCTGAATCTCTCAAGAAGTTTTGAATCAAATGAAATGCGTCTGGAACGTTTTCATTGTTCAATGGAGCTGCATAATTATTGGAAACAAACAATAACCCTTGATTAGTAAAAGCTTTGGTGGCCATTAGAGTCGATGTGAAAAGAAAATATGATAGAAAATGATATGTACGAAAGGTGTTTGCAAAAATGCCCAAGTAAAAGAACGAAGTAACTGAGTGGTTGTGTGAAAAGTAACTATGAGTGGATGTGTGTAAGTGGATGAGTGAATATGAACCGTGTAAGTGAAACGATTAGATATGTAATTAAAAAATTAAAACCAATCGTTTAACATTAATACATGCAACCAGTTACCATGTGTGAGTGGGACACGATCCTAGAGAAATGTGTGAGTGGGACACGCGACACATATCTAGCGGAACAGCTTTGCATGCTCAGTAATTATAGCAATAATTACTGCTACTCTCTCTCCTATTACCTATACACTTAACACTCTAATACTGATCAACAGTTGGCATTCCACACTTTTTACCCCAAGTATAGAAATTGTCTGAAATAAAATATACCTTATAGTATTAGACAAAATTCATCAGCGTTTGTCAATTCTCCAACTTCATTACCGTAATCCTTTCAAAAACTGCACAGGTGTGAATATATGTGTGTGTATAGCAGAGTTTACTAATCCAATTTTTAGAGCATCTAATATTTCATAAAATCCATAAAATAAATCAATAAACACTGAATGCACAAACTCTCATAGTAAACACTGAATGTATGATGAATGCTAAACTCTGTAGTAAATTCTTATACAGAAACTCTAAACTAACTTATACCTTTTTTTTATCAGAGGTTGTAACTAGTCACCAAAAATCATATAATTTTAGCCCTTATCAGTTTGATAAGTTCCTGGGTCTTCCTAATCTCTGACTAATCACCAAAAATCCTATAATTTTAGCCCTTATCTTTTGATAAGTTCCTGGGTCTTCCTAGTCTTTGACTAGTAACCAAAAATTAGAGAATTTTAGCCCATATCTTTTGATAAGTTCCTGGTTCTTCCTAGTCTTTGATTAGTCATCAAAAATTAGAGAATTTTAGCCCTTACTTTTTACCAGCAAGTTCCTGGATCTTCCTAGACACAACATAATCAGAAAGAAATTCTAGCATTCTCTATACAATTTCTTTGGGGATTTACTAATTACAGCATCTAACTAAACAGAGTTTTAACTAACAAAGTTTAGAAGTCATCATCATCAGAAGTTATTCATGAGAAACAATGCACACAGTATTTACAGACTCAAATTTTAGGATAGATAAACTAAGAGATGCTATAAATATGAAACAGTATCATGCTTGTGTTAATTTTCTGCACAGTCTAAGATTAGATCATAAATAACTTAGAAAGATTCATGATTAATTACTGAGAATCATGTTTCATACAGATTTCTTCAATGGTGTTCATATCAGATAATAATCTTATCAGAGTTTAGTAGTGTTTATCCAACATGTCAACAGTGTATGACCTACAGAGCATGCTGACAGAATTTAACAATATACGAAAAGAGTTTGCATAGCAGAGTTCAAAAACAGAGTTCACATAGCAGTTTTAACACATCACAGAAACATAAGTAACACATTACATAAGTAAAATTTTGAGTCTAACCAATATCTCTAGTAAAAACCAGAGACCATTCCTAGTTCATTTACCAGCCTTGTAAACATAGCTTCACTCAATGGCTTGGTGAAGATATCTGCAAGTTGTTGTTCTGTAGACACAAAATGAAGCTCAATGTTTCCTTCCTCTACATGTTCTCTGATAAAGTGATACCTTATGCTGATGTGCTTGGTCATTGTATGCTATACTGGATTACCTGTCATAGTAATAGCACTTTGATTATCACAGTAAATAGGAATCTTACTGTACCTCAACCCATAATCCAGCAATTGATTCTTCATCCATAGAATCTGTGCACAATAGCTACCAGCTACAATATACTCTGCTTCAGCTGTAGATGTAGAAATTGATTTCTGTTTCTTGCTGTACCAAGAAACAAGTCTGTCACCAAGAAATTGACAACTTCCACTGGTGCTTTTTCTGTCTATCTTACAGCCTGCAAAGTCTGCATCAGAGTAACCAACTAGCTTGAAATCTGATTCTCTGGGATACCACAAACCTAAAGTAATGGTGCCCTTGAGATATTTAAAAATTATTTTCACAGCTGTGAGATGTGGTTCTCTGGGATCTGCCTGAAACCTTGCACATAGACAGGTTACATACATGATATCAGGTCTACTTGCTGTCAGATAAAGAAGAGACCCTATCATGCCTCTGTAGCTTGTCATATCTACTGAAGCTCCTGTATCTTTGTCCAATTTTGTTGCTGTTGACATGGGAGTTGATGCAGATGAGCAGTCAAGCATACCAAATTTCTTAAGAAGATTTCTGGTATATTTTGCTTGATTTATGAAAATCCCATCATCTGTTTGCTTCACATGTAGGCCTATAAAATAACTAAGCTTTCCCTTCATACTCATTTGATACCTGGACTGCATTAGCTTGGCAAACTTTGTACAGAGTTTATCATTAGTAGACCCAAAAATTATGTCATCAACATATATTTGAACCAAAAGCAAGTCACTACCAGATTTAAAGTAGAACATGGTTTTATCAATTGTACCTCTGTTGAACCCACTTTCTAGAAGAAATTGAGCCAAATTTTCATACCATGCTCTTGGTGCCTGCTTAAGTCCATAGAGTGCCTTATCTAGCCTGTAGACATAATCTGGATATTTGGGGTCCACAAATCCTAGTGGTTGTTCAACAAACACTTCTTCTTCAAGTTTCCCATTCAGAAAGGCACTTTCACATCCATCTGAAATACCTTGAATTTATTATGAGAGGCATATGCTAGAAACATCCTTATTGCCTCCAATCTTGCAACTGGAGCAAAAGTTTAATCATAGTCTATTCCTTCCTGATGTGAATAGCCTTTTGCCACAAGTCTAGCCTTGTTCCTTCCTTGTAACAACCCCCTCACTGTCAATTTTATTCCTGAAAACCCATTTAGTACCAACAACAGTTCTATTCTTTGGTCTTGGTACAAGGGTCCAAACTTCATTTCTTTCAAATTAATTTAACTCTTCCTGCATTGCTGTTATCCAATCAGCATCTTGAAGAGCTTCTTGTACCTTCTTTGGTTCAGATTGTGACAAGAATGCATGAAACAGACATTTATTTGTTGTAGCACTCCTTGTCCTAACTTTTGCATCTAGATCACCAATAATCAAATCAGGTGTGTGAGATTTGGTCCATTTCCTAACTGAAGGTAAATGACTTCTCTCAGTATTTGATCCTCCCCCTCGATCCATATTCTCCTGATTTTCTTGTTGCCTTTCTTCATTCTCTGAGGCTCCCCTTGAATTTGACTGCTCAGAGTTTGAACGGTTAGATTTTGGACTTTCAGAGTGTGAGTCATCAGAGTTTGATCCAGATTTTTCAGCTTACTCACTTTCAGTATTTGAGTCATTACTTTGAAGTGATTCTTCATGTTCCCCCTCAACTATTTCTCCCCTTGTTTGTGGCTGAGAAGTTTCTTCAGTGTTTACCAGTAGACGTTCAGAGTTTACTTCAACAGAGTTTGTCAGATTAGTTTCATCAGAGTTTACTTCATCAGAGATTTATTCATACATTTTGAAAGTGAGTCATCAAACTCTGATGTTGATTCAAACACTGATGAATCATCTGATTCTGAGGATGATGAAGAAGAAATGAGGAAAATGGCTGTCTTGATGGTGAAGACTTTCAAGAAGATGGGTTTCAAGAACTTCAAGAAGGGAAACAGGTTCTCTAAAGGTTCAAATTCAGACAGGAAGAGTTTCATAAAGTCTTAGAGACAGGAGACTAAATCTGGGAAGAAAGACAAGTCTGAGATTCAATGCTACAAGTGTAAGGGGATAGGTCACTATGCTCCTGAGTGCAAGAAGGGTAAAACTGAAAAAGTACTCATCACAAAAGGCAGAGATTAGGCAGACACTTCAGACTCAGATGAGGATGTCAACTATGCTCTCATGGCTTCCATTGAAAATGAATCTGAAGATTCTGAAAACAAGGTACCCGTAACTACTTATGCTTATAATACTGATAATATATCTGAATTGAGAATTTATCTTAAGGCATTGCATATCAGTTATAGAGATCAGACTTTAGAGAATGAGAGAATCAAAATTGAAAATTCTGAACTTAAAGAGAGAAATAAAAATGTTGAAGAGAAACTTGAAAACATGCAACAAGTTCAGAAAGAAAGAGATGATGCTGTTTATCTAGAACAGGAGTTGCTAGGAAGATATAAGCAACTAGAATCTGAGTTGGAGAAGGCAAATCACATAATTAAAACTTGGACTCATTCTGGAAAAGACACTAATGAGGTTTTTCAGTCAGACACAGTTGGTTTAGGTTACTGTGAGGGAGATGAACTTAGGTTTCAAAATCAAGTCAAAATTAGAACACATCTTCCAACTACAAAATTTTTTCATGGAATAAATGAACCTAAGTCTGAAGCTGGAAAAGGAGCTGTTAAGAAAGAACCAGTAAAAACTAGTGTTAAACAGGTTAATATTGGTTCAATGACGGATAAACAACTCAAGCATAAGCTTAAGGAGTTAAAATCTGTTAAGAAACAGAAAGTGTCTAGGAAGAATAGAAATGGTAAAGTAGGCATTACTCAAGGTAATTATCCAATGTTTGCTACTTTTGCTCCAAGAAAGACATGCCATAACTGTGGTAGCACTAATCATCTTGCTAGTTTCTGTAGAAAGAATAAAAACATTAATTCATTACCTTCCAAGTCTGAAGTAAAGAAAAATAATGTTAGAAATAGACCACAGACTTTATGCAAACATTGTGGAAGTACTTGGCATTCTATATATACTTGCAGGGATTATCATGCTATTTATCATAATTACTATGAACTAAAGCCCAACTTGAAATGGGTTAAGGTTAATTCTGCAAGTGTAAACTCTGATAAAGTTAGCTTAAACTCTGATAATGTGAATTCTGCTGCTAAAGCTATCAAAGTTAAGAAAGCCAAAGGATCCAAGCAAGTCTGGATCCTTAAATCTAATCATCAATGAATGTTTGTGATTGCAGGGCATCAGGGAGAGTACCCTAGTCGTGGATAGTGGATGTTCAGGACACATGACTAGAAATAAAGCCCTGCTATCAAAGTATATGGAGAAGGCTGGCCAAAAAGTTTCCTATGGTGATGGCAACATAGGACGTACTCTGGGATATGGAAATATCAATCTTGGAAGTGTCATCATCACAAATGTAGCTCTAGTTCAAGGACTCAAGCATGATCTGCTATCTGTGAGTCAAATCTGTGAGTTGCTAAGTCCAAATTCAGGCAGTCTCAAACTCTGACTAAGAAGGATGATGCTGGAGATGGAGGAGTAAATGATCAACAGCGTTTACAATCAGAAGCAGATATGAGTCTAAAATCTGGAAAAACTTCTAAGTCAAAGTCTGATGGAGTAAATACTGATACTCAGGGTACATCAAAGACCCAGAGTTTGCTATTCATTGATAATCCACAGACTGATGAAGAATTGGCTGCTAGATTGTTCATTGAGGAAAATGAAGAAGGAGTTACAATTACAGACATTCAAGCTGAAGAGAAGAATCTACAAGAAGAGCATCAGAAAGCTTTGAAGTCTGGCAAATTTAAAAAGAATGTAAAAGCTCCTAGGCCTGTTCTTAAAGGCATTACTATCAAAGAAAATGTTGGTGCTGATCAGAGGGTACAGACATTTAGAAAATCAACAGAAACAGAGATTAAACAGAAGTTGAAGGGAAAAGTTGTTGAAGAAAGTGAATACAACCTCTGTTGCTACACAAGTTGTACAGAAGCCATTGACTACTCAAATGCCAACGATTTTTGGGAAATCAACAATTTGTGAACAAACTCTGGAGATTGGAGAGGCTGGAGGTAATTTTCTACAAAGCAGAGCCTTAATGGGTAAGATTGGAAGAGATAAAGTTGGTTTGGGCTCTCATAGAGAAAATAGGATGAATACCAGTCCTCAAGATCCTTCATCACTTATTGTTCCAGGTCAAGGTGTTACTCATGAGAGTTTAGAAAGACTGGAATCAGTACAGTTGATTCATCAAAAGAGCTTAAAGAGAGATTTTCTACTGTACTTTATGGCTGATGGGACTGTGTACAAAATTGGTGAGTATGATCTTGATTTGAAACTTTGGGAAGAATTGGAGTATGTTCTATATATTTTCAAAGTGAAGAATCAAAGGACTCAATAAGCTGCGAATGTGCTAAGGAAGAAGATGCTACATAATTTGGCAGTCAGAGGTATAAAATACAAAAGTGAGTATGTCCCAAAGTACAAAGATTATCATGGAAATATTGTTGAGATGAAGAAGAATAGTGCTAAGCTAAAGACATACTTGGGTATAACAGTTCTTGATTTTAATTCTGAGTCAGAGAAAGCACATTTCATCAGACTCGGTAATGAAATGAGGAGAAACAAAATCTATTCTCTGAGATCTGCTATCTATCAAACTGGTGAAGATGATCCTAAGCTGAAAGAGATCAAGGAGATCATGCAGAGAGAGCTTGAGAATGCAGAGAGAAGATTGCTTATAGACTACCTCAGAACAACAACAGATGTTGAAGAAATTAAGTGAATAATGCTCTGTAAGAATTTCATGCTTTCTGTAGATTTTGTTAAGTAGAAGCTTAAACTTTGTTTGTATATTAAACATTGTATTTGTCTTATTGTTTTGACATCATCAATTATTATAAACTTGTGCATTTTTGCTAATGAACAAGTTGGGGGAGATTGTTAAATATAATTGATGTAAATATTAATCAGTGTTTAAGTGTTACAGTGAAAAATCAGAGTTTAGCTGGAAGCAGTCAGAGTTTAGTTAAACGCTGACGGATGGAAGCTCGACAGAATTTGTTAAACTCTGTCTGAAGGAAGCGTATACAAGTCACCAGAGTTTGAAGAATACTTGAAGATAATTATGGAAGCAATATCTTTGAAGATTGGAAAGCTGTCAAAGAGATTGTGTTGACTAAGGAGACGTGTAGCAATCGTGATTGATATCAATTGTATAGCTAATTTATAGGAGAATCAATTTACGATTGTATAGCAGCTGTATATCTTATAAATACAGTTAGTTTAATCCTAGAAGGGTATCGTGTAACGTATTATCATTCATTGTAACCTAAGCAGCTCTTTGTGATATTTTACATCACTGAGAGAGGAGTTTTTAATTTCTAAACAGTTTTTAATTGTTCGAAAGTGTTTTGCTTGTTATTCTCTCATACGAACTTGATTATAATTGTGTATTCGGCCTAACATTTAATATTACATACAAGAAAGATCTTATAAATGCTCCAAAAAATTAATAAATTTTTCTTAAATTTTCATAATTTTGTTTTTTATTAAAATTTTTTTCTTGCATTTAATAGCATTTTAATTAATTATTAATTGCACCTATTAAATACATATTAAATACACTTTTTTATATTTAATATAAAATTTAGAAATCTATCTTAGAGCATCATAATTATCATTTTAATATGAAATATTAATTATCTATATATTTTAAGATAAAATGATAAAATAAATTGATTTATAACCTGCCATTTCTAATCCTTATTCAAATGAGAAAATGACCAAAATACCTCAAAATGAGGTACCCAAGGCCCAAAATACTGATTTTCGGAACAGTTGGCCCTCACTACCCACGGGACACGCTACTGCGTGTAGCGTGTCCGATGTCCAAAGTACTGTAGCGATGCATCTGTCTCTCTTCCGTCTCTCTCGTTCTCTCAGAATCTCTCCCAATCTTTCTGCCTCTCGCCGCCTCGTTCGTATCTCTCCGGCTACCTCCACCATAACTGAGCATAGCAAAATAATCACCCCACCGTGCTCTTCATTTCTCCCCAATTGATTTTGTGGAATATGGCCCCGTAGGGGCATATCGAGCTCGTCGGAAAAACTGAGGAGAGAGATGGGTTTCGAATTGGGGGTATAACATCCGGCAAAACAAATGATTTTAGATGGGTATAGGGTTGTAGATCGTCGAAAGACGATTCCAACGGTGTATAGAACATAGACGGATGTTATCGGAATTGAACGAACGGAACTCCGTCGTTTTTGGTCAAAAAATCGCCACAGCAGTGTTTTGGAGAAGACAGCGGATATGCAACTTCAAAATGCGTATCAGCAGATACACATTTGAGAGTTGCGTATCTGTAGCTACAATCAATGCTTTTCAATCACGTGACTACTTGTTGCTCCACTGACAATAGCGTGTCCACATAACACTCCGTTAACAGTAGCGTATCTGGGTGTCACTCCTTCACCAGTAGCGTGTCCCGTGGGTATTTAGGGCCGCCTCATCTGGCGGTGGGTATTTTGGTTATGTGTATTTAATTTGTGGGTATTCTGGGCAATCACCCTATTCAAAATCATTGCAAATTTTTTTGGACAATTTTAAATTTTCGATAAATTTATAATCAGTGATCTTGAGAATCGTGATGAGATACACGGAAGTATATAAATTTTCCGATTAATATCCGCCATTTAAATATAAGTAATATTGTATAATTTACTTTTTCACATGAAAAAATTACAAATTAAACCAATCGAACCTTTTTCTTCACCGATTAAATCAATTTAAAAAATTATACATTCATTGTTTGATTATATTGTGTTGAAATAAATTAATATTCTAACTATACATATTTAAAGAATTAGTGATCGATAATATGTAGGAGAATTTTCATTTTATTTATATAATTACTTTTATATCACTTAGTGTTTTTTCAAATTCCAGTAATTTTTAAATTCATTTTTATGTATTATTAAATTGGAGATAGAAAATAATCACATGTACATGTTTATTATAATATTTAATATAAGAGTATTAGAAAATGTGATTACCATTTCCATGAATTAAAATTTAATATTACATGCAATGAAGATCTTATAAATGCTACAAAAAATTAATCAAATGAAGAGTTACAAGTGTTGCATCACTCCAAAAAAGCATGAAGTGTGATTTACAATATGCATTTGAATTCTGCTTTTTTCATCATAAAACCAAATTTACTGATAAGTTAAGTTAAGTTAATCAAATTTATTTACAGACTAAATAATCACATCTCTCATAATGCCACCAAAAATAAAAAATAATCATAATGTTACTTTTTATTTATCCAATGCCAAACGTTACAATTGTAACGAAAAATATTTCATATAATAAATGCTTCTCCAAAAATTATTCATTAAGCCCATTTATCCAATCCAATTAATATTGTTTATATACATTAATAAATCATATCTTCTCGAAAAATGCTTCTAAAGTTTGATTATGAGTGACTTTGTAAATATCTTACCTTTTAATATTATACAAACAATGAATTTATGGTCTCAGATACTATATAGTGCACTTTGTAAATATACAGTACTTATTCAGGTATACTGTACATGCATGTAAAACTAATTTAGAATGTTAGAAAAATGAATGTAGTTAAACATCACATAAATATTATAAATCCATTATAAATCTTAGGTACATTTGAATATAAAATGTATTAAAAAAATTATAAAAAAACTGAAAATAATATCTAAATGAATAAATATTCATTTATCAAAAAATAAATAAAATATTCATTAATCGATAGATAAATAAATAATCTCTCTAAATGAATATATAGTTTTGGTCCCAAGGGTATTCATTCATCGAGGTTCTACTGTAATTCTTTTATCTTTAATATTTATATTTACTTATATTTCACACAATTTTTAATTCATCATATCAACTTACAAATAATAAAACTTAATGAATGATAATATCACATACGATTTTTAAAAATATTTTTATGTCGCGCGTAGCGTTACCTAGTTATATATAACTCTAGCACAAAATCAAGTTTAAAAACACTGTAACTGAAAACGAAGTCTTTATTGGTTAGATTACAATATGAATTTGGAAGAACAATTTTACATTTTTCCGTACTTTGTAGTTTAAGTTATTGATCTTGTCTCTTTGCGGTTTGCTTTAAGGTTACAGATGGTATCATATTTTTGTTGAAAGGCACTGGAATTAAGTTAGATATCAGCCTGAATAGAATCTGCATTGACTCGACAAAATAAATCTGCATTAAAAGACTTTCTAGTTTCTGTGTTCTTTTCCAAACTTTAGAAGTATGAACTACGAAGTTGACGGCTGATTTTTGTTTATTTTGGTACTCATTCCTAGTACTCGGTGTTGCCTCCAATTACTTGTGAGACTGACACTGGGTAGAAAGTTATAGACGAAGAAGTGTAGATTAAGAAAATACCTAAAAGTAAGATTACAAGAACAAATATATCGAATATTATTTCGAGGCAAGTGAAAATCATGCTATCCTTAAAACAGATAAGCCCTTTACGTATGGTGTTTGAAGGTCATATGTTGGCTTTCGTCTTTGATACAAGTACAATGAACAAAGGTGATCTTCAGAACTAAAAGATCCGTTTTCTACGAACCAAACAAACATTACTTCTATCTCACAGAAATTGACCCTAGAGCTTTAGGAAGAATGCAATGAAAAGCTTATTTATTTTTGTGTTCCAAACAATGATGCCAAGATCTTCTTATATAGGAGTAAAAATATGTAACTTACATAGTAATTAATTTCGTAACTTATACACCAAAATGAGCAAAGCACTAATACACCATTATTGTGGGAGTTATGGTTACTAAATAATATGGGACTTACAAAATCAAAATAATTAAATAATACATTTCAAATTTATTCTAATATTCCAACAATATATAGATACCGTTTTCAAGATTACAAAAACAGTTTCTTGGTGCTCGAGTTTTTAGATGCCTGAAAAGGTTTATAGGGGTCTGTAAATGGTTTACAGGGGCGCCAAAGCATTATCTACAACTTTGTAAGTGTACAATGACTTGCAGAGGACGCATGTTGAATGTGCTGATTTCACTATTTTGTTTTTCACATAATTGCAATACATTATCAATCAAAGTATTTTTTGTTAGGTTAGGGGATTTACACAATCTAAGATTCACAAACACCAATACAGAGCACATACAACCAATCGATTAGTTGACAAGATCCACCAGAGCGCGGTCATACATTATTCAAGTATTACTTCTACTTCTATCAACAATAAGTAAAAGCAAAACAAGAACACACGCAATATATGACGTGGAAACACCCACGTCCCAACTCATATTATTAATCCAAACAATTATCAATAATACAATCAAAAAAATAACACCTCAATGGTGTCCCAAACTCGATACTTGAGCCAAAAATGCTCAAGTATCTCCCAAACAATACCTAAGACTACATCTCTTAAACATTCACCTTATCAAACAAATACAATATGACTATGTATATATAGTCATCCAAAACTTAGTCACCAAGACTTATCATACTTGTTCTACAAGTCTTACCATACTTGTTTCACAAGCCTTACAATTCTTGGCACCTAATTACCCAACTTAGTGATCAAGACATACCATATATAATAATTTTCTGCACATACAATTATTATCTTACCGTATATATCTTGGACCACCCAAGCCCATGACATCATATTGGATTGAAACCCAACAATCCTCCCCTTCAACCCAATACCCATATCGGATTGAACGGTAACCATCAAACCATCGACGTCCATTCGCCAATGCTTCCTCTCGAACAAGACTATCCTCCTTTTGCTCTTCCAATCTTGAGTGTCGCTAAAACCCATATAGTGACCCTCCAAACCACCATTCTTTATCACAACGGTATATACATCTACAAAATCAGGTGCATTAACCACCACGAGTGCTCTTCCACTTGTTGAGTCACCCGATTCTTGCTTTCACAATCCTTCGGTCTCCTGAAGAAAATCACTAGTATCATCCAAATGTTCACCTAGTTGATCAAGCCATTGAAACAATTGCGATGATCTCTTCCAACTTCTTCCATCTCGAGTCCGAACACAGGATTGATCCACAGTGCAAGCAAATCGCCAGACCACATATAACTTTATCTCTTCCCACTTTAGCAGTCTTCTTGTCAGCAAATACTTCATTGTACTCTGCCATGCCAATTGAAACTCAAACTTTCCCTCAACCTCATCCATCTCGAACCCGAACCTTGGCTCTTGATACCACTTGTTAGGTTAGGGAACTTAAACAATTCGATATTCACAAACACCTATACAGAGCACATACAACCAATCGATTAGTTGATAAGATCCACCAAAGCGCGGCCATACATTATTCAAGTATTACTTCTACTTCTATCAAAAATAAGTAAAAACAAAACAAGACACTCACAATATATGACGTGAAAACACCCACGTCCCAACTCGTATTATTAATCCAAACAATTATCAATAATGCAATCAAAACAATAACACCTCAATGGTGTCCCAAATTCGATACTTGAGCTAACAATGCTCAAGCATCTCCCAAACAATACCTAAGACTACATCTCTTAAGCATTCACCTTATCAAACAAATGCAATATGATTATGTATATATAACCATCCAAAACTTGGCCACAAAGACTTACCATACTTGTTCTACAAGTCTTACCATACTTGTTTCACAAGTCTTCCACTTATTGGCACCTAATTACCCAACTTAGTGATCAAGACATACCATATATAATAATTGTCTACACATACAATTATTATTTTATCCATATATATCTTGAACCCCCCAAGCCCATAACATCATATTGGATTGAAATCCAATACTTTTGTAAAGTGTTCATGTTTACATTAGTTCTGTAAGCATACTGCATACATTTATACAAGTAATTAAGAAAATATGGTTCTCAAAACAATAAATTTTGAATCCTCCAATACTAGGCAATGTTGGAAGAAACGAGATAACAATCTTTGGTAGCATTACTGGAGCAGGGAGATTAGATGATACCTCAAGTAATGCCTGATGCTGTAAAATATAGCCACCTTCATGTTAGGGGACTACACAAATTAGGAGATTCAAACAAACAAAACAAAGCACACACACAATACATTTGACGAGGAAAAAGCCACGTCCTAACTTTTATTATTAATTCAAACGGTTATCAATAATACATCAATCACTCACCAAACGATGTATCACCAAACAATACTTAAGAAAACATCAAACATAATATGATTTTGTTAATATAGCCACCCGAAACTTAGCCACCAAGATTTGTCATTCTCGATTCTTAATTACCTAACTTTATGAACAAGACATACCATCTATAATAATTTTCTACCCATACAATTATTACCCGACCCATATATGACTTATATCACCAAGGCCCATACTACCGTATTGGGTTTAAGACCAACAATCCTCCCCTTCAACCCAGTACGGTTCCATGCACAACCGATTTAACGGACACCATCAAGACATCGACGTTCATCCGCCAATGTCTCCCCTCGAACAAGAATCTCGTCCTCTTGTTCTTCCAATCTTCGAGTGTCGCTAAAACTTGTATAGTGACCCTCCAAATCACTGTTCTTTATCATAACGATGTATCCATCTACAAAATCACGTGCATCAACCACCACAAGTGCTCTTCCATCTGATGCGTCACTCGATCCTTGCTTCATCAATCTTTCGGTCCCCAGAAGAACAACAATAGTCTCATCCAAAGCTAACTCTGTTTTCCCAACCAATAAAGAAGTAATCGTAGTACTACACTTCTTTGGTAGAGACACAAGTAGAAGAACAGCTTTGTCTTCATCTTTCAATTTTTCATCCAAATTATTCAGCTAGTTGATCAAGCCATTAAAACGATTCAGATGATCTCTCAAATCTCCATCTTCTTCCATCTTGAACCCGAACAAATCTTTCTTGAGGAACAACTTATTTGCCAAAGACTTTGAGTGATACGTACTTCGTCAACTTCTCCCACAATTTTTTAGGGTTATCCTCCTCAAGAACATTATACTTGATTTCCAGTGGGCCAACCGGATTGTCGATGTTGTACGTAACTTCATATATGCCCACTTTGTATCTTCCACATCAGCAGGCTTCTTGTCTTCAAGAGTTGCATATAACCCTCGCTGAATCAATTTCTTCCATTAAACAATTCAATCTCGAACGCTCCCATGTCCTTATTCATCACAAACCTTGGCTCCTTATACCACTTGTTAGGGGACTACACATATTACGAGATTCAAACAAACAAAGCATATATAGCACACACACAATATATTTGACGCATTAATAGTATTATTAATAGGTAAAATCCATGTCCCATTGTGTTATTAATAGTGTTATTAATTCAAACGGTTATTAATAATACATTAATCTCTCACGATACTCAAGCCAAACAAAACTAAAGCATACATCAAATGTAATATGACTATGTTTATATAGCCACCCGAAACTTAGCTACCGAAACTTGTCATTCTCAGTTCCAAATTACCTAACTTTGTGAATAAGACATACCATCTATAATAATTGTATGTTCATATAATTATTATCCGACCCATATATGACTTATATCACCAAAGCTCATACTACCGTACTGGGTTTAAGCTCAACACTAGTATTGGGTTTAAGCCCAACACTTCAGATATAAAACAACTTACAGCTATGCATACTTTGGGTTCACGGTACACCAAACGAATGCAACTGGGAACTGGCTTACTTTATTACTGAAATTTATTGTTCTTGTACTCGTCATCTGTGTGACTGTGTCAACCTTAAAACCGTCAAACTCTTTTTGTTAAAATGTGGCTTGTCTTATAAAGGCTAGTATTATTTCATTTCTGTGCTCTACTATTATCATATAGTAAGGTAAGTAACACGTAACATTTGGACTCACATCACACATTTAACTGTCAAAAAAATAAGCTAAACTAATACTTAAAGATTTAAATGTTATGCTGCGTGTACAATGTGATTTCGAAGTTAGAAAAAAGCAACTTGATCTGCTGTACGATCTACAACATTTTGTACTAGATATTGCCCTTCTACTTTAAAAGTTTTCCTTGTGGAATTCAAAGCGACTTGTGGTTTCCAAGCTAAATTCTTCGCAGAGGTCCCTGAGTGGTTTCGTAAGTGTAGGACTTCCGCAGTAAAACACACCTGAAAATTCAGCTGAGTTAAGTGTCTGGGAAACGAAGAACAGTTAAATGATTGCAAAAAAAAAGTGTAATAGTAAAAAAAAAATTATGTTTGTATTAGCTCAGTAAGATCTTTACTAAGCACAAATATATTACCTATGACATGTTGATCATGGGCCTGCGATAATTCAGTAAACACCTTTCTCCAGTTGGGTCTTGCAAAGTGTGTTATTATCTGTTTTGCTTACATGTTATTAGAAGGAAGCTGAGAAGTCCACATAAATGTAAAACTGAGCATATCAAGTGTATTAAATTATACCTTACTATCTGAAACAACATCAACACCCTTTTTAGCACGTTCTAAAGACTGAACCATTGTTATGAGTGCAGATCGTGCATCGCCTTCTTCATATACACTAGTAAGATAGTTATGCATTTCAATTACATGCTGCAATAAGAAAACTCGTCAGAGAAGCTTTTGTGTGGAAAAGTCAGAGGGATCAGGTAAAATTGAATAGCTAGGAAAGTTGGTCATTTACATGGTATAAGTCCCTGTATCCCTAATATTCTAAAATATATAATTTGGACACAGAGGTTAGCCTCAAGGGCTCCGAGTGATCCACTCTTGAAACCCAATATGGGCTTTCGAGTAAGTGGGGAGTGTTGAAAGAGATCCAGTTAGGCTTTTCCCGACACACCTTAATTATTAAGGTTTTGGGATAGTTGGTCACCGAATGATCATATGTAAGATTTCATGCATTTTCGATGGCCATCAACTGTTGTACTAATATAAAGCCCTTTCTGAAGCCTGGTAGATACAGTTCTACTTTAAAAACGCGAGAAAACCAATTATTCTGGCTTTTATGAATTGTGAGAGTATATCACAGAATCCAAATAAATTAGTAATGATTGTATTTTTGAAACATACGTTAACATCTTGTTCTGCAACATCATCCATTACCCCTTTGAACCATTCAAAAGAGCCTTGTTCTCTTGTTACCCAGTAGAAGTATGCTCGTTCCGGAATTTTCGTATCAAGATCTTCATCCAACTTCTGCAGTACTTGAAATAACCCTGAATTTACTTTTTGTCCATGTATCCAAATTTTCGCTCAACATTTAAAAGTCATCGGGTGTTTGACTTACCAGTTTTTTATGACCTGGCACTATGTTGTTTAAAAGGTCTTTCAGTATGCTGATAAAGGGAGTTGCTCCTATTCCTAGGCCAACAAGTAAAAGGATGTCATATTTCTTGTAATTCTGAGCTGGTGCACCATAAGGTCCTTTGATGATAATCTTTGGAAAACTGCACCAGAAGATATCAATTAACGATGATCTTGATTAATTATATTATATTATATGCAAATTAAATTGTTTAATGCTTACTTTGGTTCTTGTGTCAAGTCTGGCTGAATATACAATGGGCCTGACTTAGTTATACCGGCAGCTGATGAGAGTGAAGTTACGCTTGCAGATCTTCCATGTGTTCTTGTTTCTATTCTGACAAGATTTCCTTGTCTTGGTTGTGCGTCTTCGGCTTGACAAACCTGTAATTTGTATACATCAAAATTCTTGAGAGGAAGCTCTAGTCAAATTGAAGCTAAGAATATAACGATGAATTTTCGGAATCATAGTATAAAATAGATATCCAAAATTCTTGGTAGCAGGTTTATTTGTCTGAAAAAAGTATAGGACTTCATTTGCTCATCTAAATTCCAACTTAATAGGAAGTCCAGTGAACTCATGCCGGAAAATATGGATTCACGTCCATAAGCTTAAGTTCAGAGCGAATATATTTAGGAATATATAATAATACCTGCTCAAATCTGTTTTTAAGTTCATTGGTCCAGTCTCCCAAAGCACGAATGTGAATACTTAAGTAGTCGTCTCCTGGTGCTGAAGTAATTGAGAACGGATGCCTGTTTTCGTTTATCAATGTGATTTATTTGCAAAAGCATGTCAAAATATAAGTATCATATATATGTTGCTGAATAATTGTAGTAGATATACCATTCAAAAGGTGAAAGATCTGGACACTTAACAAAAAGGTACATCCCACTCTTGTACTTGAATTGTTGAGGTTTGCTCATGTATAATGCTAACACATTTCCTGTGTATACAATAGCCTGCGTTTCATATATAAATCAGTTATGTTGATAACATATCATTATCTGCAACAATAATAATAATGTGAATCTAATGTGCTGATCCCTACCTTAATGATGTCGACTTCATGATTCATATCTCGAAGAACAAATAATCTTTCAGTTAAATAGCAGACTATTGGAACTGTGATATACATCCACGTCTACACAGAAAATGAATATTTCAGAACATTAGCTTCACTGATAATTAAAAAACATGGAGGACTTGTGTAGCTAACAATATGTAATAAATATCTTATTATAACAGTATTAGTATATTTACAGGGAAGTTCTGTGTAATTTTACTAGCTTTCAAAAAAAATCTTTTGATATGTTGATGAACATACCGTCTTTTGCTTTCCAATGATTAACATGGTGCCATGAAAGTAGAAGAGGACATAGACTACCGCTAGAAGATGATGCGAGAACCAGAAGGAATTAAAACCCGCCAAGTGGTGGAATATCCATGGCAATTTCACTACATTCCTTCTGAATGAATGTGTAGCTAGAGTGAATGAAAAAGCCATAATCAAAAGCATGAATATGCCGGTTATACCTGGAACAGTCATTACAATGTCCATATAAGATGGCTGCTTGTAGTCGAATCTAGATCCAAGGGCACTCATAAATAATGCCTGAGGACAACTTGACATTCTCACAATATTGCAAGTAAGATGAAACGTCGTATGTAAAACAGCCCCAATCGCGATCCCCAATGCAATAATTTTGTGAAAGTTGATGTTCTCATCAAAAGGTATAAAGTTTCCAAGAGGTGTTTCGCGGAGTTTAGTTAGTGTTCTTCTGCATACAGGAAATAGAATGAGAGCCATGTTGAACTTGAGAGTCTCAGCTGCACCCTTGGCAATACAAACACAATAGCCACAGACTACAAAACTTGGCTTCTCTTTGTATTCGTCAAACTTCCAGTCAAAGAGCATAGCATTAATGTACAACCACAAGGTCATTACCCATATTTGCTTCCAGTTGTCGTAAAATTTTTCCACAGTCAAACTTGCATATTTACCAATTACACCTCTGTATTTTTTAGGTATCATGGTTCTTGCAACTGTATGTGATTTCTTCAAAGCAGCGCCACCAGAATTGCCTCCTTCTTTAGAGGCCAACCCCCCTCGTAATATTGTTTCAAGTTGCCACATCTGTTTCCACATTGAAAATTAATATATCTTTAGCAATTAAACAACACAATTCAGGGGCCATTGATCAGTCTGAACATGTAGATTGCTTCAGTACGATACTTTCAAACTTACAATTAACTTGAAAGCTCAACTACAATTTCTGAATTTATGAGGTCATAACGACGGCCCTTAGGCCTAAAGTAAAGCATAAGACGATATAACAATTTAGTTTCTTAGGCGCTTTTACCTCTATATAGCCCAAATGATCAGGGTCTAGTTCTTCCATGATGACAGCTGCATAGCGACCCGCATGTTTCTTGAAATTTCCTAGCTTGTTAGCTGAAGCACTTAGTATAAGTACCTTTTCCATGACAATAGTTAGACCAGTTCAGTTATGATTAATAACTCTGATACAGAATGAAGAAGAGTAACATCAAGTTTAACTTCCTCACCTCTTCCACCTCTTCCTCTATTAATTTACCGTCGCCATTCTTGTCACACCTGAAAACTACCATTGTTACATTTTCAGGTTATGTCGCAGAAAAAACTTAAGGAGAAAGTTGTTAAAAGTAATGCCTACACATTACATTACATTTATCACTCTTTGACACAATGTGTCATAATTATCACTTAAGAGAAGAGTTCCTTACATATCAAAGAATATATGTAGCCTTGTATCACTGTCTTGTAGTGCAATGTCTTCCCAAAACATTTTTAACTGTTCCAAGTCTATCCCATTTTCTGCATTTACTCCCCTACGCCTTGCCAAGGTATCGTATAACTCTACTGCAAAGTCTCTGCTATCTCCCATTCCTTTTTAACCAAAAAGAAAAAAACTGAGGAGCAGCTAAAAATATAGAAATACGCATCACAACCAACGAAAATTAACCAAAATGCACTGACAAATAAAGAAGGTGATATATGTCGTATTTACCAACACAAATTCCAAATTTTTCTCTACTGAGCTTCCCAGAAACTGCCATTTGATGAAAACGATTCTCGACATCATTCCAACCCTTACCTTCTTTCCCTATTTGTTTCTTATCAATAAATCGTACACTATTAAGCCCTTTAAGCGCACCAGATTGAGGCCTCTTCTGGCCAAAGCCTTTAGCTACATTTCTAGAGGCTGATCTAAAGTTACTTCCAAGCCTACCAAAAGTGCTTTTGCTTGTACATTTTGGCAATGCCGGACGCTGTGTTGATCCTATATTGGTTGAGTCATTGTCCATTTTATCAATCCTTACGCCCTGAAGATTCATTTTTTCGTCGCCTGCTGATCTCCTACGTGTATGTGATTTTTCCATGAATGCCGCAACAATTTCGTTTTCCTGTTAGTTTTAGTATTGATTTCAGAATTTGTGTCGAGAAAGAATGGGAGTTACATGTTGCATGGTGTGATGGAAAATGGTGGAGGTGAAAAAAGAGAGAAGAGAAAGGAGGAAACATCGCTCAAACCAAGAAGACAGTTACCAAGGAAAAATAATTAACCAATGTCATAATGTTAGTTTAGTTAATTATTTACCAAAAATGGAATGTCTCTTTCTTAATTACACATAAATGGCGGTGCGTGTCTGCATGAATAAATCTTCAAGGCATGTTCTGTTTTAATTTTTTTTTTTGTCAAAATTACCTGTTAGTTTGTGTTATGAATATGATGCACTCTTTCATTATATAATGACTGAAGCTAATTTTGGTTATTAATGTAACACCAGGTGAAAGTGAAACACGTAGAAAATGATCTTGCTCATATTTTTTATTTTTTGCTACTTTGTCTTGTCTCCTCCTTTTTCTCCAATACGAGCCTTAGAGCATCTCCAATGGAGAAAAACTTTAGCTAAAAATCTAGGTGGACTACCTTAAATAAAAATTATAGAGATTGTGTAAAAAAAATTTGCACTCCAACGGTACAAATCCTTTGTGTATAATTTTAGACAACCCCGTGATATTGATTATATTTGTCGAACCATAAAAACCTGTAGCAAACCTGTAGCAAAATTACACGTCATCTATTACCATATTAAAAAAATATATTCTATTTATAACAACTTGAAATCTATACTATTATATAAATTCCGAAACATTAAAAGTTTTGGTACCTGTTTTTTGGTACCTGTTTTTTGGTACCAATTTTTTGGTACTTCGTGAATTTACTTATTTACCCTTTATTAAAAATAAAAATAAATATCTGATATTTATTCTTTTAAAACACCTATAATAAGTAATAACATAATATAATTAATGGTAAGTAGTCGCTTGCCTTTTTTCACATTTACTTTTAATTGAAGATATTACCTTTTTATAGACACCTAAAAACTTCAAAGTATCTTCCAATCATTAATATTTCCTTTCGAATTAAAACACGTTACCTTTTTAATTTAAAACTAATCTTCATTAATATTTTACTATTATATAAATTCCGGAACATTAAAAGTTTTGGTACATGTTTTTTGGTACCAGTTTTTTGGTACTTCGTGAATTTACTTATTTACCCTTTATTAAAAAGAAAAATAAATATATGATATTTATACTTTTAAAACACCTATAATAAATAATAACATAATATAATTAATGGTAAGCAGTCGCTTGCCTTTTTTCACATTTACTTTTAATTGAAGATATTACCTTTTTATAAACACCTAAAAACATCAATGTATTTTCCAATCATTACTATTTCCTTTTGAATTAAAACACGTTACCTTTTTAATTTAAAACTAATCTTCATTAATATTTTACTATTATATAAATTCCGGAACATTAAAAGTTTTGGTACCTGTTTTTTGGTACTTCGTGAATTTACTTATTTACCTTTTATTGAAAAGAAAAATAAATATATGATATTCATACTTTTAAAACACCTATAATAAATAATAACATAATATAATTAATGGTAAGTAGTCGCTTGCCTTTTTTTCACATTTACTTTTAATTGAAGATATTACCTTTTTATAAACACCTAAAAACATCAATGTATCTTCCAATCATTAATATTTCATTTCGAATTAAAACACGTTAGCTTTTTAATTGAAAACTAATCTTCATTAATATTTTCTTTCGAATTAAAACACGTTACTTTTTTAATTTAAAACTAATTTTACAATCATGAATATATACTCGAAAATATCACACCATATTTTTCAATTGTTAAGAAAATATATTAAAAATCTGCATACGTTGTTTATAATAAAGAAACATTAGTATAATCCGTAAATATGAGTATATTAAAATTATATTAAATTAAAATTAATTAATCTACACTATTATATAAATTGCGAAACATTGAAAGTTTTGGTACCAGTTTTTGGTACCTGTTTTTTGATACTTCATGAATTTACTTATTTATCCTTCATTATAAATAAATACACCTAATTAAAAGTTTTGGTACCAGTTTTTTTGGTACCTGTTTTTTGGTATTTCGTGAATTTACTTATTTAATTTACCCTTAATTATAAAGAAAAATAAATACACCTAAAATAAATAATAACACAATATAATTAATGATAATTAGTCGAGATATTACCTTTTATAAATACCTAAAAACATCAATCGAATCAAATCTTTCCATCATTAATATTTTCTTTCGAATTAAAACACGTTATGATAATTGTAATGGTAATTAATCGATTGCCTTTTCCACATTTACTTTTAGTTGAACATAAATAAAATACTATTTTTAAATTATAGCCAACTATTATAGCCAACACCGTTGAGTACAAAACCTTACAGGTTCAACAAATACCTTACAGATTTAGCAAATATTATTTTAGCCAACCATTTTTAGTCAATCCCGTTGGAGATGCTCTTAACTCATCAATCAAAAGAAAACAAGAGTGAAAGTATATCTACAATATATATAGGAGTAGTATCTACTATAGTATCTACTTTTTATTAAAAGCAAAAACATGATAGGTGCAGACCGTGATATGTCACTAAATATTAAATTAAGTTAATTAATTATAATAATAATATTATATATTAATTGAATTTAATAGTCAAGTTACATACAAAAACTCTATTAACTAAAAAATCGAAATAAAAGTCGAGAATATAGTATTATATACAATTTAGGCTTCCATTATTAATATTTAAAGGGTATCAACAACAGATTAATAATAAATACAATTAATAATATAGCTACTCTTATATTACCAAAGTGAAATTATATAAATTTAATCAATTAAAATAATAATTTAATTTAGTAGTGAAATTATATACTAGGAATTTATTAACTAACAATCGACAGAATGTAGTATTATGTACAACTTGGGGCTCCTTTAATTAATATTTTAAAAGTATCTATAATAGATTAATAATAAATATAATGAATAATATAATTACTCTTATATTACTGGACCTCTATACTTTTAAGGTTGTTAACATATATTATAATCAATTAAAAATATTGGGTCATGTTCCTTTGGAGAACCCATTAACGAAAAACTAAGAACTCTTACATATATTGATCGCGACAAAGTTTTCCAAAAATGCAAGATATATATAATTTAGAGATGATTCATATTTAAGTGACAACTATAATCATACACCAACATCAAACACAAAATCCTCCGTTAACATCATAAAAAGTTTCAAATTTTTTTTTCAACTCTTTTTAGAATACTCAAATTATGATATAAATACAATATGAGATCAAATGCTTAACAGTAGAATATTCAAATGCAAGTATGTTCAGTTGCACAATTTTAGAATTAATGTGCTTGACTTCAAAATTCGGATGCATAATTTTTAAGTTTAGTTGTATAACATTAAAATTATGGTATAATTATAATATAAGATAATAATGTTCACTATCAGATTGTTGTGAAAATTGTAATTAAGAAAGTTCAGTTGTAAAATTTTTAAAACCATGTGCGTAACTTTAAAATTCAATAGCAAAATGTTGTATTTTTACAACAAAACAAAATCGATTCTGCAGTAGAACCAAATTAATTCGGGCATTTTTTTTGTAAAATAAATTTAATAATATAAATTAAAATTTTTGAAGAAAGAATATCGAAAAAATCAGCCGAAAGTTAAGTGAGATAAAAAAATATATTTTGATAAATGAGTCATTGATTAAAAAACAAATTATTTAAAAATGAATTGAATCTGGACAGTTGTTTTCAAATATTGGTTTTCAGTTCTCTTTTAGTGTTTGGTTCTCTCTTGATCTAGATCCTATAAATATTATTGATAATTAAATTATGATCAACTGAAACATGAATTTTTTAAAAATATTAGCATCAAAGTAAATAAATGTCATTAAATTATTTAATCTAAATAATATGGTTAATAGTTTTACTTTTAAAAATTTAAATAATTAAAATTTAAATAATTGATCACAATCCGTACTTCACACGAATTATCAGCTAATAATTATTTATAGATGAAATATATATAGATTATTTGACCGTTAAACTCTTGAGTAAACCAAATTCGACTTGTTAAAGCATAGCCTTGAGTAAACCAAATTCGACTTGTTAAAGCATAGCTTGAAAGTAAAATTTGACTCGTTTAATTTACGAGTCGAGTTGGTTAGAGGTTTAAACTCGTTTAAACCATATATGTTTATAACCGAATAAACTCTTCATTTAAGCCATATACATTTGTAATCGAACAAACTCTTTAGATACTTGGCTCAAATTACAATCCTAGTCCTAGAAATGACTCATTGTGTACAATGTCAGGTTGATTATGTTACTTTGCGCTTAGTGGCGTAGGCAGAAATTTTAATTAGTATGGTCAAATTTTTTAAGGTCAATCATGAGAATAAGAATTTTTTGTGATTATAGACATATTAAACAAACCAAACATACCCAGTATATCCCGCATGAAGCAGGGTCTGGGGAGGGTAAAATGTACGCAGACCATACCCCTACTTTACAGTAGAGAGACTGTTTCCGTGAAGACCACCGGCTTAGTGCACCGAATAGCAAAGTGAATTTTATACAAAGATGATAATGGTGGGTAAAGTAGTTGACCTAACCTGGGCCCATGGCCTGGATCTCATGGGGCTTACCTACTCGGGCAAGGGGCACTCCTCTCCTGATCTAGGAAGACCTCCGGCCAAGCTCCCTGCGCCTGCAAAAACAGAAAATAGAAGACAATATTAAGATGAAAAGCCAAGCTTCTAAGCTAATGCTAACCGAGAGAGCCCAACTCTGAGGCTCTCAACCACAGAACCACTCCCTAGAAGGGAATCAACAACTCTAATCTGGCGCCTCCAACAACTCCTATCAGCTATCGAGTTCTCATCTAAGTTTAAGGCCTTCAAATCCATCCTGAGCTGTTCTTCCCACGACCTCCTCGGTCTGCCTCTTCTCCGCACCCCAACAACCGTAAGACTCTCGACCCTCCTCACCGGGGCTTCCGGAAGCCTCCTACGAACGTGGCCGAACCATCTCAACCTCCCTTCCCTAACTTTCGCATAAAAAGGCGCCACCTCCAACTCGCTCCTGAAAACCACATTCGGGATTCTATCTAACATCGTGCGGCCACAGGACCACCGCAACATCCTCATTTCAGCTGCTTCCACTTGCACTCGAGGGCCTTCTTCGCCGCCCAACACTCCGAACCATATAACATCGCAGGACGGATAGCTGCTCTATAAAACTTCCCTTTCAGCTTTAACGGGACTTTCTTATCGCACATCACCCCTGACGCAGCCCTCCACCTTAGCCACCCCGCGTTGATACGATGAGTGACATCATCGTCAATCTCACCTTCCTTCTGGATGATTGAACCCAAATACTTGAACTTATCCGTACGGGGGACGGTCTGATCTTCAATCCTAACCTCCACCCCTTCCTCGTTGGCGTCACCACTGAAGTTGCACCAGAGGTATTCGGTTTAAGACCTGCTCAGACGCAGTCCTTGGGGCTCCAAAGTGGATCTCCATAACTCCAACTTCTCATTCACCTCCCCCCTCGATTCCGCCACTAGCACTATATCATCGGCGAAGAGCATACACCAAGGGATGGCGTCTTGAATCCCTCGCGACATGACATCTAGGATCAGGGCGAAAAGAAGAGGGCTAAGGGCCGACCCCTGGTGTAGCCCAATCTCCACAGGGAAATAACGAGCATCACCGACTGGGGTCCAAACGCAGGAACAAGCTTGAGATGTAAAATTTAAATTTTAAAGAACAAAATTAGCTATTCACACTAGATTATAGATTTAAATTAAATTTTATTAGGTCAAATTGAATTTTTTTTATTAAAGATATTTTTGTAAAAAAGTTTATACATATAAAATTTTTAATTTTGAAAATTTCAGTAAGATCAGCTGTTAATAGATTGGCTATGTCCCTGAATAAATTGCGTTTCAGTTTTGAGCGGTTGTATATACCGTTTTACTTGAAGTGAATTTGACAATCTCTCACTGGTACAAGAATGTCTAGAGTTCAATTCTCACTCCCTCTTCCACAACTGCTAATAAAATTACAAACTACACATGAAAAATCGCAGTCAACACATCCCCTGATCCCCAATGATGAACTTGTGTATTACAGCTAATATTCCTTACTTGTTGCTATCGTGATTTTTGTTAATTTTCAAAAATTGATTTGTATCAAGTCTATTAAGAATCAGTTCTGTCAAATGTTTTGGAAACGCGTATATGACGGAGTCATGGTCAGATACTCAGATGTGAAAAACTGAAAATACAGGCTCTCAGCTGATTTGCAGCTTGTATTTCATTAAGTCCACAATCTTAAAGTGATCTTTTTGGTAGAAAGCAGTACTTAAATTTACTAACAGGGGGCCTTATGTTGCTTGAAAGTTTTCCTATAATTATTACATGTTGAGTGAAATGTTTTACAGGCCAGTGTGATCGTGTCAACAATGCTTGTTATTGTCTCTCATACTGGAATCCCGAGACATGGAGTCATCTGCTGACCAAATAAAGATTCCATAAAGTTGTTGCTTATCTTTTTATGTTTTGCAGGCAGTAGAGAAACCATGTTCTTGTGATAAGCCTCCACCACCAGCACTTGTAAAACTGACTAAGATCTTAGCACCTGATAATTTGAAGTTTGAGTTCTGAAGTGACTTAACTGAGGCACAGCTATGTTGCACGGGGACGCCTGCGAGGTCATATACCGAAGTTTGGGGACGTCTCGGGGACGGGGACGGCATGGGGACGTCTCCAAAATTCTGGGGACGGCTGCTCTAATTTGGGAACGTTTCGGGGACCGAAAACACTGAATTACCCGTCCCCCCACTTAAAATAAAAACCCTACATATTTAATCAATAGTTTGTTCAGCCGTCGTCTTCTCTTTTACATATATCAGGCCTCTATCTCTCTTATTCTCTTATTCTCTCTCTCTTTATCTTCTTATCTTCTCTTTTTTACATATTTAATCAGTCCTCTCTCTTTTATATATTTAAACCTCTCTCTCCCCATAAAATACACGCATCCTATATACATATATATTATATGTACACACGATATTATAAATGGAATTTTAAAATCAAGTGGTGTTAGGAATTCCCGTTTCCTGTCTTTGCGTAAATTAAATACGGAGATTATAACAGTCAATAATAATAACAGATATTGACAGATGAACACCAAGATTTATACGTGGAAAACCCCCTTAAGCCAAAGAGGTAAAAATCACGGGACCAACTCCGAATGTTTCCACTATAATGATAATAATGGTTACAATATTCTCTCTCAAGTTTACGAAGTAACACTTGAGGCACAAGTGAATAGAAATACAGCGATTCACTACTCCTTCGGTACTGGACCGGATAACCTGGACAGAACTATGATAGGATATATTTTTATATATATATTAGATGATTTTATTCCCGTATTTAATTGCATTTTACATTTATTTGGATATTTATTTAATAAATATTAATGTTTTATTGTAGAAGACAAGAATTCCTAATTTTGGAAGAATTTGGGCTTAAAGATCTATTTTGGAGCTAAAAATGAAGAAATTCGGATTTATTGAGCTACACCCGCTTTCTACGGTATTTAATTCATATCTGGAGTTCTAGGAGTCGGATTTGGACGATCTTACTGTCCACGCGAAGCTTAGAAAATTATCTACAATTCAGAGGGATTAAATCAGCAAAAATCCGATTGGAGCAGCTCAAAATCTGAGGAGCAAATTCAGTTCCGAATTTTAGTTGTAATTTCTTGTAGTTTATTAAAAATGTAAAACATGTGTTTTGGACTTTGGTTGATGAGTTGTTGGGAGGAATAATGCAGCCGAAATTGATGAATTGGTTGGCTTGGAAAAGAAAAAAAAAAGTATTTGCCAAAATGGACTAATGATGATGGTTAATGATGAAGGTCAATGATGGAGGCATTTGTTTATGCAAATTTGAAGACATAAATGGGCTATAAAAAGGAAGAGCTTGCAGGAAGGGGGGGACTATCTTATTCTAGCCTAATATAGATTAGTTTAGACATTAGACTAGGCCAAGACACACTGCATACAAAATTCCATTTCTACTTCATCATTTTCGGCTACTGCAAAGGCTAGGAGCTAGGAGCTTGGTTTTCTTCTCTTTTATGTACAATTTCTCTTTATAAGGTATTTTCTATTTTGCCTTGTTTATTAAATGGATTGTTATATAATTTTAGTTGTTATTAATTTTTATATTAGTGAGTAGTTTGTTTTAGGGCAAAAAGGGAAGCCATGTTTGCATGATAATTCTGGCATGATTTTCATAGTAGTTTGATTGATTATGGTAATTCTAATCGATTATGTTTTGATATTTAATTTGTGTTACCGGCCAATATCACATATTAATTACTTGCGAATAGGGGTAATAGATCGAAAGATTTTACTCTTAGAGGCACACATACGATTAGCGGAATTTAATTTTACTGCGAGAGCGTAATTGGATTTCCGAGAGCGTTAATACTTGAGAGAGATTAACACATGCTCTAATTCCCGATTAATTAAATTATTAAAAGTGATTATATGTGTAAGCACGTTTCGGGAGCGTTGATACTTGAGAGAGATTAATGAGCCCTAAATTGCATGACCATTTTGATCGCTTTAGCTTAGAAGTCGGATATTATGTAAACATGGTGGACCTAATTGCCCTAGATTTAAAATTCATTGTTGATCATTTAATTAATTAGTATAAATAATTAGTTAATAAATATTTTCATAAATATAGTTTTTGCTCGAGAAACAATTAAATTAAAATTGATAAAACCCGCCTCCCTGAGAACGAACTTAAAAATATACCACATCAAATTTGGCGCCGCTGCCGGGGAGGCAAAAATTATTAATTTTAAATTAATTGTTTCTTGTAGTTTAGATTTTATTTTATTCCGTATAAAAAAAAACACACAAAAATATTTGTTTTCGTCAATATTCAATTCGTATTTTCTGACTGTTTTTGTTTTAATTCGAAGCTAGATTGTGTGTTCCCCTGTTTTATTTTACAAATTCGAACCAAAGCTTAAGTTTCCCCTGTTTTTGTTTCAAAACCCAGCACCCTTCCCCTATTCTCACAAACCCAGTTCACTTCTTCTTCTTCTAATAAAACATACAGCCTCCTCCCTCTCTTCCTCGCCACTTCTTTTTCCGCTCACCCCCTGTGTCTTCTCTCCGATTCATATCACCATACCTCCTTCACTCTCTTATCTCCGTCCGCAACACCACGTCCTCCTCCCCTCCTTCTCTCTTCTTTCCCCACAAAATGCCACTCCCGTACCTTCTCCGTCCACCTCCTCCGTTCGCCCATTCAACCCAATTAAACACCAGCAGCCACACACACACCGAACCTAGCACAAAGCGCCAACCCCCCTTCCCACGAAAAACACCACGCACCCATCTCCTTCATCAAACAAAACCTCCACCACCGCAACGTCTCTCCCCTCTTCTTTTCGTTCTCTCCTTCACTGAGTCCACTGGCTGAATTACAAGTTTTTGCGAGTTCAATCGAGTCATTTCTGTGGCCGTATTGTTTATGCTGCGCTTTGTTTTGTTGTTGAAGTGCGCACGTTGGTGTTTTGTTATTGATTGGGTTTTTCTGCGTTCTTGGCCGAGTTGCTGATGTGTGTTGCCACTGAGTCGCCATTGCGAGTTCGGTTTCGTTGAGCCCAGCTGTTCGTTAATTTGCAGTGTAGTGTATTGTGTAGTTGCGAGTTGTTCTGTTGATATATATTGTTCTGCGCTTCTGCGAGTTCTTGATTAGATTTGTGCTGAGATGTTTGTGCGAGTTTGGTGCTGGGTTCTGTCTGGTGTCCTCGAGTTCTGCTTGTTTTCGTCGATTTATGGAGCTTTTGTTGGGTCTGTGTGCTAATTAGAATTAGTGGTAGATGCTGAGTTTTATTTGTTTGTATGTCGAGTCTACAAATTTACTGAGTTTTGTGAGCTGCCAAATTGGTTCGTGTTGTGTTTTGTTCGGGTCTAATTGTAGTTGCTGCGCTGCGAGTTCTGATTGAAGTTCGCGAGTTTAGGATTGTAATTGCTGATGTTTTGTGGAGTGTTCATTACTGCTAAGTCTGTGTCTTTCGAGTCTGTTTGTATCACCGTTCTGAGTCTTGTGTTTTGTATCAATTTACGAACAAGTCATGCAGAATTTTTGAATCTTCTGTAAATAAATTTTAATAGTAAAAAAAAAAGTTTAAAAAAAAGTTTAAAAAAAAATAAATAAATAAAATAAATAAAAATACATATTTTAGATTTTGTTAAATTTTGTGTTAAATTTCTAGTTTTTCTATGTTTTCTTTGTCTCTTTGGAACTTTAGTTCCAATTGAGACCGATTTTACTGCGTTTCTTGGCTTTGTTGTGTGTTTACAGGTCTGAAATGGATGAAGTTGATACTTTTGCACATCTTTCTTTCCGAGTAGAGGCATTGACTCGAGAAATTGCCTCGTGGAAGACTGCAGAGCCCACTACATGTCCGATGAGTACAAATGAGATGTCACAAGTGGCCCCTGAAACTTACACTGGTTGTGAAGTTTGTGGAATTTATGGTCACTTTGGTTTCGAATGCTCTTACAATGTCTATAATTCTCAGAGTGCTCAGTTGGAACAAATGAATTCTTTTGAAGAAGGATATGGGTACAATCAGTATTCAAACACTTTTAATCCAGAATGCGTGAATCAACCAGATTTTTACTACCAGGACAATGGTGCTCAAAATTTTTCATATCATAATCAGCAACAATTTGAGCAACAATTTTATCAGTCATATGAGCAGCCGCTACAGCAAGAATATCAATATCCCCCTCTACAAGACGATCTACATGTTTCTCAACCCAGCGTAGATGTGCAAGCTGATCAGACAAAGGAGATGTGGTATATCTTGAATAAACTGCTAAAGAGTTCTGAAGAACAAGCCGAGATGATCAAAGAATTAAAAACTCAAAGTTCGGCGATTGAATCTCAAATTGCATAGTTGGCAAACTTTTCTACTACAGGGCAGCTCGACTATTTACCATCATCATCTATCCGATCCGAAGAGGACCTGACTGCTATCAATCTCACAAGCAATCAGGAATATGATAGTTTCTCCATGTATGTTGATGATGAGGCCTTTGATAAAGAGAAGGAGCATGCCACCGATGACGAGATCAATGATGTTGCTGCTACCGAGAACAATGTGACTGATGATGAGGCTACAAAGGAAAGCAATACAGAGATGGTTGTTGTTTCTCTTCCGCAACCTGTGCCTAAGCTACCATGTATTGATAAATTTGCTCTTGATCTAGCCTCTACTTACAAGGCTTCTTTGCTCAAGAACACTTATTTCAAGGTTGATGTGATAGCAAAAATTGTCCAAGATGATCTTTCTCAAATTTTGGTTGATGGTCCATACAAAGTGGCTCCTACGCTTCAAGCTCGAGAAGAGGGAGAAGATGGAAGTGTTTTCTTAGCCAATGATGTGATAAGCCAAGATGTCCGAATGGCTCATGTGAAAGCCATGAGTGAAGAAAAGCCACCACCAGAGCCTCCACCTTATATTAAGGGAGTTCGATATTTTCCAGGCTATGAATTCTATCGTTGCTTTATCACAAAATTTTCCAAAACTACATATTTTCTCGATCAGTTATTATTCATTGATGTAGTAGCAAAATTTGCTAATGCTTGTTTGGAGATTTTGTGCAGGAATAAAACAACTGTTGATGCTCTTGATTTTATTCATGGTGGTTCCGCGCAACAGGTTTTTGGAGTAGCGCATCTTGCTTCGACATCCCGAACCTCGACACGATATTTCATGCTTATGCATTAGGGGAGTTTTTCCAATTTCTTTTATTTCTATTATTTTTATTTTTAGTTATTTATTCTGTAATTTTTAGGATTTGTTGTGTTCTTTTTATTTTATTTTCCTCTTTTATAGAATTTTTCATCTAGAACTCATCTCCACTGGACTGATTTAATAGTACTATACAGAGATTTTTGTTGTTGAAAAAAAGAAGGAGCATTGTGTGGCTCGAGGAGGACTTTGAAGGCAAAAAGAGAGAGTAGGGTTGGAGCCGAAAGAAAAGAAAGCGGAAAGACTAGTACCTAGCTTGTACTATATCACCTAACCGCTAATCTGTCAAACCTTATAATCAATGATTTTTTGTCTGTGTTAATTCATCATTTCAGATAAACAGAGCTTACACACAAATTGCTGAGAACTTCAACCTCCCAAGGAAAAAATCTCAAAATCTAGCTGTCTGGAAAATGGCATTGCAGGGAAGCTTCGTGATTGGTAAAGTTAATCCTACTTCCATTCAGGAAATCAGCACCATCCGTGATGAGCAGTTTCGAGCTTGGGCACAATTTCTGAATGAGCATTCAATCATTCGCTATGCTTTAGTTACACCAGTGCCGCTCAACTATGATGCCTTGCGTGAATTGTATTGCAGTGCGGTGAACACTTCTGGAAATGACGGGTTAGCAATCACATATCGACTGTTTGGTAGGTCGATTAAAGTCACTGAACGAGATGTTAATCGGATTCTTCATTTTCCTACGGAAAATCTCGTTGCTGATCCTACACCCGACCAGATTGAGAGGTTCTTCCGTCTGATAAAGTACCAAGATGGTAATTTCAATACTGGTAATCTCTCTAGAACATATCTAACCCAGTATTGGAATTTCTTCTTCCATATTCTTAACCATGTTTTTACCTCAGATAGAACAAATCTAGATCGCATATCTGAATTTATTCAAAAAATAGGGTATGCGGTAGCCAATAATTTGAGGATTAATTTTGGTAAGATAGTGCTTGGTCAAATTATTTTGAAGATGAATCGACTAGGAACCAGGGATGTTCAGACTCAAAGGGTAAAATGTCTATACCCAAGATTTCTGTAATTAATACTAAATGATTTTTTGAGTGATGCAGACAGGGTACGCTTGGACAATGGTAGAGATGTGGAATGCTCTTTCATGAAGACAAATGTAATTTATTACATTAGCAATAAGAGCTATACGGATGTGCCTACAGTCCTAACGGAATATCTGAAGACTGTCCCACTTCCGTTGTTACCAAGATCAGTCAGAGCAGCACCACATATGGAGTTTGCTACATCATCCACTCTACCTCATGCTAAACGGAGTAAACCTAGCGAACCCGAGACAGTCAAGGGAAACTTGGGTCTTGTGTCATTCAATCCATTCAAGTTCAACCTTCCAGGAAGAAAATCTCTTGATCTTTTTCCAGATTTACCACTCGTCACCAGTGGCAGGCATCTTGCTTCACGAGAGGAGGGAAGCTCCCGGACTTTCATTGCACCATCCGACAAAGGCCCTAGGATGATTTCATTTGCAGATATACCAGCAGGACATGAGAGTGGGCAACAAACTCAACCACATGCACCTCTAACCAGAGCGGGATACAACAGACTCCTTACACGGGTCCAAACACTAGAGAACGAGTTGCCACATATCCGTGAGTCCATTGCGGAAATTAAAAATTTGCAACTTAGTCAGAATGATGTATTCCAGGCTCAATTGAGTTCCATGGCAGCCCAATTTAGTCATGCAATTAATTCCTTAATGAAGACAGCTTCTTCTAATTTTCCAACGCCACATCCAACTATTCTGGAGGATAACCCAACTGAGGGGGAGAAGGTGGATGAGCAAGAAGCTAGAAGGCGTAATAAAGGCAAGAAAAAGGTTGCTGACATGGATTTAAATTTATTCTGGGGAAGGAAAAGCTAAGGGGATTATTTGTGCTATGTGGAAAGCAAGAAAAACTTGAAGATATGTTCAGTCTAGAGGAACAATCATCTTGCTTATTTTCAGGGGAGTTTTCGTTCACTTTTTCATACCTCATTTTTATTTGCATACATTGAGGACAATGCATGATTTAGGTATTGGGGAGAGTTCTTAGTGTAAATAAAAAATATTGAAAAATCCAAAAAAAAAATTTGAAAATTAGAAAAATAATTGCCTCGTCTCATAGTGTGTTAACAAGGATATGTACACATCTTGTGAGCTTATTTTGCATGATTATTTGACATGTCATATCTCTGAAAGTTATTTGTTACTTGATGATTCCTTGTTCGTGCTTGCGAAAATTTTAAAACTTGAGATGTGTCTTTGTCAAGTTTAGTGAGTACTAAAACATGCTTTCACCTTGTGAGATCTTGAGCCTAATTTATGATTGGTACATTTTATATCGATCAAATTTTATTGTTGTGTGTAGTTCATCATTTAGCATGTTGCTCTAGAACTTGCTTTAAACCATTTTGAGATTACATGATATCTGTATGCATAAAAATGATAAAGGCACTAGGATTAACCGTATTTATCCAAACAGTATCCTTGAATCATATATCCTTAGTGAACCCCTTTGAGCTTTATATCCGTTATTTTTGTATCACCAATCTAAATTCTTGAGCCTACTTGTTTATTCTTCTCTTGATTTACTAGTAGAGCATTTTGATTCATTTGGGGTTGGTGAGTGCATAGTGCGGGGATTTCTTTGTTAAAGTGTGAAAATTGGGTGGGAATATTGTAAAAAAAAAAGAAAAAAAAAAGAAAAAAAGAAAATAAAAGGTCAAGTGGAGTTGTGTTCATTGGTTTGTGCAATATGAAAGTAGAAAAGTACATGGTAATATGTGCTTGGGGTTTAATGCTTGTGAGAGTCTGATCAGCTTTTACATGATCAAAATTTCATGTTGAGTGCTTTAATTAGAAATGAACACTATGCTTTATTAGTTTGTCGAGTTAGCCACTTGTCAGCCTTTTTCTTGATTTCCTACCCTTTACCGTAGCCACGTTACAACCTTTAACAAAGACCTTTTGATTTGTGCATGCATGTATTCAAAGTAGTGGAAATTTGGTGAACAACCAAGCATATGGTAGCACATGACTTAATTGATTGAACTTGAGCGAATACACTTCACCTATACACATGTGTGATTTGAGAGTTTTGTGAGATTCATTTATATCCATAGCATGTTACTCATTGAATGAGGCATTGATATATATTTCATGATCTTTTTGTCTATCCAGACTGTGTGCTTACTTGGATAGTCTTGTACATATGATGTGTAAGGGAACAAACTGTCAATATTGTGCGATTGAGGTTTACTTGTGTGGAGTACTATGATATGTTTCATACTTGAGACTTGGCAGGAAAAAAATGGATTTTGTGGGTAAATTCACTATAAACCCTCACGAGACAACACTCGTCCTACTAGGGCTGCCTAGGGGTTTAACGGCTTGTTGCATGTGCTCAATGCAATCGTGTCATCTACGAAAGTGATATTAGTTAGGATTTAGTTTTTATTTCGCTTATTTGCCCGAGGACGTGCAAATGCTTAGTGTGGGGATGTTTGATAGGATATATTTTTATATATATATTAGATGATTTTATTCCCGTATTTAATTGCATTTTGCATTTATTTGGATATTTATTTAATAAATATTAATGTTTTATTGTAGAAGACAAGAATTCCTAATTTTGGAAGAATTTGGGCTTAAAGATCTATTTTGGAGCTAAAAATGAAGAAATTCGGATTTATTGAGCTACACCCGCTTTCTACGGTATTTAATTCATATCTGGAGTTCTAGGAGTCGGATTTGGACGATCTTACTGTCCACGCGAAGCTTAGAAAATTATCTACAATTCAGAGGGATTAAATCAGCAAAAATCCGATTGGAGCAGCTCAAAATCTGAGGAGCAAATTCAGTTCCGAATTTTAGTTTTAATTTCTTGTAGTTTATTAAAAATGTAAAACATGTGTTTTGGACTTTGGTTGATGAGTTGTTGGGAGGAATAATGCAGCCGAAATTGATGAATTGGTTGGCTTGGAAAAGAAAAAAAAAAAGTATTTGCCAAAATGGACTAATGATGATGGTTAATGATGAAGGTCAATGATGGAGGCATTTGTTTATGCAAATTTGAAGACATAAATGGGCTATAAAAAGGAAGAGCTTGCAGGAAGGGGGGGACTATCTTATTCTAGCCTAATATAGATTAGTTTAGACATTAGACTAGGCCAAGACACACTGCATACAAAATTCCATTTCTACTTCATCATTTTCGGCTACTGCAAAGGCTAGGAGCTAGGAGCTTGGTTTTCTTCTCTTTTATGTACAATTTCTCTTTATAAGGTATTTTCTATTTTGCCTTGTTTATTAAATGGATTGTTATATAATTTTAGTTGTTATTAATTTTTATATTAGTGAGTAGTTTGTTTTAGGGCAAAAAGGGAAGCCATGTTTGCATGATAATTCTGGCATGATTTTCATAGTAGTTTGATTGATTATGGTAATTCTAATCGATTATGTTTTGATATTTAATTTGTGTTACCGGCCAATATCACATATTAATTACTTGCGAATAGGGGTAATAGATCGAAAGATTTTACTCTTAGAGGCACACATACGATTAGCGGAATTTAATTTTACTGCGAGAGCGTAATTGGATTTCCGAGAGCGTTAATACTTGAGAGAGATTAACACATGCTCTAATTCCCGATTAATTAAATTATTAAAAGTGATTATATGTGTAAGCACGTTTCGGGAGCGTTGATACTTGAGAGAGATTAATGAGCCCTAAATTGCATGACCATTTTGATCGCTTTAGCTTAGAAGTCGGATATTATGTAAACATGGTGGACCTAATTGCCCTAGATTTAAAATTCATTGTTGATCATTTAATTAATTAGTATAAATAATTAGTTAATAAATATTTTCATAAATATAGTTTTTGCTCGAGAAACAATTAAATTAAAATTGATAAAACCCGCCTCCCTGAGAACGAACTTAAAAATATACCACATCAAACTATCCCTTCGGTACTTGACCGGATAATCTGGAGGACTCCCCTTGTTGCGGCTGCAATGGCTGGACGAACTCCTAATGCTGTTGACCCAGATGGCTACAACCCGACCAAACTCTCACACTAACTCACCCGAAACGAAAGAATAGAGTAGCACGAGGGCCCCCTATCCTGACCTGCCTGAAACTACCACAAGGTAAGTTTCCTACTAGACGGACTATCTAGCAGCTATGATGGAGAGAAGAGAGTAAGATGTTTTGGTGTGTTTAACTAATGAAGGGAGAGGGGTATTTATAGGAAGGGGTTTGTAGTAGGTGAGGGGGGGGGGTTGGTGAAGTTTGAAAAATAAAAGAGTTGGTGGAAAGAAGGCAGCTAAGGCTGCTGCCTAACAATCTCCCCCTCTTTCCAAACTCACAGCTCTTCACTTGCACTCCATACCTGCACCCTGCTTGCACAGTTCCAACTTTTATCGCGGAACCACCTTTATCATCATATCAGCCGGATTCTTATCCGTGTGTATCTTCTCTATCTATATCACCCCATCTTCAACTTTTTCCCGTAGCCAAAGGTAACGTACATTAATATGCTTAGTACGACTGTGACAAGTAGCATTCTTGCTCAAGTCAATAGCACTCTGACTATCACAATACACCTCAAAGTTGTCTTGCTTCTGACCCAATTCTTGGAGAAACCGCTTTAACCAAACCAGCTCCTTGCCTGCTTCACAAGCAGCAATATACTCTAATTCGGTTGTTGACAACGCAACACACTTTTGCAACTTGGACTGCCATGCTACAGCTCCCCCTGCAAAAGTGAAAAACATCCCTGACGTGGACTTCATCCCATCTGGATGTCCTACCATGTCAGCATCTGTAAAACCTTCCAAGACTGGTTCACCATGTCCATACTTCAAGCATAACCCGGAAGTGCCCTTAAGATATCTGAGAATCCACTTAACTGCTTCCCAATGCTTTCTTCCTGGATTTGACAGATATCTACTCACAACTCCAACAGCATGAGCAATATCTAGTCTTGTACAAACCAATGCATACATAAGACTCCCCACTGCGGATGAGTAGGGAACTTCCTCCATATCCTCCTTCTCCTTGTCTGTTGACGGACACATTTTCTTATCTAGTTTAAAATGTCCCGCCAATGGTATGCTAACTGGTTTAGCATCATCCATATTGAACCTTTTCAATACCCGTTCAATATATCCCTGTTGTGAAAGCCACAACCTCCGAGTTGTTCTGTCACGAACAATCTTCATCCCTAGGATTTGTTTTGCTGGACCCAAGTCTTTCATATCAAAGAACTTGGACAAATATTCTTTCAGCTTGCGGATCATGTTAGCATCTTGACCGACCACTAACATATCATCAACATAAAGCAGCAGGATAATGAAGTTACTGTTAGGAAACCTTTGCACATAGGCACAGTGATCGGATGCAGTTCTCTTGAACTTGTGATTTCTCATGAATGAATCAAACTTTTTGTACCACTATCTTGGCGCTTGCTTAAGCCCGTATAAACTCTTCATGAGTTTACAAACCATGTGCTCCTTCCCTTTCACTTCAAATCCTTCTGGGTGGTGCATGTAGATCTCTTCCTTCAAATCTCCATGAAGGAATGCAGTTTTCACATCTAACTGCTCAAGCTCAAGATCCATGCTAGCCGCTAATCCGAGAACTGTTCGGATTGTTGTCATCTTTACAACCGGAGAAAAGATTTCATCGAAATCAATGCCTTCCTTCTGTGCAAAGCCTTTAACCACCAAGCGTGCTTTATACTTTACAAGCTTTTCATCATCCCTTTTTACTTTGAAGATCCATTTGTTCTTCAAAGCCTTCCGTCCTCTCGGAAGTGTAGTCAACTCATAAGTTTCATTCTTGTTTAAAGAATCCATCTCCTCTGGCATTGCTTTCAACCAGCAATTGCTTTCTTTATGAGTCTTGACTTCCTCAAAGGTCTCGGGCTCCCCCTCATCAGCAATTAAGATATACTCGGATGAAAGATATCTTCCTTATAGTCTCCGTTCTCACCTAGAACGTCGTGGCTGAGTTTCTTCAGCTTCAGGCTGAGGCGGTAGCTCCCCCTGCTCAGCAGCCTCATCATATGCCATATCATCTCCATCATCTTCTAATGTATCTGGATTTCTAGCTTGCCTTGGTTGTTGAGTGCTCCCAAAATTCTCAAAATTTTGAGACTCATGGAAAACCACATCTTTGCTCCTGAATATCTTCTTCGATTCAGGATTCCACAACCGATACCCGAACTCTGGATCCCCGTAGCCAACGAGAATACACGGAGTTGATTTATCTTCAAGCTTTGTTCTATGCTCCTTTGGGATGTGTGCAAAAGCCTTGCATCCAAACACCCGCAAGTAGGAATAGGAAACATCATTTCCTAACCAGATCTTCTCTGGAATCTCAAAATTCAGAGGTGCCGATGGAGATCGATTGATCAAGTAGCAAGCTGTTCATACAGCTTCTCCCCAAAATGACTTTGGCAATTTAGACATTTTCAACATGCATCTGACTCGTTCAGCAATGGTGCGGTTCATTCTTTCCGCAATGCCATTCTGTTGTGGGGTGCCAGGAACTGTTCTTTCATGCCGGATACCATGCTTTGTAAGGTACTCTTGAAACTCTTTTGAAGTGTACTCCCCCCCGTTGTCACTACGAAGGCACTTCAGTTGTTTCCCTGTTGATCTTTCAACCATGGCATGAAACTTCTTGAAGTACTCAAACACTTGATCTTTGGATTTGAGTATCTCAACCCACACCTTTCGAGATGCTTCATCAACGAAGGTAACAAAGTAACTATTTCCGCCTAAGGACTCCACCTCAAACGGACCACATACATCAGAATAAACTCTTTCTAATAGCTTCGACTTTTTTTCAGTGGACTGCTAAAAGATACTCTATGTTGTTTCTCGAATAAACAATATTCACACGACTGCAATGCAGTTCCTTTAGCAAACGGAATGAGGGATTTCTTTGCTAGAATCTACAGCCCTTTCTCGCTCATGTGACTAAGCCTCTTGTGCCACAAACTTGCTGAAGCTACATCTTCAACTGTATTCAACTCATTTGAACACATCGTCACTTGTGTCTTGTACAAAGAGCCACAAGTGGAACCTCTTACAACCACCAATGAACCCATAGTAAGCTTCCACCTTCCACCACCGAAGGTATTTACGTACCCCTGCTTGTCTAGCGCCATGCCGGAAATCAAGTTGAGCCATAAGTCCGGAACATGCCTGACATCTTTCAAAGTCATTGAACAACCCGTGTTTGTCTCAATACAGATGTTACCAATGCCTGCGATCTTTGATTGATCTGAGTTACCCATTCTTACAATACCAAAGTCCCCTGACTTGTACGTCGTAAAGAATTCCTGAGTGGGTGTTGCATGATACGTTGTTCCAGTATCTATCACCCATTCGACCTTCTGATCATCAACATGTAAGAATTCTTCTTCCTCAAAAGAAAGGATCACAACATCTTCTGTCATAGCAGCTGTTGTACTTTTCTCTACATGTTTCCCTTGCTGACCATTGTTTTGTTGCTTGAGCCAGGCCCTACAATCCTTTTTGTAATGACCCTTCTTCTTAAAATAGTAGCATTCAACATTGACATTTGATTTGCCACCGAAATTCCTAAAATTCCTACTTTTACTACGCCCTCGGTTTGTCTCCCTGTAGTTGCTTCTACCCCTGTTCTCAGTAACAAAAGCCTGGGAATCTTGGCTGACTCCTTGTACCTTTCTTCTCATGGATTCACTAAGGATACTCTGCTTAATTGATCGCAACGTTAGTTGCTCAGTTGGTACATCATTAGTTACTGTCACCACTAGCATATCCCAGCTGGATGGTAAAGTGTTGAGAAGAAATATTGCTTGGAATTTCTGCTCAAACTCCATCTTCATATTTGATAGTTGATTTAACAACCCTTGAAATTCGCTCATATGCTCTGACATGTTGTTCCCATCCTGGTACCTCATGTTCACCAGCTGACGAACTAGAAAAGTTACATTTTGTGAACTTTTCTCTTCGAACGTAGACTCTAATGTCATCCAAAGCGTATAAGCGTCTTCTTCTTCAGAGACATGGTGATACTCCGAATTATCAATCCATTGACGAATGAGACTGATAGTTTTCATGTTCATCTTCTTCCAGTTAGCATCAAACTTTGCTGCAGGTTTGACTCCTTTCAGCTCCACCGGATCAAACAAGTCCTTACTATAAAGCAAATCCTTTATTCTGCTTTTCCACATCGGATAATTTGAAGCTGTTAGGCTTACCATTACACTGGAAGAATCATCCATTTTAATTTACCAAAGACTATGGGAATCTCACTTAGAACCACACAAGTTGGCCAGGAAAGTGGATGTGTTTGGGGAGCCTTCCGTATTAGTACGACGCTTTATCAAGTAACCACTGCGCACAAAGCACTTTCCTAGACACCAACAACGTGGGCCCCAGCTCTGATACCAACTGTTAGGAATTCCCGTTTCCCGTCTTTGCGTAAATTAAATACGGAGATTATAACAGTCAATAATAATAACAGATATTGACAGATGAACACCAAGATTTATACGTGGAAAACCCCCTTAAGCCAAAGAGGTAAAAACCACGGGACCAACTTCGAATGTTTCCACTATAATGATAATAATGGTTACAATATTCTCTCTCAAGTTTACGAAGTAACACTTGAGGCACAACTGAATAGAAATACAGCGATTCACTACTCCTTCGGTACTGGACCGAATAACCTGGACAGAACTATCCCTTCGGTACTTGACCGGATAATCTGGAGGACTCCACTTGTTGCGGCTGCAATGGCTGGACGAACTCCTAATGCTGTAGACCCAGATGGCTACAGCCCGACTAAAATCTCACACTAACTCACCCGAAATGAAAGAATAGAGTAGCACGAGGGCCCCCTATCCTGACCTGCCTGAAACTACCACAAGGTAAGTTTCCTACTAGACGGACTATCTAGCAGCTATGATGGAGAGAAGAGAGTAAGATGTTTTGGTATGTTTAACTAATGAAGGGAGAGGGGGCATTTATAGGAAGGGGTTTGTAGTAGGTGAGGGGGGGTTGGTGAAGTTTGAAGAATAAAAGAGTTGGTGGAAAGAAGGCAGCTAAGGCTGCTGCCTAACAAGTGGGTCTGAATGTATATATCCTATATTGTTAGTCACAGAGGCATGCCTGTATACATCTAATAACAAGCCTAATTGTTTGTAATGCTTTGCATTACTTACATGACCTCTTAACTGAGGGAACCTCTAGTTGTAGAGTTTCTGTTTGTATTGTACTTGTAGTAGGCATCAAATCCTAGTTGTGTAATTGTACTTATAGAGTCTAGAATAATGCTTGAAAGAAGTTCCAAGGTTCATGCCTCAAGCAAGGAGTTAAAGACTGTCAAATAATCACATTTGGGATTTGAAGAAATGAAGAATTTGCCTAAGTACCAATTCGAGAAGTATATTTGTCTGTTCGAGAAGTCCAGCATTCGAGAAGTCAGGGATTCGATATCTCAAGACACTATTCGATATCTCTGAATACATTGTTCGATATCTCATTCGATATCTCAGAGATTCGATATGTCTATGTACTCTATTCGAGAACTCAGGAAGTCAACAAGCCAAAGTGGTATTCGAGTTCTCAAGGAGTCAACAAGTCAAAGTTCCATTCGATATCTCAAGGACTCAGAAAGCTATTCGATATCTCGAGGATTCGATAAGTCAAATGTTCTATTCGACAACTCAAGGAATCCTGATGAAAAGAGCTATTCGAGAAGTGGTTCGAGATGTCAATATAACAGTGTTCGAGAACTCAGAGTTATCGATCAAGTCAATTCCAGTTCTCGAATCACTTACTTAGTCACTTCTCGAATACATTCTTGGAGACAAAATACTGAAGAAATTGTACAAGTCAGAAACCTGCAACAAGCCAATGCACTTTATGGACCACAATCTGTAACGTGCTCTGGAAAGCCTACAAGGAAGCTTGGAGAGATATAGAAGAGACAAGGAGCTAAAGAAGTGGATCTGAACAGGCTTTGCAAAGTCAAATCTGTAACCGTTTAGACACTTACTCAAAAAAGATAGACAGACTAGAAAGTAATTTGTTTAGCTACCTTATTTGTAGTAAGTAGGTTGTATCCATGCACTATAAGGATACAGCCTCACTTCCTTAGTCAAGAGAACTAAGTGAGTCAAGTTTTTCATATACTGTAAGCTATATCTCTCTGAGAAAAACGAAGCTGAGAATTCTATCATTTGTATTCACAGATTGTAGCAACCTTTATCTAATAATACATTAGATTAAAGTGATATTGTGTTCTGTGTTGTTCTTTATCCGCACCTACATCTCTGCACACACAACACCTGTTTGCTACACAGACTCAAGGGAAGAAAAGTTCAAGAATCCATTCACCCCCCCCCCCCCCTCTGTATTCTTTCTTTGTGTTCAATACTCAACAAGTGGTATCAGAGCGGGCTGTTTATTCAAAAACAGAAAAACGATCATGAGTTCGAATACACCAAAGACTACAGGAATGGTGAAGGTCCCTAAGTTTGACAAAGAAAACTTCAACCTCTGGAAGATAAAGATGATGTTGTTCATTAAAGCCTCTCCTCCCTTGTATCCTGAGATTCTCAAGAATGGTCCTTTTGTTCCACAACAAGAGATACCAGAAAAGACTGTTGGAACCACAACTATCCCAAGATCTTATGAGGCCAAGGATCCATCAAAATGGACAGAATCAGAAAGGGAGAAGGTTGCTCTTGACAGCCACCTCATGCTGCTTATCATTGATTCCATGGACATGTCAATGTTTGCGAACATTGCATCATGTACGTCTGCCAAAGAAATGTGGGATCACATTGAGGTGTTGTGTGAAGGAACTGATGAGGTTAAGGAAAACAAGAAACAGATACTGGTCACACAGTATGAAGCTTTCATGGCACAGCCCAAGGAAAGCATTACTGAAATGTTTGAAAGGTTTCACAAGCTAGTTACTGAGTTGCAGATGAATGGCAAGGTTTACAGCACCAAGGAGTTAAATGTGAAATTTATGTTATCTTCACCAAATCATCTAGAACAAAGAGTCATTTCTCTAAGGGAGAGAGATTTGAACAAAGTCACCTATGATGTGCTCTATGGAGTCCTAAAGACTCATGAACTTGAGTTGCTTCAGAAAAGGGCTATCCAAGCCAACCAAGGTAGAATGATAAACACATCATGTGCCTTGATTGTCAACAAATCTATTCAAGACCTAGAAGCATCTACAAGCCAGCTAAGGATAGAGGAGGTAGCAGATGATGAAGAAACTGAAGCTGAGGTATGTGAACCTGTTGAGGAAAAGGAGGAAGAGGAAGAGTTCTACACTCTTGAAGAACTTGATGGGATGGAAAATACTTCATATGCTTTCATGGCCAGGAAATTTCCAAACATCAGATTTAAAAGAAATCAACCCTTCAAACCTAAAACTCAAAACCATTCGATCAACAAGAACAAGGCACCTGTGAAATCAAACAGAAATAAATTCAAAACCAGTTATGTGGATAGGTCATCTGTAAGGTGCTATAGATGCAATGACCTAGGGCATTTTGCCAGTGAATGCTAGCCAAGTTTTGCTAACTGCATTGATAGTATTGAGTTATACTTGGATGTATGACCCCGTAAATAAGAATGCTGACTTAGCATTCCTAAATCCTAATAAGCAATAATTGTTACCTGTTGGATACTCAGTACCCCTATTCTATTGGTAAGTAGATTCGAGTCTCAGTGGAGTGTGCGAGCATAGACAGGATAAAGGTTCCCTTCTAAAGCCCTGACAGCCTTTATAAACGCTAATTTTAAAGAATTCGAGTCTCAGTAGTAGCGTTTGCACACTACTAGAACCGCTACCTGATGGTGGATTGTTAAGGAATTGTAACCTTTCTGGTTGATTTTACAAGCAGTATATATATCAACAAATCAAACAGTTTTAATGAATCATAATTAGTATTTAGTCCCAAATTCTAATATACAGCAAACAAGCAGTTTTTTCGAAGTGAAATTTAGATCACTTAAATATTTTTCTCGACAAGTCAAGAGCTGAATTATAGATTAACATGATTGCGAACAGCTCAACGTATGGGGAGAGCTGTGTGCTGTGGTCAAATCAGTGAATACTGTGCCATGAGGGTGAAGTTATCAAATATGTAATTATCAAACAAAAATATACTGTAGAATGTTATAGTGTAGTCAACCTTCTATTGCAGTAAGGAAACAAACAAAACTGTTTTCCACAAAATAACAATCGTATCGTACGTTAGATAAATAATACTCTGCGCAAAATAGTGTCTGTCATTTCATTAAGTTAATGAAAATTATCATGGCAACATCGTACGCTTGCTAATTTCTATCAGAAGCATGTCATAACAAGCAGTCATATTAACTTACATATTTGGTAACATGTTGCATCTCCAAATTAGTATATAAGTGCATGTTTACTAATTGTAGTTCAATATCAAAACCTCCAAACACATCTGTATTTCCCCTTATGGAGTTGTCAAAGGTTTTCCTAACCATTTTCACTCTTCAGGCTATCCTGATCACCTCAGCTACAAAATTAACCTCCCCGGCAAACTCAGATATCTTCCGCGAATACATTGGTGCAGAGTTTAATAACATAAAATTCTCAGACGTACCAATAAACCCGAATGTTGAGTTTCATTTCATCCTTGCATTTGCCATTGATTACACCACTTCATCTCCTTCTCCTACCAATGGAAAATTCAACATATTTTGGGACAGTGATAATCTTGGTGCTTCTCAGGTCTCTGCGATCAAGAAAAAGCATTCAAACGTAAAAGTTGCATTAAGCTTAGGAGGTGATAGCGTTGGAGGGGGAAGCGCTTACTTTAGCCCATCCTCCGTTGATTCATGGGTTTCTAATGCCATATCGTCCCTCACAAATATCATCCAAGAGTATAATTTAGACGGCATTGATATCGATTATGAACATTTTCAAGGAGATCCCGAGACATTTTCAGAATGCATCGGACAACTTATAACCGCCCTTAAGAACAATGGAGTCATTTCCTCCGCTTCTATAGCTCCATACGACGATGATCAAGTTCAAAGCCATTACTTGGCACTTTGGAAGAGTTACGGTCATCTCATAGACTACGTAAACTTTCAATTCTATGCATATGATGAAGGAACTACTGTTTCTGAATTTATGAAATATTTCGAGACTCAGACATCGAAATACAAAGGAGGTAAGGTCTTGGCTAGCTTTAGTACTGATGGAAGTGGTGGCTTGTCTCCAGAAAATGGCTTCTTTACTGCATGCCATAGGCTCAAAAGCAGGAAAGAACTTCATGGTATTTTTATTTGGTCTGCTGATGATTCTATGTCAAGAGGATTCCCCTATGAGAAGCAGTCACAAGCACTATTAGCAATCTCCCACTAGTACGTGTCACCTTAAGTTAATTGTCAGTATGGTCTGGGTACATTATTCATATTTCAGTGTTCTTTCACCAGATCCAATATTTGTATTGTAAGTAATGTTTCCATATCTATTTATTATTCAAACATTGTTCCCTTAACAGGTTTGCGTATGAAAAACTTGTTTAACACTATCATTTCAACTTCAATTATAAAGTACAAGGTACATTAAAATGAATCCTAAATTTATCTACTACAGTCTCTACATTGAATTAGACCATCTCTTTGGCCTCCTAAATCATATTTTAGTGATTATAAGTTATGAATCTACTAGAATTTGCTTATATTGAGATCTCTGGTAAAATATAAAGATTCTGATGAGAATTGTGATGTTTACCGGGTATGAATGTCTTTGCTCTGATTGTTAAATACAATGCGGCTGTAGGTTTGGATTCTCGTTTGCCCTCTTATATTTTGAAATATATTGAATGACTTTAAGAAATTAAATTTTTGCTATCACTACATGAAAACCAAAGGTTCAGCAGAAAATTAATTTACTGAGTAGACAATAGCTAAAGTCAGAGTAATTCCTCCATCACAGCAAAACAACATGTCATTCTGGAAAGGTATCCAAATTTAAAATTCATCAATTCAGATACTCTAGCTAGTTCAGATTCAGGAGAGTCACTATAACCAGCTATAAACTTAACTAGAAATACAATAATTGGAGATTCAGGAGAGTCATTTAAATTTCATCAGTTACTATACCATGGCAAGTTTTCACAAATTTTATGTTTTAGCTCTGAACAGAATTAATACCTTACAGTAGTTCTTCCATTCTTCGAGTTCTTCTACAGGTATCACCAACATCTTCCGCTCTTCATCCCACCTAAATTTGGTGTATGTTCGAATTTCAGTAATCACAGAATAGTGCTTCTTCCATGATTTGATCCGGTTCTTGACATTAGCAGCAGTTAAAGATATGTTCAAATCTGTTCTTAACTTATCAGCCACAGCTTGGTAAGCTTGTTGTTTGAAATCCCCATCGCCTTTGTTTCCTTCATTTATTTGCTCAAATAGTGTCGACGTGAGTATAGCATCCATTTTAGAATTCCAGGTATTATAACTCCTCCGAGTAAGAGTGGTAGCAGGAGCGGGTGGTTGAGCCACGTGTTGTTTTCCTTGTCTATTCATTGCTACAAACAATACAAACAAGTTACACAAGTTATATTAAAAACGATAAAGATATGAGTAAATTATAATTATGTTAGCTAGCAAACATAATTATCCATAAAAGGGGTTGTTAGCACGGTATGGACTGAATTTATAAGCCATTTTTCATAAGATGAAATATGCAACTCTATAGCTAAAGAAAAAAGTCATCGATTTGGCTTTCATAAGATGTGACAGCATTAGCATTTAGTGACAATTAGCTATTCAGATTTCAGGGTCTGTTGTATTAAATATTAAGATAAAGGGTACTTCTTAAATCCAAGTTCTTAGACAGTTAGACTAGGTCTTGTCCAAGTATCAAGGAAGTACAGGGGATATGACGAAATATCACATGTACAGAAATGGGTCATTTTATTTATATTTAGCAACCTAATTAATTCACTTGACATAAATAGATGAGGAATACCTGAGTTTCACCAGAAATATCATGTGCCAAACGATAAATATAGGTGATTCCCAGAAGCAAATTTATCAGCCATATGACAAACCAGAAAAATATGTAAAATATAATTTAAAATATGTAAAATATAAACATCAGTGTCCTAGTCTGTTCTCTTTACACGTCCCAGGGGCCAGAAATAACATGTACTTGCTCAGTTGGTTAAATTATCCATGATAAGCTTGAAGTAAAGCAGAAAGGACAGGATTTTTATCAATGGGAGAAAAAATAAGCCAATCAAGGAAGCATTTTTATGGTCATAAAACAAATGCAGCAAAAGTAAAATCACTAGATAGGAATCTAGTGATTCCTGGAAGAAAAATCAGGGGTGTCACCTGCCTTTGTGGTAAGTGTTGCTAATTCTGCCCGAGTAGGAATTTTTAACATCTATCTGCTCTGCATATCATCAAGAAAAAAAACATCAGGAGGGATGTTAACATGCAAATTCAGGACCAGCAGTGATGTCTAGATAGCAATAAAATTTGAGCAATAAACAGTAAAACATAGATTAGAGTACATAAGCATTTAGAAGTTGCTGCACATCTGAGCAATGGCATTTAAAAGTTGTTGCATTTAGGATTAAAATAAAACAACTCAGTTACAAACTGATTTTCGAACAAAATTACATCACTTAAAAAGCTTAAACAAATACAATCAGAAATTCAATCAGCTCCCCTCCTATGCCCTATATATTCTTCAAACATTGTTTTGGCAAGATGATCTCTAAATTCATTCCACTCATCGGTGGATCGAACGGTTGAAATAAAATCTTCCTCTTCTTCATCTTCTACATCAATTGCTTCTATGGTCTCTAACTCTTGTTCTACCTCTTGCAAATACGTTGTTTCTTCCATGTTTTCTTCCCTTAGAAAATTATGAAGAATGAAACAAGCATTAATGATACGAATTTGAATTTTTTTTGGGAAGAAGCTTGCATCTCTAAGTATACCCCAACGTTTCTTTAACAATCCAAATGCTCTTTCAATAGTATTTCGAGCGGATGAGTGCCTCAAGTTAAAAAGCTCCTTGTAATTTGTTGGAGTGTTCCCTCGCCACAAATTCAAATGGTATCTAGTACGCTTATAAGGAGGTAGAAAACCTTCACTATTAGTATATCCCAAATCCACAAGAAAATATTTATCTGCACGAATCATACAATTATTCGCATTATAATTCTTAAATTTCCAAACTGAGGTAATTATATAGTAGAAAAATTTATAAACCCTTACTTCTAGGAACTTTTAAACCATTAGGCCTCCGAAGAGCATCACGAAGAACCCGGGGATCTGATGCAGATCCTTCCCAACCAGGAAGGACATATGTGAAACGAAGATTTGGATCACATGTGGCTAGGACATTGGTGCTAGTATCCCCCTTCCTATCCCGATATCTCGGTCGATCTTCGATAGGGACTGTCATTTTGATGTGTGTCCCATCAAGAGCTCCTACAGCACCCTAAATATATCCTATATATCAATAACAGTAACCATAATAATTCTAAAGAGAAATATGTCACAAAATTACCTCAAACCACTTCCATTTGCTATCATGTGCATAATTAGTGGTATGATCCACTCTCTTGATGTAATGCTCTCCAAGCTTTAACACAGATTCGAGTACTACATGAAATTGACGACTCACAGTTTCTCCCGAACGAGCAAAGATTGCTTGTATTGTCCTATTCTTCAAATCATGCGCAAGAATATGAAGAAATTGCGCCACAACTTCTTTCACCGTGACATTCCTAGTAGTAACTAGTCCCCCTTTAGATTGTAAAAGATGACATAATTTCTCAAAACGACGTATGTCAAGACGTAGTTGGTCTCGACATTTCGTTTCATTTTTAAGAGTGTTCATCCAAGTAGCCCTAATCTGAGAGCGTTCACACTCATTCCATGTCACCTCCTTCAGCCTATACATTTGACCATATGACGCAGCCCCTACTACTACAATAAAACTTGCAACTATCATAACCAACTCCACATCTTCTTCACCATCCCTCAAACGTTTTCGTAAATCTCGACTCACTTTATCAGACATTGTACTACAACACAGATCATATCCCTTTAATATTCGATCAACTAACAATTACAATACAAATGCATACACACATCTATAACAGGTACAGACAAGCAAATATTCAAAACAAACCTCTAAACATATAATATACACATATACACGCACAATTGAAACCTAAAATGCAACAACGAAAGTGAAAACAACTAGAATTAAGCAAATAAACACTACAATTATACAAGATCTGAGCTAATTGTTACTTACAGTGAAGATGGAAGCCTTTTTGGAGAGACTCGTGTAGATAGAGAGAGTTAGAGATAGAGAGAGATGAGAGAAGATGAGAGAGAGAGACGATAGAGAGATATAGAAAAAGCTGAGAGAGGGCGACGAGAGAGAGATGAGAGAGACGAGAGAGATGGGAGAGACGGCTAAGTGTTTTTGGCCAGGAAGAGAGGCGTGCCCCGACCTAATTTTTTTTTAATCATTTGAAATGACACGTGAATGGTTATAATTTGAAATATTCATTTTTGGGCCTATTCATAATTTACATGAATTTGGACAAATCCAAATCCCAAATTTTTTAAATTTCCCAAACATCAAATTTGGTCAATTCCAGGAATTCAAATGAATTCCAAGTTACCAAACAGGCCATTAAGAAATTAAATTTTTGCTCCATGAGTTCATTTCTACATATGAATCTTTCTGACTGAGTAAAATTGCTCAACACTGCAGATAAACAACCTTATCTTTTGTCGTAGTTTCTTGCATGTGTACTACGTTCATTGCAAACTATGACTAGATTCTTAGTTGAAGCTCTACCACAACGTAAACATCTTACGAATGAGGGAGATATGCCTGTTACATTCAGCACAGTTTAACTGTATTAGAAAGTTAATATTTCGAGGAAGCTACAGTGATACTTACCTACAAGATCTGAGAATCAAATGCCAGTCTATCATCCACTTCCCAGAAATACAAAAACTTGATCTGCAAATTGACCCCCCTCAGTAATTGCCCATTCGTTCTCCATCCAGAAACACATTTCATATTCCTAATTCCATCCAAAAACACATTTCGTATTCATATCCTCAACCAGGATTAAATAGAAAGAGCTTCAACTTGCAAATAATCTAGAGTTTAATGAAGATTACAGAAAAACGGTAACCTTTTCAAGATACTAAAGACTCATGGTGCTAACTTTACAACACAAAAATATATTGCAAGACGGCAACATTGACATAAAATAAAAATATATATATAAAAAAAAAAATTCATCATGTCAGAAACAATATTTTGTGTGTTAAATCTGTGAATAAATTAACTGATGTTCGCGTAAATAAAACGAAGCCAAGGGCTGATTGGCTTCATATAAATTAAAGAGATCTAATAATTCTGTTAGGAGTATTACAAATGACTAATGAATGTAATATATCTTTATGGCCCGACTAACCCTCTTCCTTTTTCGACATTAAGGGTCAAGGGACCAAGAATAACAAGGTTAATTGGACCTACTGTAGCTTTTGTAAGTAAATTATTTTATCTGCCTAGCAATCTTAGCCTACAATCTTACTCTGCCTTGTCCTTCAATGAACTCTTTGTTCGTGACGATCGAACCCTGCTTGTACACCTTCCCACAAACTTAAGAACCTCATCAATCAAAATCACAGGAAAGGCAACAGCCACCACCAATAACCACTCATTCAGGCTTAGTGGTACAATGCCAAATATTTGAGCAAGGAAAGGCACGTAAAGGATCAAGAAATGCAATCCAAATGAAACCGACATTGCCAAGAGGAGCCATGGGTTGACCCAAGGAGGCATACTCCACAGACTCACATCCTCAGAAAGGGCATTAAGGGAATTGAACATCTCAATGGCAACCAATACAGACAAGGAGAGGGTCATAGCTTTGACTTTTCCAGTCTGAAAATAGTCACATGGATTGGCATCGAAATTGAAAACTTGTGAGCCGGCAGTGAAAGGAGAAACCGAAAAATTCCCCCAAGAGGTGCACTGGTCCCAGTTAGAAAGCTGGGAATAAGAGACTAGACTGTGGCCATCTCTACTTAGGTCAATTCCTAAGAAAGAGTCTTGTGTGAACCATATGATGAAGACTCCTACGGTAGCTATCCCCACATAAAGACCAATCACCTACATTGACAACATTAAGGAATGCAACTACGTAAGCAATAATAAACCAAGGCATATACGGCTTCTAAATTTTCCTTCACAAGTAGAAATTAATGAAACATAATACCAGATAGCGAAATAATATCCATGCACTGATTAAAGAGTCATCACTTCTGCGAGGGGGATTCTTCATGATGTACTTATCAGGTGGATTAAATCCTAAAGCTGTTGCCGGAGGTCCATCGGTAACCAGATTGACCCACAAAAGCTGAACAGGAATAAGGCCCTCTGGTATACCTAAAGCAGCTGTGAGGAATATAGAGGCAACCTCGCCAATGTTTGAGGATATCATATACCTAAAAATATCAGAAGAAACTAAGTTAGATAATTAACAGAAGGGACCCTTCAGAAACTTTGATGCTTCATAAAATCAGAATCAATATGCAGGACAAGAAAAACACACAAAATTAAACATTTTGGTTAAGAAAGTGTGAAGGAAACTTTCTCCTACATATACACAGTAAGTCAACTCCATGATCACTCCATTTCAACAATTCAGAACCTCTCTACATGCATTGTATCTTCAAAAGCAAGCTACTGCTATTACAGGTTTCTCCTAAAAAGAAATCTAACATAAAAATGTGCAGGATATCTATTAGATACGGAACACTCCAATGTACACAAATGAGCACTTGAACAAAACCTTGTATTCTCCATGAACTTAAGTTTATCACTAATATATAATGAAAAAATATGATCTGTGCTATGTCCAAGGTTAAAAGAACTTGACTGCTGTACAAGGAGGACCCACACTCCTACTTTCATACTTTAAAATTTATTCGACCAGATCAGTTAAAAGCCAAGCGTCTAGTGTATTTACCATTGTGATCATAGATCATATATATTTTTTAGAATTAACTAAATTTGTTACCACATACCCACAGTTCATATAGTATATTACATATACTGTTTTGACTCTAAATTAACATAAACAGACTAAGATTATATAATGATATGTCCATAGAATAAAAAAAAAATCCAAATTAACCAAAATGTTGAATCCATGCTTTCTTTTGGCTTAATCAGTTCAAAAAAGAACCAGAGGGGAATATGAAAAGTACCTAATAAATGCCTTCATATTGTTATAGATAGACCTGCCTTCCCCTACAGCAGCAACAATTGTGCTAAAATTATCATCAGCTAAAACCATGTCAGAAGCTTCCTTGGCAACCTAAAACAAGAAAACAAGATAATGTAGATATATAAATTGAAACACGGCTCATAAAACTGGAGACATCAGTTCTGTACAACGACTGTAGACTCAGCACAACTCCCAAGTTGACTTGGACCAGAAAACAGGGACTACAAAAGAATAATAAGATGGTTGATCCATATTTAGCAAGAAAAGATTAGAATCAAAACTTTGATGGTCTCCTCTTACATTCAGCTTCAAAGAAGTGTTATAAAGCTTCTTTTAAAAAATGTTGACTAACAAACATCTGATTCAGACAGAAAATTTAAAGCATATAGGATTATGGTGGCGAATTTTACATGCATGGAAGTCATTGTTGTACAGACAAAGATTCGATATTATACCTCTGTACCAGAAATGCCCATTGCAATACCAATGTCAGCTAGTTTCAGGGCAGGGGCGTCATTGACCCCGTCGCCAGTCATTGCAACTACTTCACCATTTTCTTTAAGCAGCCTTACTATCTCTTGTTTATGCCTTGGTTCTGCCCTAGAGAAGAGGAGCCCTCCACTCTGCCTTAAGTGACCTTTTTTGTCACGATGATCCATGAACTCTCTCCCTGTTAAGCTTTTTGAACTGATATCTTCATTCGGTCCAAAGACACCTATTTCACGACATATAGCTTCAGCAGTGTTCTTGTTATCTCCAGTAATAACCATAACCTGAATACCAGCTATTTTGCAGTCTTCAATAGCTTGGCGAACTTCTTTTCGAGGTGGATCCTGTGACAATTATATTTAATAGATGCATCAGTCAGAAGATATCCATATGCAACTCACTTGTAAGTATGTCAATTTCTGAACATTAATTTGCAACTCACTCTAAGCCCAGCCAGACCAGCAAACACAAGTTTACTCTCAATAGACGAGTAGTAGGATGGATTGAGTAAGAGCTCATGAGCTGGATGGTCTTCATCCCCAGTATATGTTGCAAACTCTGCTAAATGATCCTTGTATGCAAAACCCAATACACGTAAAGCACTCGATGACATTTCATGAAGGCTTTGTAGAATAGCTTTCCTGGCATTCTGGTCAAGTTCTACGACAGAACCATCAAGTAATTGAATAAAAGAGCTTCTTTCCAACAAGTTTTCTACTGCACCCTGTTGAATATATCAAGAATGTTACACTACTTCCAGAAAAACAATAAAGCATATTAACGAAGAAATTTAAAATAAGATGCTATACATGCTGGAGCATATATAGTTTTAAGAATATGTTACAGCTTTATCCCTAATTAAGAAAGCATCGATTTACAAGCCGAAACTTAAAGCACAAACTCATTAGCCGACTCAATCCTTAAGCATGAGATTGGGCAAACACATATAAACCAAAAGTTGAGGAGGTAGGGGGTTTCAACACACAGACACGCAACAGAGGTCTCATCCACTATTTAGTGTCACCTTCAAAAGTCAGCTTTATATTTACATCATTATTTAGAAATAACACATCTGATGGGAGGGAAGAAGGATGTATCACCTTTACGAGTAATGAATTTCTTCCTGAGCTAGAACTTACAATAACTCCCATTGATTTTCTATCACGGTCAAACTCAAGTGTGCCAATTCTGGAACAACTTTCACTCCATCTTCGACAACAACCTTGCATGTATAAAATCGAAAGTGAAAAGTTACTTACGAATTTGATAAGAAAACACTAATGCGCAAGAAAATAGTATGCAAGTGACATACGTTGAGCATCACCCCCAGTGGTGGATAAATTTGTATCCTTTCCGTCAGGAAATCCCATCTTCTCAACGAGAACCTGAAAAACAACAAATTTCATATTTGTGCTTGCATATGAGTGTGATGCCTGTGTAATTATATATCGAGGGTAAGTACTACCTACATCTAGTGACCCAGCATCTTCTGCATAGACAAATAAAACCAATACAATAATAGAATAAATTTATAAGGGGAAGAACTTGGGTTTGTTTTGTTCTCTGAATTATTTAGAGCCACCAATGCACACGGAAAAGTAGAATTTGTAAGATGTATAAAGTACAAACGAGTCCAATGTTTTGCGCAGCTCAAGTTTAACCAAATGGGATGAAGTCATGATGGCAACTGATTCAAAGCTAACAAAAATGTTTCCACAAGTAGTAGAATAATATTTGAAAGTTAGAGGGATAAGCTTATATCATGTTACCTTTAAAGCTGCTTCAGTAGGCAACCCACTAGCAACATAATGACTCCCATTCTGTTCAATACCAGCATCATTGCAGATGGCAGCAATCTTCGCAATCGTTTGAAGGTTGGTATCCATTCGACCAAGTGGCCAGTTTTGTATTTCTCCATCAAATGGATTATATGTGGTACCATCAACATTGAAAGATCGGAGAGAATGTCCTTGAGGACCCACAGCGACAAGCTTAGCGACTGCCATCTGATTAGTAGTCAGAGTGCCAGTCTTGTCTGAACAAATCACAGTAGTACAACCAAGAGTCTCAACACTGGGAAGCTTGCGAACAAGGGCATTCTTCTGAGCCATCTTACGTGTACCAAGGGCCAAGCATGTTGTAATAACTGCAGGTAAACCTTCTGGAATCGCAGCCACTGCTAATGCCACTGCAATTTCAAAATAATAAGTGCATTTCTCGAATGAGAACTTGAAATTTGTTGGCCATCCATTGACATAATCCCAAGATAGAAAATATTTTACGTTAATAAGCCAAACCAGTGCACAAATCAAACCAATCAATATCGTCAAAACCTCTCCAAACTCATTCAGTTTTTTTTTCAGCGGTGTATCTTCCTCACTTTGGGACGCTTCATGAATTTGGGAATGCACCTTTCCAATCTCAGTATTCATACCAGTTTGAGTGACCAAGCTAATACAATTACCATTGACGACAGTTGTTCCAGCAAACACCATACATTTCTTCCCCTGAATCTCCGAATCTTCAGGGACAGGCTTCACAGTCTTACTCACAGCCTCACTCTCTCCCGTCAATGACCCTTGCTCAAGCCTTAAAGTAGAGCTAATCAAACTCAAAACCCTCATATCTGCAGGCACTTTATCCCCAACCCTGAGCTCAACAATATCCCCCGGAACAAGTTCTTTCGCAGGCAAACTCGAATTCTTCTCCCCACCACGAATCACAGTCGCCTGCGCTGACTGAATCTCCTTAAGAGCCTCTAACGCTTTTTCCGCATTACTCTCCTGCCAAACCCCAACAATCGCATTCACAATCAAGATCAAGAATATAACCAACGGTTCCACAAACGCCGTGATCTCCATTTCCCCACCTTCATCCCCATCATACCATGCTAAAACAAAAGAAACCACGGCCGCAACAAGTAAAATCCTAACTAAAGTATCGTTAAACTGATCTAAAATCAACCTAATTATCGATTGCCCTTCATGTTTCTCCAACTCATTCCACCCAAATATTCGTCTACGTTTCTCAACTTCCTCATTCGATAAACCATCTTCTCTTCTCACTTTCAGAATTTCCTCGCATTCTCGTGGATCTTTAGCCCACGCAGCGAAAACAACTCCATTCGACATCGTATTCGTATCTAAAACCTTCCTTTTACCATAATTCTCCCCTCTACCCATAAATCTCAAATATCCTATGCAAAATCACACCTAATGAATCATAATTAAAATTAATTATCAGCAAATCAAACTCGTAAAACTAAAAAACATATCAAATCGTTTCAACTAAGTCAAAATATGTTCAAATTATAACATAAGCAACACATGTAGAGTGAAGTGAGCCCACATATAATACATCTAGACGCACATACTTACACATATATGTTGTTACAGAGAGAGATGGAGAGAGAGAGAGGCGGAGATGGAGAGAGAGGGAGGGAGGGAGAGGGAGAGAGAGAGAGAGAGGGGGGGGAGGGAGAGGGAAAGGGAGAGAGAGGGGGGAGAGAGCGAGAGAGGGGAGAGAGAGAGAGCGAGAGAGAGAGGGGCGGAGAGGGAGAGGGGGAGAGAGAGAGAGAGGGGGAGAGAGAGAGCGAGAGAGGGAGGGAGAGTGAAAGGGAGAGAGAGAGAATTACCAGGAAGGTTGATGGAGACTAGAGGGAGAGATAGTACGTTAGTGGCGAGCTTTATTTGAAGTTTCTCTCACTAGGAATTTTATCTCTCTAGAAAAGGAAGAAGAAGAAGACGAGAGTTTGAGGTTGTGTTGGATATTGGGAACAACCAAGAAAACAAGGAGCAGTTCACAACGTCAAACTTTGTTGGAGCCGATCATTTGTATGGAGGCGGAAACACAAATTTAAAAAAATTACTCCTATATCAATACTAAATTATAGTAATCGTTGGATGGTTAAAAAAATAGTGATTATTAGATATTTAATACTCCGTAAATATTTTTTCCATTCTAATTTAGGGTCTGTTTGGCAAAATTTATAATAAGTTTTTATGGACTTATTTTTGGGTAAAAAAATTTTATTTTGATAAATTTTTTTTATAAAAGTATTTTATATTTTCATAATTTTTTTTATAAAAGTATTAAATGTATGTTTGAAATTCTATAAGTTGCAAAAAATAAAAAGTTAACCTTTTTCAGAAAAAAGTTAGGAATCTCTAAATTTGTTTTAAAATAAGTTAACTTATTCTGAAAATAAGTTCCACAAACATCCCTTAATTGTCTAGTTCACTTTTTGTACGCATTTTAAGGTGCAAATAAAATATAACTCCATAACTTTTTTTTCACAATTTCTTTTAATTTCTAAATATAAATTTAGATACTGAATTATTAATTAGAAAAAAAATTTGAAAAAAAATTTATGAAATTATATTCATAATAAATTATTATATTCTATTTTATTTAATCATATAATTTTAAAAATATTTAAAAGTAATCCGTGCAAAGCACGGGTTATAACCTAGTATATTTAAATGATTGATTACTAATGTATTAATTATTACTAATATTTTTCGGATTTTCATTTTCTTTGAAATACCAAACATTTTTTTTTGCCAGAAAAATAAATGTTTTCATTAAATTGAACAAACACACAGCCGGGATAAACCCCCAACTGGCAGTACGACCAGGTTGAAAAACAAAGGCAAGTTAAAACAATTAGCTGATTTGTTTCCTAACCATTTGACAATACAGAACTGAAAAATTCTGTTAACTGAAAATGAAATCAAAGACAACCCAATAAATCCAAATTGCACCAACATCCATGAATACAGTAATATCACAATTGACCTTAACACGTAAGAACCATTGGTAGCCCATTGTTCAGGTGGAGCACCCCAGCTATCTACTTGCCGAGAACCAGCTATAGACTTGCCGTAAGTGAAAAAAACTCCCCAAGGATGAACACTCTCCTGTTGTGAAAGGTGAGCTCTTGCAATAATCATCACTGCCTCAACTTTGATGCGACCTTTCCAGATCTCTCGAAACATCAATTGAAACATTCTTGAAGGTCGAAAATAACAAGACACAACAAAACAAAATATACTAAAACATAAACATACGGACCACTCCAAAAGGAGAGACATACGCGTAAAGCGTTACTTCGCCCAAGGCGATACAATTCAAAAGTCAAAGATCTCGGATTGACACCAAATTTTGATATGATGTTAAGCTGGAGATTTTGAGTCTAAAAAATGTGTTTATTTGATATTTCGAGTTATAAATCAAAACAGATTTGAAAAAACTCGAATGGGTTTTACAAAATTTTTAGGAAAAAATTCTGATCTATGGAGGAATGAAATGGAATTGTGAAGGTGGGTGAAGACTTAGTTAGAGGAGGAGGAGGGAGAAAGAAGGAGGAGATTGGAGCTTAAGATCGGCCGACTCTCATTTAAATAAAATGTTTGTACTGGTTTTTGTGATATTCCTAGTTAAAAAAAAACACATTTGTTATTAAATCAATTGGAATTTTGGTATTGAGTATACTTATATATTGGAATTTTGATAATCAAATTATTTTATAAATGAATAAACCTGTTAAACAAGTAAAATTATTCAATCCCAGGCCCAGCATAACTAAGCACATTTCTTATTTTTTTTGAGACGACAGAGTTAGTGGAGTTGTAAAAAGCTGAAATTCCACATTTACGAATTGCGACTGATGAGGGAGATAGTGACCGTGGTGAAACCAATAGTTGTTTGCCACGTGGAAGATACTCTACGTGTAAAAGTGGTAATTGAAATGAATACTATATTGAAGATGAGATCCGATTATTAAGAATTTATGGAGGAAACTTCCGGGAGATTGCTTGGGAGAGAATAGAAAAAAAGAGAAAGTTGAAAGTGACCAACATCATATTCTATTCTCTGTTGTTACCTTCGTTTTATTTGTAATTAAAAAGGACTAATTTTGACTAAATACAGTCCCCTTAAATTATTTTGGGTGATATTCAATATCAATTTTTAGTAATTTATAAGAAATTTAAAGTCATATATTTATTAATTTTAATTTTTAAAGAGTATTTAAAAGTATGATGTTATTTAATTAATATTTTTAATAATTTTTGAAAAGTCATTAAAATATGGCGTTATTCAATTTAAACTTTTAACAACTCTTTAAAAATAGACTTTTATTTAAAAAATCATGAATTTGGAAGGACAATTACATTTAATGACTTTTATGTACACAAATCATCTTTTTACATATATATACATATGATTTAAAAATTAATAATATAATAATTATTTTGTATTACTCTTGTAAATGAAAATTTTTATAAATGATATTATTAATGTACCTTCTTATTACAAATTTTTTAACAAACTTATAATTTATGATTTTTTTTCTTTATGTTACTTATTTATTACAGTTTATATTCATATTAATATAAGTTAGGACTGTAAACGAACAGAGTCGAGTTTCGTTTGAACTGAGCCGAGCTTAATTTTTTTTAAAACGAACTGATTCAAGCCGATTTTGCTATCAGAATGAAAAGTGATGTTCAAGATCGGCTCGCTAATAAACGAGTCAAACACGAGTTTCGTCACGAATAATTCGTATCGAGCCGAACTCAAACTGAACTCGAACCGAATCGAATTGTTCATTAATAGTTCGTATATTTTATACTCAATTAAATTCGATTTTTAAAATGACTTGTGCGATTCATATTCTCGCAACCAAATCACATTTTAAGATTTACACGATTTTATCGATCAATATTGCACATCTAGGAATAGCAATATACAAAATTTGGATATGTTCATTTACAGCCCCAAAATAAATTTATGTTAAATTCATTATATGTAAATTATATTTATATTAATATTTGTTATCGATCATAAATCATTATATGTAAGTAAAATTTCTCAGAAGTCAAATTAAAAAAGTTTATAAAAGTAATGATAAAATATACGAATTCTATAAAAGTCATTAAAAGTTTATCAAATCAGTAAAAGTTATTGACTTTTAAAATGTCAATAAAAATCATTTTAAGTCCTAATACAATACCATCCTCTTAAACAGTATCGGTCCCAAATCGGGATTTACACTAAAATTTAATAAATTCTTTATTGTAATATTTAATATTTCTTTAAGAAAATTTTAATCTAAAAAATCGATCCCAATTTTTGCATAAAATAATATTTTTGATAAAATACATATTTTTATACAATATTATTTAATTTTATGGAATGATAATTTTTTCATTCAAGTAATATCATTTTAGAGAAATTCTCCTATATCATTTCAATGTTTGAGTTGTCCATGTTGCTTGTAAATACACCATAATGTTGTTTATAAAGTTCCACTAGGACTATCCATCAACAATTCCCAGGAAGTAATTGAATTTTTCAAAATTATTATTGTTAGCTTGTAAACACTTTTATTTAAATGTTTTTATATTATAATTGAATCAAATTAATTGAATTTTGACCATAATTTTATAAATATTTATTAATATTTCGACTAGAAAAAATGGTGAAGCTAATGGGCAAAGTCGATTACATTTAAGGAAGATCAACTGTAGATATTTCAAAAGCATAATATTGTTAGAGTCAAATATAAAGATCCTCATATAATATAACCTTCTTCCAACAATATAAAATTTTTAGATGAATTGGTTAACATAATATCTTTTAGATGAGTTGGTTAACATAATATCAGAGTTCATATTGGACAAAAATTCAGGTTCGACTGTTAGAAAATGGAAAGTTTGAGTCATATTTATAGTATGTTCTTGATGTCATTTCCGGAAACTAACAAGTGAAGGTTGTTCCTTGTAATGAGGATTTAAATTTTCATGTTTGGATCTAAGACATTTTTTTAGTGGAATCCATAGATAAATTGAGTTGAAAGAAGGAGATTTGGAATGGGAAATCAGGTTGCAGATGGAAATCATGACAATGATATTGATTTCATGATCATGAAGAAGCATCAAAAGAGATGGGATATTCAGAAATGTTTCATGCCCATGAGAAAGTTTTCATGTCCATGAATGTATACTTGGTTGGTCAGAAACGTTTCATGCCCATGAGGAAGTTTTCATGCCCATGATGTGCAACTGATTTTAAATTAAATATTGATTTATTTTAACAGGTTTCAGATTTATCTGTTACAACAGTACTGGAAATTGGATCAGTATTTGGATTAAATCCATATGAAAATTTGGATCAGTACTTGGAGTAAAATCCTGATGGACTTGGTCAAACATCAGATACTGATGGGCTAAATCCTGATTGATATCAGTTCCTGACAAGCACTGAATCCTGATCCTGATGGACACCAAATCCTGATGTTACTGATGACCAAATCCTGATGCTTATGTAACTGAAAATAAATCCTGATGCAGTTAATGAAATTAAATCAGAATATTTACTTTCCTTTTATGGAGTATCAGTTACGTTTATTTTTGGTATTATATATACAATACAGAAGAAAAGAAAACGTTAAGTGTAGAGATACATCCTAAGGATAGAAACACGATCTGTTTTCTTCTTTCTCTGTTCTCTCACGATACATACAGAAGAAATACATAGTTCTCAGGCGAACTGAGGTGTTGGTCGCTGTTGATCACTGGAGTATTTGTGAACCCACTCATCGGTGCTGTTTTATCCTGGAAGTGATATTGCTGCAACCCAATCACAACGTAAGTGGGACAATATTCTCTTCAAGAACAGCCAAGTCTTCTCGAAGGGTTTGGTGACTCAACTGTTCTTCTCTCTCTGATCAGTCTTTTATAAAGCTACTGTGAGAGATAAGTGTTCTTACCTGTCTTGTTAATTACAGTTACTGATTACGTTCTTGTTTATGCCTTCGTGATTTGTTTTGTTAATTGGTTAATTGTCTGTTCTTGTTTTAATATATATATATCACTACCTCATTGTTGCGTTGTTTAGTGTAATATACCCAACAATCTTGAAGAGAATATTTTGTGTTATATATTGTTAATTAACAAGATGGTTAACGAAACTGAAACTCCTGTTGTTGAGACTGGATCTGGGTCTACTGTTACTGTACCTACCATTGGTTGGACCACGTACCGTTTCCCACAGCCTATTGATTTGGCAGGAATGCCTGATAAATTCGGTGGGGGTGTTGGTTTTTCTCGTTGGCAGAAAAAGATGAAACTGTGGCTAACGGTAAAGGGTCTATGGCCAGTGGTACATTATGAGAAACCAGTTGTGGATAAGGAGAAAGCTGAAACTGTTAAGGCTTATACTATGTGGGAGGAAAAGGATGGGGTGGCTAGGGCTGTAATTCTGGCAGCTTTAGCAAACACTCTATTCGATGTTTATTCATCTGACTCCTACACTGCTAAGCTCTTATGGGAGAAGCTTGACCAGACACATAATACTGACTCGCAAGGGTTGGAAAAGTATTCTGTGGCTAGGTTCCTTGACTTTAAACTGGTGGATACGAAATCCATGACTGAGCAGGTGCATGAGTTTGAGATGTTGGTGCATAAAGCTTTGAAGGAGTCTGGTATGGACCTTCCTGAAAAGTTTCAGGTTATGTCTGTGGTTGAAAAGCTCCCTAAGTCTTGGGAAGAGTTTGCACTCTCCCTGAAAAGACAGAAAGGAGAGATCACTTGGACAAACCTGATGTTGGACATCTCTGTGCAGGAGCAACACAAGTCCAAGCAAGGACATGTGATGCCAACTGAACATGCTGGGAGTTCGAAGGTGAATGTATTGACTGTAGGACAGAAAAGAAAGTCTGTCACTAAGAAGGAAAACACTAAGTCTATGGACAAGAACAAGGCTAAGAAACCAAAGGAAAACAAACCATGTTGGTCTTGTGGACAGGTTGGTCATTGGAGCAAGGACTGTCCTGTAAAGAAAACTATGAAACCTATTGTGGGAGCACAAGCTAACACTGTGCTTGGTACCACTGGTGGGCCTACGGTTAACATGGTTGTTGGTGAGGCTATTGCTTCTGAAACTGACAACGGGTATGTAACCTACAACCATGTACTTCATTCTACTTATTCATCTCATGAATGGTTGATTGATACTGGAGCTAATGTACATATTTGTACTGATATAACTCTGTTTCTAATTTATCAACAGACTCATGGGATGACTGTGACGATGGGGAATGCTAGTGCAGCTCAAGTACTTGGAAAAGGAAAAGTGGACCTGAAGTTCGCTTCTGGGCGTGTTCTATACCTCACTAGAGTGCATCATGTTCCTGATATTCGTAGAAATATAATAAGTGGAAGTTGTTTAGTTAAGAATGGTTTTGAAGTTTCTTTGAAATGTAATAAAGTAGTTATTACAAATACTGGTGTATTTTTTGGCAAAGGTTACTTGTCGGATGGATTATTTTTGATAAATGTTGAGCCTGTTTTGGGCAGTTTTATTAATAATAATATTGTTCCTTCTGTTAATTGTGTTGAATCATCTGATTTGTGGCACGCACGTCTTGGTCACTTAAATTTTGGTGCTCTAAAGAATATGATGAACTTAGAGTTGATTCCAAAACATGCCATTGATAAGAAATCTAAATGTCAAGTATGTGTGATAGCTAAACAAACTAGGAAACCCTTTCATAATGTGGTTAGGGATTCGAATGTGTTAGATTTAATGCACACTGACATATGTGAATTTGGTGGTGTTTTGACTAAGGAACATAATAGATATTTCATTACCTTTATAGATGATTGTAGTAGATATTGTTATGTTTATTTGCTTAAACATAAAGATGAAGCATTAGAAAAATTCATTATGTTCAAAACTGAATCTGAAACACAAACTGGTAAAGTACTTAAACGTTTGAGATCAGATAGAGGTGGTGAGTATACGAGTAACTCGTTTAATGAATTTTGCAAGAGCAATGGTATAGTTCATGAGGTAACTCCACCATACACACCTGAGTCTAATGGGGTGGAAGAACGAAAGAATAGAACATTTAAAGATATGATCAATAGTATGCTGATTAATTCATGGTTGCCTAAGTACATGTGGGGAGAAGCTCTGAATACGACTTGCCATATTCTGAATAGAGTTCCTCTGAAACATATGGATAAGACACCTTATGAATTATGGACAGAGAAAAGGACTAGCTTAAAATATCTTCGTGTGTGGGGGTGCCTTGCAAAGGTACTTGTCCCTGAACACAAGAGAAAAAAAACTAGGACCGAAAACTGTTGATTGCATCTTTCTGGGCTATATTGAAACCACTACGGCTATGAGATTTTTAGTATTAAAATCTGATATAGACGGAATAGTGGCTAACACTATAGTTGAATTTCGTGATGCAACATTCTTTGAGGATGTGTTCCCTATGAAGACTGGTATACCTCAGGATATTCCTGATGATGATCCCACTCACACATCAAGTTCCATTCCTGATCATGTGGAAAGAATGACAAATGTGGGGGCAGATCCTGATAGTAGCTCTATTTCTGATGAAGTAGAGGAACCTAGAAGGAGTAAGCGTGCTAAGGTAGTCAAGGATTTTGGAAGTGATTTTATCACTTACAATATCGAGGATGAACCTTTAACTTTTCGACAGGCCATGGATTCTTCAGAATCTAGGTACTGGAAAGGTGTTGTAAAAAGTGAAATTGACTCTATTATTTCTAATGGAACATGGGAGTTGGTTGATCTACCTCCTGGTTGTTCTACTATAGGATGTAAATGGGTCTTCAAAAGGGAGATGAACCCTGATGGCTCAATAAATAAGTATAAGGCTAGGCTGGTAGCTAAGGGCTTTAAGCAAAAAGAAGGCATTGATTACTTTGATACATACTCTCCAGTTGCTAGAATGACAACAATTCGAATGCTTGTAGCATTGGCTTCTGTACATGGTCTTATCATCCATCAAATGGATATAAAGACAGCTTTTCTTCATGGTGAACTTAAAGAAGAGATTTATATGGATCAGCCTGAGGGATTTGTTGCCTCTGGAAATGAAAGGAAAGTATGTAAGTTAATCAAGTCTATATATGGCTTAAAACAAGCTCCAAGGGACTGGCATAAAAAGTTTGATGAAACTGTTTTAGAATCAGAATTTGTAGTTAATGAAAGTGACAAGTGTGTCTATTACATGGTTAAAGGAAATGAATGTATTATTGTATGCCTGTATGTGGATGATATTTTATTGTTTGGAACCAATATTGAGATTATTAACGAGATAAAAAGGTTCTTGAAAAGGCATTTTGAAATGAAGGATATGGGAGAGGCTAGTGTGATTCTTGGTATCAAGTTGACTCAGTCAACTGATGGAATAACCTTGTCACAATCTCATTATATAGAGAAATCTATACTTGAGAAGTATGGTTATTCAAATTGTAGAATCGTAAGTACTCCGTATGATCCTAAAATTGCCCTTGTCAAGAAAAGTTCAGGAGTACCTGTGTCTCAGTTAAAGTATTCTTAGATTATTGGGAGTTTGCAGTATCTTACTAATGGTACTAGGCCGAATATTTCATATTCAGTGTCTAAGTTAGCAAGATATACAAGCTGTCCAAACAAGACTCATTGGGATGCTCTTTGATAGAGTGCTTAGATATCTGAAAGGCACCATATATATTGGTTTGCATTACAGGAGGTTTCCTGGAGTGCTAGAGGGATATAGTGATGCAAGTTGGATAGCTAAGAAGTCTGGTTCCAATGGAGTGACTGGATATCTGTTTACCCTTGCGGGTGGAGCAGTGTCTTGGAAGTCTTCTAGACAGACTATTATAACTCGGTCTACTTTTGAGGCTGAGTTGTGTGCATTAGATGCCACGGGGACTGAGGCTGAATGGTTACATGGACTTATGTCAATGTTACCTGTAGTAAGTCGTCCACTTCCTGCTTTTGCTGTTCATTGTGATAGCCGTACAACTATCGACAAGATAAACAGCAAGAAGTACAATGTGAAAACAAAGAGACATATCCAAGTTAGACTGAAGTCTATAAGGGGTCTGATAAGTGGATTTATATCCACTTGGATCGCTTCATTTCGGCTTGAATTGATCGTTTGTATCTCAAGTTTTTGTGTGTTTAATGTGTTTTGTGAGAATTGTGCAGGATGTATCTCCAGGTGCAAGTATGGAATTTTCAGTGATTATATGCTGTGTTTTTAAGCTCAGAAGAACAAGTGGTTGAAGATTCAAAAGGAAATGGAGAAGAAATCAGCAAGAGAAAAAAACAATCAGTAAGCATGCAGAATGTGGGTGCGGGCGCGCTCAAAGTACACTGAAGCAGCGCGCAGGCGCGCTAGAAGTCTTCCAGAAATTTAATGAGCGCGGGCGCGATTGAAAAGAACCAGGGGTGCGCGCGGCCGTGCGGGACCTCGACAAAAACTTCCTGGAATTCAAGTTCGAATAGGGAAGTTGCTCAAATCTTTTCCTAATCAATATGGTAATTGTTTTGGACGGCTAAAACATTCCAGAATCTATTTTATACATGGGAATTGCAATTCTAATCCATTCAAGAACGGAAATTGTCGGAATTCTATTCTAATTCAAAGACGGTAATTACTTGGAAAAGAGGACACTTGGGGCTATAAATACACACCTTGGGGGACATTAAAATCATCATCTACACACCAGAGCTCAGTTAAATTCGTTCATAGCACGAGATCGAGAAGCCAAGGCGAGGATTGTGACAACAAGAAGATCTAGACATAGTTTTCTTGGATTCCTTTGTTTAGGCGTATCTTTTGGATGCTTGTTTCATTCACGGATTTGTTCTCTAAACCTTGTTACATTATTGATTTATTCATCTTTGTTATCTTGTTCATTATCATGTTTTCATCAAATCCCATGGTGACGAAAGGTTCAATTATGAACTAATCATTGTCGTGGGATCCTAGCGGATTTATCTATGTAGCTTAGTAGTTTGCATGCCTTAAAGATTTATGTGTGGTGAATTCTTGATATCCTCGTATGGTTGTGTTTCATGTATTTAGATGCGTAACTAACATCTAATTTGTTAATCTCTTGCTAAACGAGAGTGGATCTTGAGATTTAGAACTTGTCATGCTAGCATAGGATAGGTTGATGTTTTAACATCATGATTTGTGGCGTAAATAGAGATATTATGCTGCCCTATGTGATCTAAGTGGATAACTTGTGCTTAAACCTTTATGTTTTCAAATTCTATAGAGATATAGGGTCTAAACATAATAGGTGTCTACTCATCTTCTATCTCTTTTGTGGATGTATGTTTAGTTTGGTATTAGTATACCGAGAGGTAACTTTTACTTATTTCGTGTTATTCGATCTGATATCAAAATCATCGCATGTATTGATTAAAGGCTGCAACTCTAAGTGAAGTAGATAATGAAACTAGGATTCCATGTTTATTCTCATATAAGTAATTCGATTTCTATTCTCATTAGTTAATTTAAGTCTTAGTTTTATAATTTACATCTTAGTTTAAATTAGATAATTAAAAATCCAAATTTGATATTTGTCTTAGCAGTGAATTAAAACCATACATTGTTTCATAGGTACTAAATTGAATTAAAAACCAGATCTCTGTGGGAACGAACTTGACTTATACCTGTATTACTTGTGACCACGTACGCTTGCGTGATTTTGTGTTAACAAGTTTTTGGCGCCGCTACGGGGGATCATCGGTGTTTTATTTTTAGTTTATGTGCTTGTCAATAGTGGTCGTTAGCGTTCACTGACTCGGATTTCTTACTTAGTTTGTTTGTTTCGTGGTGTTTTCAGGTACTTAGGTTTGTATGCGAACACGCTTACAAGCTCGTTTGGAAGAACTGGCAGAAGACGATCTTGTAGAGAATAAAGAGGATAAGAACGAGGAATCTGAAACTAAAGTAGAGATGGCAGATGCAGCAGCAGCTAAGGCTTTGAAGGAGTATTCTCAGCCGAAGATCAATGATATCCAGTCTAGTATTATCAGACCGGCCATCACGGCTAATAACTTCGAGATCAAGCCGGGCACTATTCAGATGGTACAGAATTCGGTTCAGTTTGGGGGTGCTTCTACGGAGGATCCTAACATGTATATTCGGGACTTTATCGAGATCTGTGACACTTTCAAGTTCAATGGTGTGTCGGATGATGCTATCAAGTTGAGACTTTTCCCTTTCTCTCTGAGGGATAAGGCTAAGGGCTGGCTACACTCTCTACCACCTGGTTCCATTACTACATGGGAGGATCTTGCTCAGAAGTTTCTTACTAAGTTCTTCCCTATGGCGAAAATTGCAACAATAAGGAACCAGCTAACTCAGTTTCAGCAGCAATCTGGAGAATCTTTGTGTGAGGCTTGGGAACGATACAAGGAGATGCTTCGTAGGTGTCCACATCATGGCATGCCTGACTGGATGGTTATCAATAGTTTCTACAATGGGTTGGGAGTACAATCTAGACCTATGCTAGATGCAGCATCAGGTGGAGCTCTATGGGCTAAGAGCTACGATGAAGCTTATGAACTTATTGAGACGATGGCTGCTAATGAATATCAGAATCCAACCCAGAGACTATCTCAAGGTAAGGTAGCAGGTATTTTTGAAGTGGATGCAGCTTCAGCTATTGCAGCTCAGTTGAAGGCTTTGACTATGAAGGTGGATTCTCTTGCAAATTATGGAGTTCAGCAGGTTGCTAGTGTTTGTGAGCTATGTGCGGGCGCACATGAGACGAATCAGTGTGATATCTCTTCTGAATCAGCACAGTTTGTGAGTAATTTCCAGAGACCTACTGTACCAGTTCCAGCTACTTATCATCCTAATAATCGGAATCATCCCAATTTCAGTTGGAGCAACAATCAAGGTGCTCAATAAAAACAACCTTATCAGCATTTTCAGGGATAGCAAGCGAAGCCATTCAACCAGGGATATCAACAGCCGTATGCTCCAAGGCAACCATATCAACCTCCGAGATTTTAGCAGCAACCCCAGGCTAATGTGGGGCAATCTTCTAATGAAAAATCGGAAATGGATGAGTTGAGGATGATGATTTAAAGCCTATCAGTTTCTCAAAAGACTTTGGAGAACCAGATGGGACAGCTTGCAAGTGCCTTACTTAGTAGGCCACAAGGAACTCTTCCTAGAGATACGGAGGTTAATCCAGGCAGAAGGGAGCAGGTGAAGGCAGTTACTTTGAGATCGGGAAAGGTTACAGCAGGCCCTAAATCAGTAGCTGAAGAAGATGTTCAGAATCAGCAGGTTGAAAAATCTACAGTGCCCGAAATTGAGAAATCTGATTTGGTGGCTGATCAGCTAGATAATGAAGTGGAAAAGAGCAAGAAGTCTGTTGTAAAGTCTACTCCAGAGCAGTCTATGAAAAGTAATCAGATCTATCATCCTTCTCCATTTCCTCGACGTGTGCAGAATAGTCAAGAGAAACATTTTCAAAAGTTTATGGATGTCTTCAAGAAACTATCCATTAATATTCCTTTTGTTGAAGCATTGGAGCAGATGCCGAGATTTGCAAAGTTCATGAAGGATATTTTGTCACGGAAGAGAAGGTTGAAAGAATTTGAAACAGTGGCTTTGACAGAGGAGTGTAGTGCTGTTCTGCAATAGAAGTTGCCACCGAAACTTAAAGATCCGGGAAGTTTCACCATTCCGTGTACTATTGGCAACCTTTCATTCAGGAAATGCTTATGTGATTTGGGAGCTAGCATTAATCTCATGCCCTTATCTGTTTTCATGCAACTTGGTCTGCCGGAGCCGAAGCCAACTAACATCTCTTTGCAGTTGGCTGATCGATCTATCATATATCCGAGGGGTATAGTAGAGGATGTCTTAGTGAAGGTTGATAAACTCATATTTCCTGCCGATTTTGTGATTCTAGATTTTGAAGAAGACAAGAAGATTCCCATAATCTTGGGAAGGCCTTTTCTAGCTACGGGTCGTACTTTGATCGATGTGCAAAAAGGAGAGCTTACAATGAGGGTGCAAGATAAGAATGTCACCTTTAATGTGTTCAAGACCATGAAATTTCCGATAGAGGATGAAGAGTGTTTCAGTGTGGAAATAGTTGATACGGGTCAGAGGAAGAAGTTTGATCAGTTATTGAGTGAAAAGTCGGACACGCACATGCTAAAGCAGCACATCAGTGATTCCATTGATAGTTCTTCAGTTCGAGATCTCTCGAATGTCAAGCTCGAAAAACTTCCATCTCATTTGAGGTATGTCATTCTGAATGATGAGTTAGTGATTTTTGAAAAGGGTCATGATAATGTGTTAAGAAGGAGGATAGTTGATGATGCGGTAGAAGAGTGTGTGGTTCAGTCAACTGAAAGGGATAAACACCTTAGAGGGGTAAGAAAGAAAAAGAAGACGAAGAAGTCGATTGGAGGAAGAGTCAAAGTGAAGTTTGATTTAGAAAAGATGTGGAAAGATAGCAAGAAGGTTGTCAAACAATGGGTGAATGGTCCTTCTGCTAAGGACAAGTCGAATGCGATCTTCGAGCCACCATGATTTGAATCATAATTGTCTGGCTAAATGACGTTAACGACAGCGCTTCGTGGGAGGCAACCTATGTGTTTCGGTATTTTTAAGTATGTTTCATACTTTCCTACTATCCCTTGTATTTACTTCCATTCAATGCGGACATTGAATCTTTTAAGTTTGGGGGTGGTTTGGGGGATAAGTAGTGTATATGTAGTATTTGTGTGTTCATATAGATATCATGCTTTGCATTTTAGTCGTAATTCATGCATATATGTTCGTATTATCTACGTGTGTTTCATGTAGGACATTCTGTTGTTTTTTTTATTATTTTATTTACCATATGAGTTCATTTTAGTTGCATTTTCATGGCATGCATATTTCATGATCCCATAGGACGAGCTGATTCTGATTGGTAGGTAGGTGTTTAATTGAGTGTGGTAATGATGAGTAGATGGTTGATTTATAGTTCCTACGGAATTGACTTGCATGTTATGGGAACAAAACTTTTACGCAGTCTCATTGGGTGCTTTTGGGCTAGGTTAGGGTCATGCTTGTTTGGATGTTTTGAGATTTAATCACTTGTTTATATTTAGAATTTTCGTTATTCCCTTGATGGCGTAGGAGCACTAAAGTCTAAGTTTGGGGGAAACCAGGGATTTCATGCTAGTTGTAAATATTTGTTAAATAATGGCTAGGTGTCAAATGGCTAGTAGCCGGCTCATATTTATATGAGTAGTCTAGGGTTGGAAATGAGAAAGGCTCATTCCAGATTGCATATATAAAAAAAAGAAAAAAAAAGAAGAGCAGAAAAAAAAAGAGTCAATAGTTTATTTGTTATTATGCAAAATTAACCAGAGTGAGCTCTTTAATACTCGAGTAATTAAGTCTGAGGGGACTTAGTCCTAGTAACCTAAAGCCCTTGTGGTTTGGGATTGCTGACCTAACACTCGCTATATGGGTATTATTGTATAAGCCTTTTGGGGTCTCATTCATTGCACGGTTAAATAAGCATGTGTATTGTATATAGTGTCTTAGTTTAGTAATAAAGCATGAGTTCTATCTACCTTGGATAAGGGTGGAGGTGTTCCTAGGTTATGAAGTGTCTACAGTCTATTCTATTTATAAACCTGTGATTGTCTTGGCGAAGGACATGTATGATTTTTGACCTAGTTTTTGAAGTATTTCTGATGAGCATCGCACACTCGCACGTTTCTGTTCATGTATTGTTAGTATACGGGGACTTAGTCGAGCTCTATTTGGATTTAGTTGCATTCTTTGAGATATTTGCTTGCTAGTTGGTTTTGGTTAGTTTGAAGGGGATCTTTCCATTTTCATATTAGTTGCATTCATGCATTGCATTGCATTGTTTAGTTAAATGGATTTTGTGGGTACATTCGCTATAGGCCCTCACGAGACCTTACTCGTCCACTAGGGCTGCCTAGGGGTTTAAAAGGCTTGTTGTATATGCCAAATGCAACCGTGATCACCTACGGAAGTGGTACTAGTTAGTGTAGATAGTTTTATTTGTTTATCCTTGAGGACAAGCATCGGTTTAAGTTTGGGGGTGTGATAAGTGGATTTATATCCACTTGGATTGCTTCATTTCGGCTTAAATTAATCGTTTGTATCTCAAGTTTTGGTGTGTTTTAATGTGTTTTGTGAGAATTGTGCAGGATGTATCTCCAGGTGCAAGTATGGAATTTTCAGTGATTATATGCTGTGTTTTTAAGCTCAGAAGAACAAGTGGTTGAAGATGCAAAAGGAAATGGAGAAGAAATCAGCAAGAGAAAAAAAACAATCAGTAACCATGCAGAATGTGGGCGCGGGCGCAGGCGCGGGCGCGCTAGAAGTCTTCCAGAAATTTAATGAGCGCGGGCACGATTGAAAAGAACCAGGGGTACGCGCGGCCGCGCGGGACCTCGACAGAAACTTCCTGGAATTCAAGTTCGAATAGGGAAGTTGCTCAAATCTTTTCCTAATCAATATGGCAATTATTTTGGACGGCTAGAACATTCCAGAATCTGTTTTATACATGGGAATTGCAATTCTAATCCATTCAAGAATGGAAATTGCCGGAATTCTATTCTAATTGAAAGACGGTAATTACTTGGAAAAGAGGACACTTGGGGCTATAAATACACACCTTGGGGGACATCAAAATCATCATCTACACACCAGAGCTCAGTTAAATTCGTTCATAGCACGAGACCAAGAAGCCAAGGCGAGGATTGTGACAACAAGAAGATCTAGACATAGTTTTCTTAGATTCTTTTGTTTAGGCGTATCTTTTGGATGCTTGTTTCATTCACAGATTTGTTCTCTAAACCTTGTTACATTATTGATTTATTCATCTTTGTTATCTTGTTCATTATCATGTTTTCATCAAATCCCATGGTGACGAAAGGTTCAATTATGAACTAATCGTTGTCGTGGGATCCTAGCGGATTTATCTATGTAGCTTAGTAGTTTGCATGCCTTAAAGATTTATGTGTGGTGAATTCTTGATATCCTCGTATGGTTGTGTTTCATGTATTTAGATGCGTAGCTAACATCTAATTTGTTAATCTCTTGCTAAACGAGAGTGGATCTTGAGATTTAGAACTTGCCATGCTAGCATATGATAGGTTGATGTTTTAACATCATGATTTGTGGCGTAAATAGAGATATTATGCTGCCCTATGTTATCTAAGTGGATAACTTGTGCTTAAACCTTTATGTTTTCAAATTCTATAGAGGTATAGGGTCTAAACATAATAGGTGTCTACTCATCTTCTATCTCTTTTGTGGATGTATGTTTAGTTTGGTATTAGTATACCGAGAGGTAATTTTTACTTATTTCGTGTTATTCGACCAGATATCAAAACCATCGCATGTATTGATTAAAGGCTGCAACTCTAAGTGAAGTAGATAATGAAACTAGGATTCCATGTTTATTCTCATATAAGTAATTCGATTTCTATTCTCATTAGTTAATTTAAGTCTTAGTTTTATAATTTACATCTTAGTTTAATTTAGATAATTAAAAATTCCAATTTGATATTTGTCTTAGCAGTGAATTAAAACCATACATTGTTGCATAGGTACTAAATTGAATTAAAAACCAGATCTCTGTGGGAACGAACTTGACTTATACCTGTGTTACTTGTGACCACGTACGCTTGCGTGATTTTGTGTTAACAGGGTCTAATGTCTGACAGGATCATGGCTGTTAAGTTTATTGGAACTCAAGAAAACCTAGCTGATCCTTTGACTAAAGGGCTTGAGCATGCTGTAGTCCTTAAGTCTAGGTTGGGGATGGGACTGATAGCCCATAATGATTCATCTACAGCGGGAACCCAATACACATGAGAGGAGATCCCTCGAAAGTGTATTCAATGTGGTAATAACAAGTTGTAAGGGTGAATTGGGTGTACCTTTAACTATATAGACTGATACTCACGTATCTTGAGTCTATCCCCTGTAAACCTAAAAGGTACTGTAACTGCCAGAATAACAAGAGTTATTTGAACTCTGAATGGGGTCAAGTCATATGACGAGATGCTAGCAGTACATCTCTGGAGATGCCCAGCTAAGCGAATGTAATTGTGTGGTCGCAATTAGAGGAAAGGGTTATTCCTTGAAACATTCGACGAACAGGATCGAGACATGACCATTAATGTCACAAAGCCGTAGATTAGCACCATAGCCTTTGACTTGTCGTCGTCTATGGAGTGTGGTTACACCAAACGGATAAAGATTCAAGGTGAAACATTCCATTTGAATCCGGTAGCCATCGAAGTAGAGGACTTATGAGGGTAGATATGTATTTGAATTTCTGTATGGATTCGTGGGGGATTGTTAGAAAATGGAAAGTTTGAGGCATATATATAATATGTTCTTGATGTCATTTCCGGAAACTAACAAGTGTAGGTTGTTCTTTGTAATGAGGACTTAAATTTTCATGTTTGGATCTAAGACATTTTCTTAGTGGAATCCATAGATAAATTGAGTTGAAAGAAGGAGATTTGGAATGGGAAATTAGGTTGCAGATGGAAATCATGACAATGATATTGATTTCATGATCATGAAGAGGCATCAAAAGAGATGGGATATTCAGAAATGTTTCATGCCCATGAGAAAGTTTTCATGTCCATGAATGTATACTTGGTTGGTCGTTAACGTTTCATGCCCATGAGGAAGTTTTCATGTCCATGATGTGCAACTGATTTTAAATTAGATATTGATTTATTTTAACAGGTTTCAGATTTATCTATTACAACAGTACTGGAAATTGGATCAGTATTTGGATTAAATCCTGATGGAAATTTGGATCAGTACTTGGAGTAAAATCCTGATGGACTTGGTCAGACATTAGATACTGATGGGCTAAATCCTGATGGATATCAGTTCCTGACAAGCACTGAATCCTGATCCTGATGGACATCAAATCCTGATGTTACTGATGACCAAATCCTGATGCTTATGTAACTGAAAATTAAATCAGAATATTTACTTTCCTTTTATGGAGTATCAGTTACGTTTATTTTTGGTATTATATATACAATACAGAAGAAAATAAAACATTAAGTGTAGAGATACGTCCTAAGGATAGAAACACGATATGTTTTCTTCTTCTATGTTCTCTCACGATACATATAGAAGAAATACATAGTTCTCAGGCGAACTGAGGTGCTGGTCGCTGTTGATCACTGGAGTATTTGTGAACCCACTGATCGGTGCTGTTTTATCCTGGAAGTGATATTGCTGCAACCCAATCACAACGTAAGTGGGGCAATATTCTCTTCAAGAACAGCCAAGTCTTCTCGAAGGGCTTGGTGACTCAGCTGTTCTTCTCTCTCTGATCAGTCTTTTCTAAAGCTAGCTACTTTGAGAGATAAGTGTTCTTACCTGTCTTGTTAATTACAGTTACTGATTACGTTCTTGTTTATGCCTTCGTGATTTGTTTTGTTAATTGGTTAATTGCATGTTCTTGTTTTAATATATATATCACTGCCTCATTGTTGCGTTGTTTAGTGTAATATACCCAACATCGACTCGCGCTCATGATACATTGTTCAACCAAAAAATAGATTTTCGAGGGAGGGAAAGTGTTTAAATACAAAATAAAGATTTTGCTAAGGTCTTTCTCTAATATTTTAAGATTTTAGATGAATTAGTTACTTAGAGCAAGTCCAACAGCTTCCCTATAATGTTTCTTAAGTTAACATTTAGGGAATTTGGTCCAAAAAATTAGTGAGATAAAAAAATGAATTCACAAAATTTATGAGATTTAAAAACAGATTCCAGAAATTTATCATAATTTCTTATATTTACAAACAAATTGTTGTTTGTTATTTTTTGGAATCATGGTAAGGATATAAAAATATTTATACTTTTTTCAATTTTAAAATTAATGATTTAAAGTGGTTCTCTCGGTTCCTTTTTTCAAAGGATTCTTTCTTGAAAGTTGAAATATATGTATATAGCATTTTATTCTAATAAAAATCACTCTTAAATTAGAAACAAGAAATTAAATAAAAAAAATTCTTAAATCACGTCGAAATATATCATATATGGTATGTAAATTGATCGTTAGGAGATGGAAAAAAATACAATGAAGTCAGATTTTAAAAATAGTCCATCGAATTACGAGAAAAATCAAATTAGAAAAGGAAGAAATTATGTGAGATTACGTATGGAAGTGTGTATTTTAATTGTGTGGGATGCTTACAAGGGGACCATTAGATTAGATTCACGTCGAAATTTTTTTATTATAAGGAATTTCTCTACATGCATAAATATATATGTGTGTGTCTTTCTAGTGTGTGTTTAATGATACATTTAAGAAATAATGAAATTTTTACTACGAATTTTTTCATTTTTTTACCAAAATAACAATTTGCGGGACTGGTGGTCAAAATTACCAACCAGTTACGCATTTCTCAAATGTGTAATTAAAAAAATTTCTTATTTCATATTACGCATATACCAAATGAGTAATAAAAAAATTAATTCTATTACCTTGATGAAAAATGCGTAATAAGTTGTTACCCATCTCACAAATGGGTAATAGATACTATTACCTATTTTAAAAATGCGTAATATGTGTTACACATCTCCTATAAAAATGAAATACATGTATTAAGCTGTTTAGAAATGCGTACCAGCTATTACCCTTTTACTAAATGCGTAACAAGCTGGCATTTTTTGTCACTCCTCCACGCGTGATATTCTTATAAGCTGAATTAAAAAAACTGGTAGTGTTAGCCTTTACCTCTTAACAACTACTCCCTCCGTCCTTTTCATTTGTTATCACTTTTTTTGTCACTTTCTGGCATGCATTTCAAGGTGGATTTTAAGGATAATTTCATAACTTGTTTTTAAAATTTTCTTTTTTTTGTATAAAAATAGGATTGTTCCATTTTTATGCAAAAAAGAAAATTTCAAAAATAAGTTATGAAACTATCCTTAAAATCCACCTTAAAATGCGTGCTAAACATCCTATTTTGAAATGATAACAAATCAAAAGGACAGAGGGAGTATATTTTTATGCATGCCGAGAAATTTCTTATAATTAATGAAAACAAATCAATCAAAAAATTACCAATTACATTTTTATTGTATTGTAATTATTGAAACTAAACTAATCAAAAATGCAAATTACGTTCTTTTTATATGCCCTTAAATATATATATTAAAAAATACTCTCTTCGTCTCTAAATATGTTGTTTGTTTTCTCTGGACACGTTTGCCAATGCACACTTTTAATCATTAATATCTTCAATTTCGTATTAGTTTTAATTTTTAAATATAAAAACTTCACTGTATTAAAATATTTATAAATACGAATCCAACAAGATCACTCATGACTATATTTGATCTTATAGATTATGCGTAAATTAGTAATTTATCTCATATTATGAACAATCCTAACATATTAAATGAGCAATTTAAAAAGAGACGGAGGGAGTAGTACGTATGTATATGCTTGTCAGTGTTCCAGAAATCGCTAGGCGGTCCAGGGCGGTTGGGGTACCGCCTAGCGCCCAATCGGGTAGGCGGGGATTAATCGGACGGATTAATCGGAGCATTAATCGGATATTATAATAATATTTAATATATTAGTCTAATTTACAATTAAACATATCATTTTAAATAAATTAAAAGGATTAATCGGATTTCAAAAATCGAATCGGTTGGTTACCTTCCAGAAGATTAATCGGGGATTAATCGCCTGAATCGGGGATTTTTAGAAGAGAGATGCTTGCTTGCATACCGAGTAGATAAAGTAAAAGACAGATGCGAATTGTTTTTTGTTCTTTGGACTTAACGCAACGTCGAAAATTCGCATAAAATAAAGTAAGTATGTGGCCTGTACGTTGAAAAAGTTGGTCGATAGCAAATGGGGGCAAGCCTGTTTGGCTAAGAGCATCTCCAACGGGAATAGTTAAAATTGGTTGGCTAAATTGGATCTGTAGGACATTATGTAAAATTTGTTGAATCTGTAAACATTTTACTTCAATTGGATCTGTAGGACATTATGTAAAATTTGTTGAATCTGTAAACATTTTACTTCAATGGTATTAGCTATATTGGTTGACTATATTTTAAAAATAGTATGTTATTAATAATTTAGGTTATTATAAATAGAATATATCACTTCAATATGGTAATGAATGATGTGGAATCTTCTTACAGATTTTTTACAGCTATATAGAGGTTCAACAAATATAGCCAACCTGCAGAAATTATCTAAAATTATAGCTAACAGTTTTGACACATTGGAGTTCAAGTTTTTTTTAGATAATCTATATAATTTTTATTTATGGTATCTTTTATCTAATTTTAGCTAAGGATTTGTTGCGGTTGGAGATGCTCTAAGCGTGTTTTAACTACTTAGTAGCTTATAGTCCGTGCGAATCACGGATTTCTTTTGATAGATAATAAAATTTATTTAACATTATAATTATGTTTTTATATAATTCTTAATTTTAATAATTTTTTAATTTTAATTTAATATAAATTTTTATAATGATATGCATGGTTTAAAATTTATTTTGTAAAATTCTAAATTAAAAATGCCGTTGACGGGTTCGAACTTTAAATTTTGAGTAAATTAATTTAATCATATAATATATCTTATTATTAGATCTAACTATTCTTATTTATTATAAAAAATAATGATTTGAATATATGGTGAGATATTTTTGGGTGTATATTAGTGATCGTAAGATTAATTTTAAATAAAAAAGTAACGTGTTTTAATTATGAAAATTACTACTAAAAATAATTACGGAAAGATATGGTGTGTTATTTTGGATATATATTAATTATTGTAATATTAGTTTTAAATTAAATGGTAAAGTGTTTTAATTAGAAGTAAAATCTTTAGAAAAAATGGGTAATTGAGTTGTTGGAGCAGAAAAAAGAGTCCAAGTAAAAGCTCAATGTGGATGAATGAATTTTAATCGAAAATATAATTACGTTAACATTAATAATTACTTAGTTTTTTGAGTTGTTTTTATAATTTAATTATTTATTTTAATAATTAGGATAACCAAACCAAAAACCAAAATTTTCAAAATTTTCAATGTTTCGGCTTTAATATAATAGTAATTTTTGAATCTAATTTATCTTTTTATTTGTGTCAAAAATTTGTATTTTATTAAATTTATTAAAGTGTTTGAAAATTTTATACTTTTACATTTCTACTAATTTTAGATTATTTAAAGAAATTATAAATTATTATGAGATAATGACCAAAATGCCTCAAAATGAGGTACCCATTGCCCAAAATGCCGTTTTTCGGAACTGATGGCCCTATCTACCCACGGGATACGCCCTTGCCAGTGGCGTATCCCAAACTTAGATTTTCACAGATTTTCCTCAAGTCTCTCTCGTCTCTCTCGAACTCTCCCTCATCTCTCTCGCCGGAACTCCTCTCCCGTCCCCGTCTCGAATCAATCTCTCGATATGAACACTACAAAGTGAGGAACACATCTGAATCTTACTTTTTCATACTGTTTTTCTATAGTTCAGGCCCCGCAGGGGCTGTGTTCAGCGTCGTCGGAAAATTACGGACAAACTAAACACTTGAATTGGGTGTTTACATTTGGGCATTAGAAATGGATTAAAACTAATCTAGGTTTGCAGAGAATTGAATCACGAATCGATTGGTATATAACACATGTACAGAAAACTGATGAATGATGTTGAATTGACGTTGGTCGGAATCATGTCGGAATCGCGAGTTTGAATATAGCTCCTCAGATCTCGACTTTCGACACTATATATATAATAAAATTGGTGTAGGATTGTAGAGGAGAGGAAGAGGATTTGATTGATGTGAAACATGTGAATGGAAAACAACGGGAAAGTGGTTGACGAACAAAAAGAAAGGAATCGCCGGTATGTCGCCGGTGGAGCTCGTGTCGCCTCTCTCTGCAATTGAATAAGACAGTGGATACGCCACTTGAAAATGCGTATCTGGAGATGCGCATTTCCAAGAGGCGTATCTCACGCTACAGTTCCAGCCTGGCATCAGCGTGACACAATGTTACGACGTTACCATTAACGTGTCTTCATGACACTCCTATGTCAATAGCGTGTCTCCATGACGCTCCTTCACCAGTAGCGTATCTCGTGGATATTTTGGGCAACTGAACTGGCGGTGGGCATTTTGGTTACATCTATTTAATTTGTGGATAGATAGGACCTTCACCCAATTATTATTACTATTTATTGTGAAACTTATAAATGTAAATTTTACCCGCTTAAAATTCTCGGATCGAAATTCGGGACTTTACGGTAGATGGATTACTAGTGACGCGGTGTGTCTTAAAATTGGTGTCCTGTATCCTCTGTTTGAACCCCAATAATTGGTGTCCTATTTTGCATGTCTTTTTTGTAAAAAAAATATACATATTAAGATAAAGGTTAGTTGGATAAAATTTTCTCACTAATATTCTTATTTAATATATTGAAAAATGAGAATAGAGTTAAATATGAAAAAGTCAAATTTTAGATACAATAAATGTAGGGATAGTTTTGTAAAACTACCCTTAAATTTACATTGAAAGAAGAAAAGGAACATGTAACTTGGGACAAATTTATTGGAAGATACGATATTTTAAGTGTTTATAAAAAGTAATATCATCAATCAATTAAAAGTAAACCTCTTTTAATTAAAAAAAAGGCAATCGGCTAATTATCACTAATTACATTATTTTACTATTTATTTTAATAATTAGGATGACCGTGCTGAAAACCGAACCGACAAACTTTCAATGCCCGTGCGATGCACGGATTTTTTTTTATTATGTTACAAAATTTATTTAATACTAGCCTAAAACCCGTGCGATGCACGGATTTTTTTTTTATATTATATAAAAAATTTCATTAATTAAAATTATTTTTTTTAAAACATGAATTTTGGAGGCTTACTTTTTTATATGAGATGATTTGATAATAATTATATAAATGTTATTCGTGATATTTCTAGAAAAGGAGGGATTTAGTTAGAAAATATAGAAAAGATGATAGTTTTTAGTTAAAAAGAATAATCAATTAATTATTAGTAATTATAAAATTATTACTTCATTTTATTAAATAGAATGTCCGTGGTATGATTAGAAAAATAGAGAATTTAGTTAGTGAAAATTAAAAAGAATATATATTCTAGGTGAAAAAAGTAATTGATTAGTTTATAATAATTATAATTGAATTACGTTAATTTACTAAATACAATTGCTCATAATGTTTTTAGAAAATGAGAAAATAATATGGTCCGTGGTATTTCTATTATAAAAGTGATTTTAGTTAGAAAATATAGAAAAGATGATATGTTTTAGCTGAAAAGGATAATCGGTTAATTAAAAATATTATAATATTATTAGTTTATTTTATTAAATAGAACCGTCCGTGATATAATTAAAAAAAAATATTTAGAGAAAATAGAAAGGTAACGTGCATGATTTATGTGGAAAAAGTAATTGATTAGTTTATAGTAATTATAATTTAATTATGTTATTTTACGAAATAAAATTGTTCATAGTTTTTAGAAAATGAGAAATTAACGCTACCCGTTATATTTCTAGAAAAAAGGGAGTGTAATTAGAAAAAAATAGAAAAGATGATATATTTTAGCTGAAAAGGTAATCGGTTAATTATTAGTATTATAATATTATTATTTTATTTGTATTAAATAGAAACGCTTGTAAAATAATTAGAAAAATGGAGGTTTTAGTAAGAAGAAAGAAAAAAGGTAACGTATTTTGCTGAAAAAAGGTAACCGTCCATGATATAATTGGAAAAAGAGAGATTTTAGTTAGTGAAAATAGAAAAGGTAACGTGTTTTGACTGAAAAAGGTAATTGATTGGTTAATAATAATTATATATAATTATGTTATTTTTTAGCTGAAATGGTAATTGGTTAATTATTAGTATTATAATATTATTATTTTTATTATTAAATAGAAACGCATGTAATATAATTAGAAAAATGGAGGTTTTGGTAAGAAGAAAGAAAAAAGGTAATTTGTTTTCCCAATTATATCATGGATGGTTATCTTTTTCAGCAAAAAACGTTACCTTTTTTCTTTCTTCTTACTAAAACCTCCATTTTACTAATTATATTACAGGCGTTTCTATTTAATAAAAAAAATATTTTAATAATAATAATTAACCAATTACCTTTTCAGCTAAAAATAACATAATTATATATAATTATTATTAACTAATCAATTACCTTTTTCAGTCAAAACACATTACCTTTTTTCTTTTCTCTAATTAAAATCTCTCTTTTTCCAATTATATCATGGACGGTTACCTTTTTTCAGCAAAACACGTTACATTTTTTCTTTTTTCTCACTAAAACCTCTATTTTCTAATTATATTACAGGCGTTTCTATTTAATACAAATAAAATAATAATATTATAATACTAATAATTAACCGATTACCTTTTCAGCTAAAATATATCACCTTTCTATTTTTTTCTAATTACATTCCCTTTTTTTCTAGAAATATAACGGGTAGCGTTAATTTCTCATTTTCTAAAAACTATGAACAATTTTATTTCGTAAAATAACATAATTAAATTATAATTACTATAAACTAATCATTTACTTTTTCACATAAATCATGCACGTTACTTTTCTATTTTCTCTAACTAAAATCTCTTTTTTTTCAATTATATCACGTACGGTTATATTTAATAAAATAAAATAATAATATTATAATCTATACTATTATATAAAAATCGAAACAGTGAAAGTTATGGTACCTGTTTTTTGGTACAAGTTTTTCGGTACTTCGTAAATTTACTTATTTATCCTTCAATATAAAGAAAAATAAATACACCTAAAATAAATAATAACATAATATAATTAATGGTAATTAGTCGATTGCCTTTTTCATATTTACTTTTTGTTGAAGATATTACCTTTTATAAACACTTTAAAATATATACCCACCATAATTTTCAAGAAAAATATAACACCTAAATTAAATAATAACATAATATAATTAATGGTAATTAGCTGATTAACATGAAAAAATTAATGGTAATTAGTCGATTGCCGTTTTCACATTAACATAATAAAATTAGTCGATTGTCTTTTTCACATTTACTTTTAGTCGAAGATATTACCTTTTATATATACTTAAAAACATCAATCAATCATTAATATTTCATTTCGAATTAAAACACATTATCATTTTAATTTAAAACAAATCTTATAATCATTATTATATACCTAAAAATATCAAACCATAATTTTTAAGAAAAGTATAACACCTAAAATAAATAATAACATAATATAATTAATGGTAATTAGTTGATTTTTTTCTCACATTAACATAATAAAATTAAAGGTAATTTGTCGATTGCTTTTTTCACATTTAATTTTAGTTGAAGATATTACCTTTTATAAATACCTTGCCTTTTTTCGAATTAAAACATGTTACCTTTTTAATTTAAAACAAATCTTATAATCATTAATATATATCGAAAAATATAACATCATAATTTTCAAGAAAAATATAGCCCGAAAATATCGCACCATATTTTTCAATTATTAATAAAATATATTAAAAATCATATACGTTGTTTATAAGAAGGAAACATTAGTATAATGTGTAAACATGAGTATATTAAATTATATTAAATTAAAACAATTATTAAAAATAATGATTATATAAAAATATGATTTTAATATTAAATAAAATTTATAACATATTACAAGAAACCCGTGCATTGCACGGGTTATAAGGTAGTTATAATATTAAAGTTAAAACATTGAAAATTTTATCAGTTTGGTTTAGGTACAGTTATCTTAATTAATAAATAAAAAATAATACAATTTATGTTAAGCAACCGATTGCATTTTCTAATTAAAATAAGTATTTATACTACTATATTAAAGTCGAAAGATTGAAAGTTTGTATATTTGGTTATCCTAATTATTAAAATAAATAATAAAATCATATAACTAATGGTTATTAACCAACTGCCCTTTTCACATATACTTTTAGTTGAAAATATTACCTTTCATAAAAACCTAAAAATATTATAATATTTTTCGATCATTAATATTTTATTTCGATTTAAAAACAAGTTACCTTTTTAATTTAAAACAAATCTTACAATCATTAATATATAATAATGTTAGGTCGGGAATAACGTAGAAGGGGGGTTGAATACGTTATTTAAAAAATATTTCGATTTTTGATGTGGATATGAAATCAAAAATACTGAATCGAAATGACACAACTGTTTAGGAAATATCTTTAAATAGATAAAACCTGGAAGTTTGCTACACAATCTAATCCTATGGATCAGCTACAAAATCAAACACTCCTGAGGATAGTTTAGGCACGAGGACCTTCTACCCGACACTTCCTGAAAGCGGGCTAAGCCGGCTTTCCTACTAGATGGACTGTCTAGCAGCTTACACAGAGAAGATATAAGAGAGAGAAGAGAAAGTTGTGTGTTGAGGTGTGTTTTGAAATGAAATACAACAAGCCTTTATAGGTTTTAGAAAGTTACTATGCTGTAATATTCCAACAACCCCAGCTACTATTCCAACAACCCCAGCTACTATTCCAACAACCGCAGTTACTATTCCAACAACCGCATTTACTATTCATATAAATAGTGATTTCGGTTACTATTCATATTCTCTTCTGTTTATTTTGCTGTTTTAATTCATCTTAGAAAATAATTCAAGTACCAGATTAATTTAATTATTTTGTTATAAATAATTAATCTGTTACTTATTTAATTTTCAGAGTAAATTAATTTTTGACAATACCTTGAGATATTATGTCTGTCCTTGATCGTCAATAGGCTTTGCCAATTCTTTCTGTGAATTAATGTGTTGATCCTTCTCGTATGTGCTGACACTTAGTGCACTGGTCTGGTTCACAAGTGACTTGCACTGATCTTGATCTTCACACCTTCGTTGCATTCCAATTTATTAACCTGCAGCAGTATCTTCAATTATATATAAATACATGGAATCTTTCGGCCCTTCAACTGAATCATCTGTACATCTTATTCTGTCACTGAGGCTTGATCATGTTAATGAACTTCTTTCAACGACTTGATCCTTGTCGGTGCCTGTTCTTCAAATTTCACGATCCCTGTATAGAGTTAATATTATTTATCTTTTATTCTAGTTGAGTTATATGTCCTCTATTACATATTACATTACATTATGCTTTACAATCTCCCCCTATTTGATTGTTAGGGTTTGACAAGCAAATTCCTAGAGGATAACTCAACTGATACAAAAAATAAAATACAAAGATAAATAATATTAAAGTACATTCTGTATCATATATACATTTTCTAGATTTCCAAGTGCAAGACAATTATTCCTCTAGACTGAACATATCTTCAAGTTTGCCTTTGCTTTCTTTCCACATAGCACTAATACTCCCATTAGCTTTTCTTTTCTCAAAATAAAGTTAATTCCGTGTCAACAACCTTTTCCTTGCCCTTACGCCTAGTAGATTTTTCTTGATCATCCACCTTCTCCCCCTCAGTTGGGTTATCCTCCAGAGTAGTAGGATGTGGAGTTGGTAAATTAGACGAAGATGGCTTTACCAAGGAGTTGATTGCATGACTAAACTGGGCTGCCATAGAACTTAATTGAACCTGGAATGCATCATGTTGAATAAGTTACAAATTTTTGATTTCTCCAATGGACTTACAAATATTTGACAACTCTTTCTCCATTGTTTGGACTCGTGTAAGGAGTCTGCTATATTCCTTTCTGGTTACAAGTGCATGTGGTTGAGTAGGTTGCTCACTTGTACGTTCTGCAGGTGTTTCACTCAACACTCTATAGTCACTCGGTTTAGTGGTTTGGGTTACACTTACATGTTCTGTTGGTGTTTCCCTCAACTTTCCTCTAGAGCTTCCACCGATATGTGTACCTGCAAATGAAATCATCCTAGCCCCTTTTTCAGAGGTCACGGATGGTGCAATGAAAGTTCGTGAGCTTCCGTCCTCGTGTGAAACGAGTTGCCGACCACTGGTAAAGAGTGGTAAATCTCGAAAGAGATCCAGAGATTTTCTCTCTGGGAGGTTAAACTTGAATCGATTAAATGGCACAAAATCCAAGTTTCCCTCGTATGTCCGTGAAGACACTTGGTTCATTAAAGAACCACCCACCGATGGATCTTTCCGTAAAATGGAAGATTCACCAGCAGTTATTGAGGTAGGTAATTCCACCTCGGATGCCTGTGAAGGCATTTGATCTTTAGAAAGATCATCAACCACTCTTATGTTCCGTGAAATGGAACTCAAGATAGTTGCTCCCGTTAATTCAACCTCATTTACATTTGCACTCATTGGATAAGAAAGAATTGTTTCACTAACAGTTGTCGTTACCTCAGGTTCATTGGGTTTACTCCGTTTAGAATGAGGTAGAGCGGCTGATGTAACTAACTCCTTATGTGGTGCTGCTGAGGCACTATCTCCCTCAAAAGTGTTGATGGCTGGTCGTTTAAGTGACAATTGAGGTGTAGAAGTTTGTTATGTTTGTGTTTGCATTTGTAGAATGGGCTCTTCGACTTGTGTTAGAGTCGGTGGGATTTCCTGCTCTTGGTCGGGTAAGATGGCCACTAAGGGCTGTAGAAATTGTATTTCCTGTGACACAATAGGGAATACAGAGGTTGGAATAGCAGGGATTGAAATATTACCTTGTCGTATACCTGCTCTCACTGGTCGTGGTAACAACGAAAGTGGGACAGTCTTTAGATATTCAGTTAGGACTGTAGGCACATCCGTATATTTCTTTTTGCTTATGTAATTAATTACATTCGTCTTCATGGAAGAACATTCCACCTTTTGACCATTTTCCAAGCATACCCTGTCTTCATCATTCAAAAAATCATTTAATATTAACTGTAGAAACCTTGGATATAGACATTTGACATTTTGAGTCCGAACATCTCTTGTTCCTAAGCGTTTCATTTTTAAAATGATTTGACCAAGCATTATTTTTCCAAAATTAATCCTCAAATTATTGGCGACCGCATACCCTATTATTTGAATAAATTCAGGTATTCGATTTTGATTTGTTCTATCTGAGGAAAAAACATGATTAAGAGTGTGAAAGAAGAAATTCCAATATTGGGTTAGAAACGTGAAGGGTTTCGAGCATCAAACGCAGCGGAAAATTAAAACAAAAACAATAATTATCGAAACCCTACCGCAGGATCCATGCAAAAACATGATATTTAATTCGGAGATTGATGATTTACCTTAAAGAAGCTTTACGATTGTATGTCTAATGGAGATCCAAGCTTTCACGATCATTGAGTGCTCCTCTTCGAAGCCTCCTCTACGGTATCCACACGAACACTCCAAGAACGATTCTTGATTGGAAGGGAGGTACTAGCCTCCAATGAAAATATGAGATCTTCTTTTTAGGTTTTGGTTCAAGCGGCTGGGGATTATTTTTGTCGTACAAAATTAATTACCTTCTTTACCTATCATCATATATTTATATGATAGTGTAAGGTAAAAGCCCAACTAAAACCTAGCCCAAGTTTGATTAATTAAATAATAGAATCAAATCCTATTATTTAAATAAATAATAATTAAGTCATACTTATTTATTAAAATAATATCTCATTTGTATTTTATTATATCTTAATTAAGTCCCACTTAATTAATATAATAAAATACAACTAATCATTTAATTAATTTAAATTCATAATTTAAATTAATTCTTCCTTACAATGTTCTATGTGTGTGACCCTGTAGGCTATCATTTAATTGGCAATAATTTTATTCTCTAATAAAATTATAAACAATGAGCGGCATCTAGTAATACATCATTGCTACCCAATTAAATAATAATTAAATCATGATTCGATAAAACCTTTTGTGATTAATGTTCCCGTGTAATATAATCCCTTTAACCAAATATTATAGATTAAACTCGAGGCATGTTTCATGTCATCCTCTTCATAATTTAATCCGGGTTTACTTGATCCATGAGTAGACTATTAAAACAAATCACTATTTGAGCACGGCCATGCATTTTATAGTCTCACTCAATCAAGAGGCCAATAATATCTCTCCTATCTGATAGGAGGGTTAAATCCTTTATCTATCATTCATATTTCTCATACGATTCACAATATACCCGATGTCCACTTTTATCATCACCCGGTCAAAGGTAACTTTTAATGTAGTCAAAGTATATTATCCTCGTATAGAAATATAATGATCTCAAGTCAAAGGATCATTACACCATTATCACTGTGAGTCTTTCTTATGACTTTATTAACATGAAGAATCTCACGGTGGGTCTGTCCAGTGCCATGTACCCTTACATGTACCTATGTTTTGACTTTAGTATCTCCATACTTATAACCAATGAGATGTGGTTATCAGTCAACAACATACTAGTCTATTTATGTATTATTATTGTCCTATATAATAATACTCGACTAGGGACCTTTAAGAATATGATATATTATATAATCTCAAGTTCAAGTTAAATACTTAAACTATATAATGTGTATCATTATTCTAAGGACATTTATTATGCTAACAAATACATCGCAGTAATTAAAGTCATAATAAATACATTTATTAAATAATCAAATGACATAAAGGTTTATCAAAATAAACAATTTATTGCCTCTAGGGCACCTACACTAACAATCTCCCACTTGCACTAGAGCCAATCACCCATGTATCTAATACCCATGGAACTAGTGTGACCGTCGTGCTTCTGCTGCGACAAGCCTTTGGTCAGTGAGTCTGCTATGTTATCATTTGTGTGTACTTTACATATGTGTATATCACCCTTTTCATTTATCTCTCGAATGAGGTGAAATCTCCTGAGTATATGTTTGGATCGGGAGTAATATCTAGGTTCTTTAGCCTGTGCAATGGCTCCATTATCATCGCAGTACTTGTCTATGGGATCTGCGATCGATGGAACCACTCCCAATTCAGTAATGAATTTTCGAATCCAAACATCTTCCTTTGCCGCTTCACAAGCTGCAATGTACTCAGCCTCCATTGTAGAAATAGCGACTGTTTCTTGCTATGAACTCTTATAGCTTACAGTACCTCCGTTTAGACAAAACAAAAACCAGACTATGTTACAGTATCATCCCTGTCTATTTGGAAACTTGCATCGGTGTAACTTTTTACAACCAGTTTCTCCTCTCCTCCATACACCAAGAATAAATCTTTAGTCCTTTTCAGGTACTTAAGAATATTCTTGTCTACCGTCCAGTGACCTTCACTTGGATTAGACTGGTGTATGCTCGTCATGCTCAAAGCATACGAGACATCAGGACGAGTACATACCATTGCATACATGATAGATCCCATTGCTGAGGCATATGGAACTTTCCTCATGTTGTCCTTATCATCCAATGATTTCGGACACTGGTCTTTAGAGATCGTTATCCCTTGAGACACGGGGACACATCCCCTTTTCGCATTTTGCATACCAAAACGATGCAAAACCTTATCAATGTATGTACTCTGACTTAGACCGATCATCCTTCTAGATCTATCCCTATAGATCCTCATTCCTAGAATGTAGGATGCATCTCCTAAGTCTTTCATAGAGAAGTTGCTCCGTAACCAAGTCTTAACAGCCTTTAGAGAAGGTATGTCATTCCCCATTAGTAGTATATCATCAACATATAATACTATGAATGCCACATGGCTCCCACTAACCTTCTTGTAAACACAAGGTTCATCTTTGTTTTGAACAAAGCCATACTCTTTGACTATTTCATCGAAATGGATATTCCATCTCCTAGAGGCTTGCTTCAATCCATAAATGGATCGACGTAATTTACATACCTTGCCAACATTCCTTGGATCGACAAAACCTTCAGGTTGTGTCATGTACACATCCTCTTCAAGGCTTCCATTAAGGAAGGCTGTTTTGACATCCATTTGCCAGATTTCATAATCATGGAATGCTGCAATTGCAAGCAAAATCCTTATGGACTTGACCATAGCCACTGGTGAGAAAGTTTCATCATAGTCAATACCATGAATTTGTTTGAAACCTTTTGCAACCAGCCTTGCTTTGTAGGTCTGAACATTTCCATCCACGTCAGTTTTCCTTTTGAAAACCCATTTGCACCCTACGGGTTTTACACCTTCGGGTGGATCAACCAAAGTCCATACTTGGTTTTCGTACATGGAATCCATCTCGGATTTCATGGCTTCTAGCCATCTCTTAGAGTCTGGATTGTTCATAGCATCTTGGTATGTGAGAGGCTCATCTTCATCTATGAGCATCAAATCACCACATTGAGTCAAGAGAAATCCATATCTCTCTGGCTCATGGCGAATTCTACCAGATCTACGAACAACCTGTGTTTCTTGAGCATTATCCTGCTCCTGTTCCACTTCAGGTTCAATGCTATTTTGCGGTTCTCGATCTTCATCGAGATCTATAGTTCTCCCACTGTTTCTTTTGGAAACAAAATCTCTTTCCATAAAGACAGCATCTCGAGCAATAAACACTTTCTGCTCAGAGGGACTATAAAAATAATACGCCTTTGTTTCTTTAGGGTATCCCACAAATATGCACTCTTCGGATTTAGGTCCAAGCTTATCTGATACTTGACGTTTCACAAACGCCTTGCATCCCCAAACTTTCATAAAGTTCATGCCTGACCGTTTCTCCTCAATTATCTCATGTGGAGTCTTTTGAACCTTCTTAGTAGGAACACGGTTAAGTGTGAAAGCCGCTGTTTCTAGAGCGTGACCCCAGAAACTAATTGGAAGATCTGCATGACTCATCATCAATCGCACCATGTCCAACAGGATACGATTTCTCCTCTCTGAAACTCCATTCCATTGAGGTGTTCCTGGCGGAGTGAGTTGTGATACAATACCACACTCTTTTAAATATTCTTTAAATTCGGTGCTTAAGTATTCACCCCCACGATCGGATCGTAAGATCTTAATACTTGCACCTCCGCCAATTTGCTTCTCTACTTCAGCCTTATATTCTTTGAACTTTTCAAAAGAATCGGATTTATTCTTCATAAGATTTACATATCCATATCTACTGTAATCATCAGTAAATGTTATGAAGTAGTAGTAGCCTCCTCTAGCCATCACACGCATTGGGCCACATACATCACTATGTATAAGCTCCAGACGTTCAGTGGCCCTTTGACCCTTACCAGTGAAAGGGGATTTGGTCATCTTACCAAGCAAACAAGATTCGCATTCTTGGTATGATTCAAAATCAAATTTATCCAAGTATCCATCTTTATGTAATTTGGATATGCGTTTCTCATTTATATGGCCTAGACGACAATGCCAGAGGTATGTATGATTTGAGTCATTAATTTTAAGTCGTTTGTTTTCTATATTATAGACAGGATTATCTAAATCAAGAACATATAAACCAATAAACAAACGTGCAACACCATAGGTCAAATCATTCAAAGCAAAAGAACAACTGTTGTTCCTTATTATAAATGAAAAACCTTTCTTGTCCAAACAAGAAACCGAAATAATGTTTCTGCAAATCGCAGGCACGTAAAACAGTTATCAAGTTCTAAAACAAGCCCAGAGGGCAAAGATAGATAATAAGTGCCTACAGCCAAAGCAACAACTTTTGGTCCATTGCCAACTCGTAGGTCTACTTCTCCCTTAGCCAATGTCCTACTTCTCTACAGCTCCCGCACATTTAAACAAATGTGAGAAGCACATCCAGTATCCAATACCCAAGATGTAGAAGTAGACATATTGACTTCTATAATATATATACCTGAAGTAGAAGCTTGTTGAGCCTTCTTCTTCTTCAGATCCTCCAAGTAAACTGAATAGTTTCCTTTCCAGTGACCAGTTTTCTTACAGTAGTGACATTCACCCTTATCAACTGGTTCACTTGCCCCTTGTTTGCAATTAAAAATGACTTACTCGTGTTGATCCTTTCTTGACGAGTTTGGCTTGCAAACATGCTTTGCAAGTGCTCATAGGTAGTGTATGCATCCATATGCATATGCTACCTTTGAAGCTCAGCACTCATAGTTGCCAACATAAGACATGCAACATCATTTGCATCATTCTTATCCTTTGTGTGGGCCGCTCGTTCCTCAACAGTAGCGCCCTCAGGAAGGGGACCTGGCGGAGGGATGTCAATGACACGAAGCTTGCGCCCCTGCCTGAGGACAATCCTCAAATTCCTCTGCCAGTCTAGGAAGTTATTTCCTCCTGTCAGTTTATCCTTCTCAAGGATTGATCGAACGGATAGAGAGTTTGTGTTGTTTGCCATTTCTTAGTATCTACAATGTTAAAAGCACAAAATAAACATTAGATTGTCTGAGTTATCAATTATTATGTTCAAATGATTATGATATATTCATAATATATCTCCCACTATTTTTATCAAATTAATAGCCCTTACTATCAATTCGGAAAGTATATCCCATAATTCTTTCTAGTGAGCCAAGATCCATATTTCGTCATGTTTTAAGTCAACCACTGGAAGTCCTTAAAAATGATTATTTAGGTAGACAACCATTGTCAATTATATCATATATAATTCTTGGACAGTTTGGTGAACAACCATTGTTCTAATCTATCTAATAGATTTTAACCAAACTCTATGCTTCTAAGTTCATAATGGTCGAAAATAACCGTTTATTTTCACCTTATTATGACGACTTAGTTAAGTTTGACCCAATGATCCAACGGCCGAATATAACCGTTTATATTCGTCGCATCTTACCACGATAGATAGGAGTCCCCTGCCACTGACAGCCCTTCCCCTTATCGATCTAGGATTCGATGAGTGTTCATTCATTGGAAAGCATCTGATTAAAACTTAATATTTTGTTAAGGGATTTAGAAAAATTGTAACGATCATGATCACATCATAAAGAGATCCTCAATTTTTCCTTGAACCAAATATTTCATATTGACATCCTAAATTATTCATTTCCCAGGTAGATGGAGGATACCAAAGGTCACACTTAAAACCCATCAACCTTACGAATACGCATATCCGCTTTTGACAGAAAATCCCAAATTTTAGATATCAAAATCCATATTTAGTTCCGTGCTTTAAAATCCATATTTTAAAAACACAAGAATCTCATGATCGTTTGTTAATTTTAAAATCTTGAATCGTTACAGATTTTATCTTGATTAAGCAGGCATGGCATGAGTGATGTATCTAATACATTCATTCATACATGATTAATCTAATTAAAGCATGCATTTCTATGTATCCTACACATACATTCATACATCATATGTAAAGTAAGTGCATTATGTAAACGTGATTGGTTATGGCCTTTATCCTATACGATCCTTTCAAGCTAATGAAAGGATCAAGGACAATCTATGGGTGGTTTAAAATACTATACTATTACATGTCTTCTTCTTTGCTGCTACAATGCCTCCTTGGATCGCCTCCTTGCTTGCTTGTCTTCATGTATTCATGTACATTACATAAACAAAACAACTATACTAATATACTTACAAGGAGAACTCGAGTTACATTCGAGATTTAATCATTACAAGGAATGACGACATGCAAGTCGTATTTAGAAACCAAACCATAAACAAAAACCTCTATCCTATGGGTCTCAAGGCCATAACCATCCACCATGCTCAAGTAACAATTAAATAACATGTCATATTATCTAATCATGTTATACCATATCATATTTCAGATGATCCAATCAAAGAAATCATATAACGCAAAAATCAGAAAATCAGAATCAAATTCTGAAAACAATAAATCGCGTTTTTCATGCACTAAACGGCGTCAAATGCCTTACAGACGAGTCGGTGATACCTATGGTATCAGTTTTGTTCAGACGCTCGTTTCCAGTCAGAAAACACATATCATTTGCGAAAATCGGACACTGGACACAGATTTCACCAGATCTGCGCAGCGTATACAGAAATCGTATCGTATACAATCCCCATATCATGAACAAACAAAAATCATGTATATATCAATATACATACAGATTATACGATCATCATATGATCATCCCAATCATCATTAACATACAGTGTATACATATATATCAAAATCAACGCATCATACATGACAATCATCAAACATGCTCGTATATATATCAAAACTGTAACATATAACCGAATTAAAACATTTTTGCAAGTAGCTCTGATGCCATTGCAAGGGTTTCGAGCATCAAACGCAGCGGAAAATTAAAACAAAAACAATAATTATCGAAACCCTACCGCAGGATCCATGCAAAAACATGATATTTAATTCGGAGATTGATGATTTACCTTAAAGAAGCTTTACGATTGTATGTCTAATGGAGATCCAAGCTTTCACGATCATTGAGTGCTCCTCTTCGAAGCCTCCTCTACGGTATCCACACGAACACTCCAAGAACGATTCTTGATTGGAAGGGAGGTACTAGCCTCCAATGAAAATATGTGATCTTCTTTTTAGGTTTTGGTTCAAGCGGCTGGGGATTATTTTTGTCGTACAAAATTAATTACCTTCTTTACCTATCATCATATATTTATATGATAGTGTAAGGTAAAAGCCCAACTAAAAACCTAGCCCAAGTTTGATTAATTAAATAATAGAATCAAATCCTATTATTTAAATAAATAATAATTAAGTCATACTTATTTATTAAAATCATATCTCATTTGTATTTTATTATATCTTAATTAAGTCCCACTTAATTAATATAATAAAATACAACTAATCATTTAATTAATTTAAATTCATAATTTAAATTAATTCTTCCTTACAATGTTCTATGTGTGTGACCCTGTAGGCTATCATTTAATTGGCAATAATTTTATTCTCTAATAAAATTATAAACAATGAGCGGCATCTAGTAATACATCATTGCTACCCAATTAAATAATAATTAAATCATGATTCGATAAAACCTTTTGTGATTAATGTTCCCGTGTAATATAATCCCTTTAACCAAATATTATAGATTAAACTCGAGGCATGTTTCATGTCATCCTCTTCATAATTTAATCCGGGTTTACTTGATCCATGAGTAGACTATTAAAACAAATCACTATTTGAGCACGGCCATGCATTTTATAGTCTCACTCAATCAAGAGGCCAATAATATCTCTCCTATCTGATAGGAGGGTTAAATCCTTTATCTATCATTCATATTTCTCATACGATTCACAATATACCCGATGTCCACTTTTATCATCACCCGGTCAAAGGTAACTTTTAATGTAGTCAAAGTATATTATCCTCGTATAGAAATATAATGATCTCAAGTCAAAGGATCATTACACCATTATCACTATGAGTCTTTCTTATGACTTTATTAACATGAAGAATCTCACGGTGGGTCTGTCCAGTGCCATGTACCCTTACATGTACCTATGTTTTGACTTTAGTATCTCCATACTTATAACCAATGAGATGTGGTTATCAGTCAACAACATACTAGTCTATTTATGTATTATTATTGTCCTATATAATAATACTCGACTAGGGACCTTTAAGAATATGATATATTATATAATCTCAAGTTCAAGTTAAATACTTAAACTATATAATGTGTATCATTATTCTAAGGACATTTATTATGCTAACAAATACATCGCAGTAATTAAAGTCATAATAAATACATTTATTAAATAATCAAATGACATAAAGGTTTATCAAAATAAACAATTTATTGCCTCTAGGGCACCTACACTAACAAAACGTTCTAGATAGATTACCAGTATTGAAATTGCCTTCTTGGTACCTTATAAAGCGAAAGAACATTTCAATCTGTTCGGGTGTAGGATCAGAAACGAGATTTTCCAAAGGAAAATGAAGAATTCGATTAACATCTCGTTCAGTGACCCTAATCGACCTACCAAATAGTCGATATGTGAATGCACACCCGTCCTGTCTAGAAGTGTTAACCGCACTGCAATATAGTTCACGCAATGCATCATGGTTAAGCTGCACTGGTGTAACTAAAGCATAGCAAATTAATGAATGTTCATTCAGAAATTGTGTCCAAGCCCGAAATTGCTCATCCTGAATGGTTTCGATTTGCTGAATGGAAATAGGATTAACTTTAGCAATTAAAAAGCTTCCCTGCAATGCCATTTTCAAAACTTTGAGGAAATTCAAAAACAAGGGTTAGTTTTTATAAAGGATGATGTATAAATCAAGAATATGAAATCCGATCTAAAAACCACCAGCTAGATTGAGAGATGTTTCCGATCAAAGCTCGAAATATTCAACAATTGTGTGTATATGCTCTGTATATCTGAAAAATGATGATGTTAAACACAAACAAAAACTCATCATTTATAAGGTTTCAAGGTTTAGTGGGTTAGGTGTAATAGTGATAGGTTATTTTTGAAAAACTAACACCGCTCAATAATTTCTCACCTAACACCCTAATTAGCCGAAAAAACATCTTATCGCCGAAACCTGTCGGCCGAAAAACATCTTATCACCAAGACCTATCAGCCTATACACATATACACATATTTAATAATTCTAATTATTATGGATTTAAAATTAATCACATAGTAAATCAAGAATTAATCCACAATAATCTATATAAACTCACAATTAAATAAACATAAAATCAACAAAATATCATTAATTTATATATGTCAATAACATATTTATTTAATTATGCTACAATTAACTCAATTATTTACTAAATAATTACCATAAAATATAGCATTTATAAGTGTGGTAATTAATTTATAGATAACTATAATATAAGGACTGGATGCAAATAAATTCACAAGTTCTAAACATATGGACATTTAAAATACATGTGAACTTATAACAAATTGCAGTTATTGATTATCCAAAATTAATTAGACAGATTTAACATCCCAAGTTCACCAACTAACCTGGAGAAAGTGGATTCATCCAGTGGTTTAGGAAAGATGTCTGCAATTTGTTGATCTGTGGGAACAAAATATAATACCACAGTTCCATTCATAACATGCTCTCGTAAGAAATGATACCTGATATCAATATGCTTAGTCCTGGTGTGTTGAACTGGATTGTTGGCAATGGCAATGGCACTCGTGTTGTCGCATAGAATTGGAATTTTGTCCAACATGAGTCCATAGTCCTGAAGTTGATTCCTCATCCACAGGATCTGAGCACAATAACTACCTATCGCAATGTATTCTACTTCAGCTGTCGAGGTAGATACTGAGTGTTGCTTCTTGCTGTACCAAAATACCAACCTTCTTCCTAGAAACTGACAGCTTCCAGAAGTACTTTTCCGATCAATCTTACAACCTGCAAAGTCAGAATCTGTATAGCCAATTAGGTCAAAACCTGTTCCTTTAGGGTACCAAATCCCAAGATTGGGGGTTCCCTTAAGGTATCTGAAAATACGTTTAACAGCTATAAGATGTGACTCTTTAGGGTTAGCCTGGAATCTTGCACATAAACAAGTTGCGAACATAATATCTGGTCTGCTAGCAGTTAAGTATAAGAGAGAGCCGATCATACCTCGATACTTCGTGATGTCAACTGACTTACCAGATTTGTCTTGATCAAGCTTGACAGCAGTTGGCAATAAGGTCTTGGTAGTAGCTGCTTCTTCCATCCCATACTTCTTCAGAAGATCCTTTATGTATTTTGATTGGCAGATGAAAATACCATCAGGCTTCTGAATAACTTGAAGTCCAAGGAAGAAGGACAACTCACCCATCATGCTCATCTCGTACCTACTCTGCATTAACTTAACAAATCTCTTGCATGGCAAATCATTAGTAGAACCAAATATTATATCATCCACATATACTTGCACCAGAATTATATCATTTTTATGCTTTTTATGAAAGAGAGTTTTGTCGATGATACCTCTTGTAAAACCATTTTCAAGTAAGAACTTGGAGAGAGTATCATACCATGTTCGAGGGGCTTGCTTGAGACCATAGAGAGCTTTGAAGAGAAAGTACACAAAACATTCAAATTCCTTGTCTTCGAACCCAGGGGGTTGTTCAACATAGACTTCTTCCTCTAGATCTCCGTTCAAAAATGCACTCTTCACATCCATCTGAAAAACCTTAAAGTTGGAGTGTGCAGCAAATGCTAAGAACATCCTGATTGCTTCAAGCCTTGCAACTGGAGCATAGGTTTCATCATAATCAATTCCCTCTTCTTGAGAGTAACCCTTTGCTACCAATCGAGCCTTGTTCCTCGTAACAATACCATTTTCATCCAGTTTATTTGTAAACACCCATCTAGTGCCAATTACAGATTTATCTTTTGGTCTTGGCACCAGCTTCCATACTTTCTGCCTTTCGAACTGATTGAGTTCTTCATGCATTGCAGTTACCCAATCTAGATCATCTAGAGCTTCATCAACCTTTTTAGGTTCAATTTGAGATAAAAATCCTGCAAAATTGCATTCATTCTGTGTTGCTCTTCTAGTCTTTACACCCGTGTCTGGTTCACCAATGATCTGTTCAAAGGATGCGCTCTACTCCATACCCTTTGTCTCGGCAGATTTGATCTTGATGATTCCCCAAGTTCATAATTGTGTTGCGTGTGGTGACTAGTAGATCCAAAATCATTGTTTGCTCCCCCTGAGCTGTTGCTTTCAAAGTTTGATGAATCAGAGTTTAATGAATCATTAGTAGCAGATGCGTTCTTTGGTGTTTCTTCACTTGATTGGGGTTCATTTTCATCGTTCACTTGCTCCCCCTCAACATATGCTACAGTCTGATCTACTTGTATAGATTGAACAATATTGTCTGAAAGAGTATCAGAATCTTGTAGATCAACATTTATTTCTTCGTTCTCAAATCTCAGTTGGTCATGTTTATCAAAATCTTCAAGTCCTGTTATCTTCTTATCATCAAAAGACACATGGATAGATTCCATGACCACTTTTGTTCTTAGATTGTAGACTCTGAATGCTTTTGTGGATAGTGGGTATCCAACAAAGATTCCTTCATCAGCTTTTAAATCAAACTAGCATTTTACCCGTACTTCGTACACGACATCTTATTTAATTTAAAATGATAATACCAAAAATTTAACAAATTTGATTGATTTCTTAACATATTATTTAATTTAAATTGATAATACCAAAAATTTAACAAATTTGATTGATTTCTTAAAAAGATATTGTATGCAATTATATAAATAATCAATTCTTACAAAGATATTATATACAGTTATATAAGTATTTAATAAAATAATGATATGCTAAAATTTATATAAAAAAGTAGCATACAATTCTATTTTAACAATGTTGAAAATTTATTTAATCCATCAAAATCTGCAATAAAAGTAATAAATATTTTTACAAATATTGTTCTCAGATTGAAAACAATAATAAATTGTCTTCATTATTCAAATGCGGAAATGATAATTACTTCACCCCCAATGACTCCAAAACATTAAATGGCTCCAAAATATTAAACCTCATATAATATCAATAACATATTATATTAACTATGAGACCTTATAGTTAATATAATGTGTAAATGTTGGAGAACAATGAGATCACATTTCAAGCAATTTTATTTTTGTTATTTTTTGTTATGAATGGATAGAGGGTAGAATTATAAGACTTGTGTGTGAAGATGCCCCTAGCGGGGCCCTTTAAAATATCTTGAAATATAGCGAATATGTGTGTTCAATTCTCACTGTTCTCATTTCAATTTTTTTTTGTTAATTTTTTTATGAATGGATAGAGGGTAGAATTATAAGTCCTTTTTTGGTGAAGATGCCCCTAGCGGTGCCCTTTAAAATAGCTTGAAATGTAGTGAATATGTGTGTTCTCACTGTTCTCATTCTCACCAGAGCGTGACCATTAAACTGTATTAGTAAATTCATGTATGTAACGTATTTTAGAAGGAAATTGATTATTTTAATATGTTTTACTTGAAAACAGAAATTGATTAGTTATTAGGAGAAATTTTATTTATAATTAAGTAAAAACAATAGGTACCGACCGACCGACCGACCAACCAACCAACCGACCAAACTTTCAATGTTTTAAAATTCAATTTTAAAGGTAAGGATATTGAAATTGTATATTTAGTTTCCTCGATTAGTAAAAATTTAAAATGCAATTTAGATATTTACTTTACTTCATTAGTAAAGATTTTATAGGTAAAAAATAATGAAACTATATATTTAGTTTCCTATATTAGTAAAGTTTTAAAATGCAATTGAGATTTTTTTTAATCATTGGAATTATTAATTCAAAAATTTGAGAAATTTAAAAAAATAGAACCGAGCTATTTGACAGGCGCCACCTCCCTCCCCTCGTTTCTCCTTTATATAAGTATATATATAACAGCTCTAATTTTTAACTAAAAATCTAACAGATATTAATCGTTGTATACGAATTTTTATTATACAAGCTTGAAACCCGTGCGATGCACGCTTTTTTTTTTTACTATTATATGAATTTTTCATTAATTTAAGTTAATTTTTTTTAAAATATAAATTTGAGAGGCTTAAATTTTTATATGAGATTTGATAATAATTATATAAATTTTATCCGTCTAGAAAATGAGGGATTTTAGTTAGAACATATAGAAAAAATTATAGGTTTTACTTGAAAAGGGTAATCGGCTAATTTTTAGTATTTATATAATTGTTATTTTATTTCATTAAATAGAAATTGATACGTTTTAGATAAAAAAAAATGCAATCGGTTAATTATTAATATTATAATATTATTAGTTTATTGTATTAAACAGAACCACCCGTGATAAAATCGGAAAAAGAGAGATTTTAGTTTTAAAAAATAGAAAGGTAACGTGAAAATTAAAAAGATGACATAATTTATGTGAAAAAGGTAATTGATTAGTTTATAGTAATTATAATTTAATTATGTTATTTTACTAAATAAAATTTCTCATAGCTTTTAGAAAATGAGAAATTAATGTTGTCCCTGGAATTTTGTAGAAAAAAGGGAATTTAATTAGAAAAAATATAAAAGATGATATGTTTTAGTTGAAAAGGTAATCAGTTAATTATTAGTACTATAATATTATTATTTTATTTTTATTAAATAGAATCGCCCGTGATATAATTGGAAAAAGAGAGATTTTCGTAAGAGAAGGAAAAAAAGGTAATGTGTTTGAAAAAGGTAACCGTCCATGATACAATTGGAAAAAAATATATTTTAGTTAGAGAAAAGAAAAAAGGTAACGTATTTTGGCTTAAAAATGTAATTGATTAGTTAATACTAATTATAATATAATTATGTTATTTTATTATACAAAATTGATCATAGTTTTTAAAAATGGAGAAATTTCAGTTAGATAAAATGTAAAAGATATTGTATTTTACCTAAGAAGGAAATTATTTAGTTATTGAAAAATAGAAAAGGTAATATGTTTAATCTGAAAAAAGAGTAATTGATTAGTTAATACTAATTATAATATAATTATGTTATTTTATTATACAAAATTGATCATAGTTTTTAAAAATGGAGAAATTTTAGTTAGATAAAATGTAAAAGATATTGTATTTTACCTAAGAATGAAATTATTTAGTTATTGAAAAATAGAAAAGGTAATATGTTTAACCTGAAAAAAGAAATTGATTAATAAAGGAGAGGAGATTTAGGTCGATCCAATCTAAATTGGGTCGCTCCAAATGTTGTGTAATGACAAAAAGGGACATCAAAGAAATAAAGAAGATTAAAAACATAAAGGATAAAAGTTGTAATTTTTCTGTGTAATGACAAAGAAGGGCATCAAATAAATAAAGAAGATTAAAAAAATGAAGGGTAAAAGCAGTAATTTTTAAAATGCAATTAGGAGAAATTTTATTTATAATTAATTAAAAACAATAGGTACCGACCGACCGACCAACCAACCAACCGACCAAACTTTCAATATTTTAAAATTCAATTTTAAAGATAAGGATATTGAAATTGTATATTTAGTTTCCTCGATTAGTAAAAATTTAAAATGAAATTTAGATATTTACTTTACTTCATTAGTAAAGATTTTATAGGTAAAAAATAATGAAACTATATATTTAGTTTCCTCTATTAGTAAAGTTTTAAAATGCAATTGATTTAAAAAAAATAGAACCGAGCTATTTGACAGGCGCCACCTCCCCTCCCCTCGTTTCTCCTTTATATAAGTATATATATAACAGTTCTAATTTTTAACTAAAAATCTAACAGATATTAATCGTTGTATACGAATTTTTATTATACAAGCTTAAAACCCGTGCGATGCACGATTTTTTTTTACTATTATATGAATTTTTCATTAATTTAAGTTAATTTTTTTTAAAATATAAATTTGAGAGGCTTAAATTTTTATATGAGATTTGATAATAATTATATAAATGTTATCCGTCTAGAGACTATGTTGCTCCCCCTAAACCAATGCTCCCTCAGCATGCTGAAAACACATTTCCAGGATATTCAACGATAGCAATTGTTCTTCTAGATAGCAAAATAGCTTGCTGATTAGACGATACACATTTCGAATGATCATAATAGTTTTCTTTTTTCATGTTTCCTGCACAATACACTACATATACATATATTTGTCCCATCTACATACTAGAGGAATCTCGTTAGTACCACAATAATAATATACTCATATTCAAAGAAATGTACGAGGACAAATAACAAACTCACTACTTTAGTACCCAAATTTTATTGGATCCACCATGGTTTGTTGATAGAACATAAAGAACATGTAAATCAGATTTCTTGATCCACTGTTGTATCACTTTTGGCTCTTGATTTCTGGTCCTTTTTGTTTTGTCAGACTGATAATGGTAAGCTGTTTGTCTTCTGTCATTTGCTTTCTGGTATGCTGTTTGTCGCCTGACTGGTCCATTCTGGTAAGCTATTTGTCGCCTAACTGGTCCATTTTGGTAAGCTGTTTTCACTTTATGATTTACTTGAACCACGCAATGTCTTTCCAGATGACCTTTTCCACCACATTTGTTGCATGTCTTCCAAGGCATAGCATAATCATAGGGTATGCCATTCCTTCCATCATATTTGAGCACTTTATCTTTCTTGTTGAAGTTTAGACCAACACCTTCTCTGACCAAAGGTACATTTGCCTTCTTCATCATTGTTTTTAAAGTGTCTTCACCTTGAACAAAATTTTCCATGCCCTTCTTGAGATTTTTAACTTCTGTTTCTAGGAGGGTGATCACTTCAGCTTTCTGTTTGATGAGTTCAGCTTGCTGAACTCTCTTTTCAGCAGTTTTTGAGGATTCGGCTTGACTAGATTCCTTCATCTTGTATGATTCCAATGCTTTAGCTTTAGTTTTAACATCAGACCTTAGCTCTTTGATTTCTTCGGTCAAGGTCTTGTTTCTTCTTTCAAGCAACTTGATATTAGCCTCTAAATGACTATTCTTGACATTTAGCTCCTTGATCTCTGTAGCTTTACTGAATGAAGTTGAATCCCATTCTTCCATTTTTGGCAACAAATCTTTTAACATTTTGGATAAGTGAGCATTCTTATCAGTCAGCTTGCTGATTTCAGCCTTTAGTGCCAAATGTTCTTCAATGGTTACACTTTTTGATTCCTGCATTGTTAGTGATCCCATAATAATATTTTCAGAATATTTCCAGGAATGAAAAGAGTTTACCTCACTAGAATCTGACTCTGAATCAGACACATCACTATCTACAAGAACTTCTTTCGTGTTTCCTTGAACTATATCATCAATGCCGACAAATGCAGAGTTTATTATCTCTTCACTTGGGACTTCACTAGAAATGGCTTTTTCATCATTCGAAGTCAATTGAGCCTTTGAATTCCTTTTATCTTTCAAATCAGCACGCTGTTTTGTTGTTGTAGCTTTATAATGCATTTTTAAGGTATCCCATATGTCTTTTGCTGTGCTACATGAAGAGACCCTATCAAAATCTAACTCTGAAAGACCACATATTAATGTGTACTTTGCTCTTCCATTATAGCCTGATTTTATCAATTCTGAATCTGAGAGATCATCAACGTCTTTTGGCTTGCCATCTTTGTCCGGAAAAGTAAATGGACCCTTTTTAACGACTCTCCATTCAATTGCATCATCTCTGTTGAGAATCACCTTCATTCTCTGTTTCCAAGCATCATAATTTTCAATCCCCTTGAGAAGTGGTGGCATGTCTAAATATTCTCCTTCTGCATAAGCGGGTGCCATAGGATCTGTACTTTCCTGTTACAGAAATGTTAGTACACCAAGTCTCTGATACCAAATGAAAATGCACACCTAGAAGGGGGTGAATAGGTGTAAATGGCTAACTATATTCAACTAAGTCCGATTTTAAAAATTACAAAAAACAGCTTACTGATTTCGTTTTATGCAGAGACAAATGGTAAGCTGATTGCAAACAGTATGCTGAATGTAAAGACAATTAGTACAGTAAAGTGCAGAAACAATAAGCTAAATGCAAACAGTAAGTAAAGAACAGAAAATAAAGAACACAGAGACTTTTAGCCAGGTTCGACCCCTAACCCCTATGGTCTACGTCCTGGTCCCTTACCAACTTGGTAAGAGAATATATTATTGATCAACGAAATAAGCCAATTACAAGATACAATAATATATCTCCTTTAACACCCAGCTGTTGACAAATGGCGTGCTGAACTCCTGTTTCTGAACTTGCTCTCTAAGCTATACTTCCCAAGTATACTTCTCTAGCAACGTTCACCAAACCCTTGTTCCCTAGCCAATCTGTCCAACAACTAAACCTTACCAATCCTGCTGACAAATGGCTTGCTGTTTGCTGTGCTAAACTAACTCTCTAAGCAATACTTCCAAAGTATCCTTCTCTAGTCTAGTTCGACCCACCCAAAACTTTAAGCCCAACTTATACAGCAACTATTCAATACAAATTGAACAATACAATGTTTGAATTAATACAACTTAACCTAATGAACTCTCTAAGATATAGCACGTATGAATATATTAAGAGCTCGAGAGAATCGAAAGGATATAGCAATGAAAAACTGAGTTGTGTATTCTTTATGTGCTTCTCTGATTGATTAAAAACGAATGAACACCAGAGCAACCTTATAAAGCTTCACAACCAATGTTCAAAAATCAATCAATCAATTTATTCACGATTAGAAATCAATTTCTAACGTTCAATTGGTTAGAGAGAATTTGCAACGTTCTTGTGACCGTTTGACAGAAGGTTTGGAAGAGATGAATCGTAGAAAACATAACCCTTCTGTTTGTATAGATAGAAAACGTGTATAGGAGATTTTGTAGAAAGAAATCTTTTAAATAAGGAAACTCCCATAAGTTTTATAAAATGATTTAAAGAAAGATATTTGAAAAGATTTGAGCTCTAGAATATATTGTGTACGTATTATATAATAAAGAATCCTCACAATATATTTCCTAAAATAAATCCATGAGAATCAATCTTGATCTTTATCTTCAGGATTTCTGGCAGTTTGCAAATGGCTTGCTGTTTGTGTCTATCTGTTGGAAATGGCTTGCTGTTTGTGAACTGACTATATGCAATTGCCTTGCCAGACTGTCTCTTGTTGTGACACCAAATGGCTTGCTGTTTGTATATCCTGTTTAAACAACCAGTAGGCTAATATACCCTGCAAAACCATGTTAGTACAATACAAACATAACATGATGTTTTATATCAAACTATAAGCAAATAGCTTGCTGATTGTGATCATCAAACCATAGGAGTATCAATCTTGATCTTCACACCTTCGTTGCATTCCAATTGATTAGCCTGCAACAGTATCTTCAATTATATAGAAATACATGGAATCTTTTGGCCCTTCAACTGAATCATCTGTACATCTTATTCTGTCACTGAGGCTTGATCATGTTAATGAACTTCTTTCAGCGACTTGATCCTTGTCGGTGCCTGTTCTTCAAATTTCACGATCCCTGTACAGAGTTAATATTATTTATCTTTTATCCTAGTTGAGTTATATGTCCTCTATTACATATTACATTACATTATGCTTTACAAATAATAATATTTTAATACTAATAATTAACCAATTACCATTTCAGCTAAAAATTAACATAATTATATATAATTATTATTAACTAATCAATTACCTTTTTCAGTCAAAACACGTTACCTTTTCTCTTTTCTCTAACTAAAATCTCTATTTTTCCAATTATATCATGGACGGTTACCTTTTTTCAGCAAAACACGTTATCTTTTTTCTTTATTCTTACTAAAACCTCCATTTTTCTAATTATATTACAGGCGATTCTATTTAATACAAATAAAATAATAATATTATAATACTAATAATTAACCGATTACCTTTTCAGCTAAAATATATCATCTTTTCTATTTTTTCTAATTACATTCCCTTTTTTTTTCTAGAAATATAACGGGTAGCGTTAATTTCTCATTTTATAAAAACTATAAACAATTTTATTTCGTAAAATAACATAATTAAATTATAATTACTATAAACTAATCAATTACTTTTTCCACATAAATCATGCACGTTACCTTTCTATTTTCTCTAACTAATTTTTTTTTAATTATATCACGGACGGTTCTATTTAATAAAATAAACTAATAATATTATAATATTTTAAATTAACCGATTACCTTTTTCAGCTAAAACATATCATCTTTTCTATATTTTCTAACTAAAATCCCTTTTATAACAGAAATACCACGGACAATATTATTTTCTCATTTTCTAAAAACATTACGAGCAATTGTATTTAGTAAAATAACGTAATTCAATTATAATTACTATAAACTAATCAATTACCTTTTTCACCTAGAACATATAATCTTTTTAATTTTCACTAACTAAATTCTCTATTTTTCTAGTCATACCGTGGACATTCTATTTAATAAAATGAAGCAATAATTTTATAATTACTAATAACTAATTGATTATTCTTTTTAACTAAAACCTATCATCTTTTCTATATTTTCTAACTAAATCCCTCCTTTTCTAGAAATATCACGAATAACATTTATATAATTATTATCAAATCATCTCATATAAAAAAGTAAGCCTCCAAAATTCATGTTTAAAAAAAATTAATTTTAATTAATGAAATTTTTTATATAATATAAAACAAATCCGTGCATCGCACTGGTTTTAGGCTAGTAATTATGAATAATTATACATAGATATGTTCAAAAAGCCTAAAATTCAAAATTCGATCCAATTCGATTCGTAAAAATGTCCGAAAAGCTCGGTTGGCCTGTAGGCCTAAGATAGGCCTCCCATTTTTCATCAAGCCCGGCTCAGCCCGAAACCCGAAAAACCCGGTTAAATGGGGATGTGAAGGATCATGAGGTAAAAAAGAATCAACAATATGCAAGACAAACCCTTCTTTCAAGAAGACTTTTTGAGTGTAGAGGATGCTTCTCGAAATGATCATATGCGAGGAGATTTATATGACTTATTTTCGGTTTAAGTTATAACGTAGATTATGAGTAAAAAGTTCTTGAATTGCATTGATGTTTTATGATAAAAGTATTATGCTTGTAGTTTTTAGTATTAGGTTTCGGGGTGTCTCTTCTTATTTATTCTGCATTCTAGAAGTTCAGGGGTGTACATCTTTAGAGGTTATTCCTTTTGTAAGATTTTCTTTTTTTGTATATTAATATATTAGCTTTGTAGAAAAAGACAAAAATTACGTATATATAATTTTTTTAAAAAAAGTTCGAATAAAAGCCCCGCCCCGCCCCGCCCGATCCGACCTGGCCCGAGTGCCTAAAACGGACCTCATATTTTAGAGAAAATCCGCCCCAGCCCGGCCCATATTTTGAAAAAGCCCGGACCGGCACGATTCTTAAAAAATCCGGGTTTTCTAAAGTCTGGATAAATCCCGGTCCGAAGGGTTTTTTGTGCATCTGTACTTATACATGGTAGGTATTTTTGTTGTAGTTTTTTCATTTTGATCGTTCATATTTTTAAATATTAAATTTTCCAAAAAATTTGGCCACATTAATTTTAAATATGTGAAATTGAATTACATATATTGAATTTCTCTAATATAGTAATAATCGAATGCAAACTTTAAAACAATTTTTTTTAATAAAATAATTTACTTAATTAATTTAAATTCATAATTAAAATTATTTCTCCTTCAAGCATTCTTTGTGTATGACTATGTAGGTTATTATTACGTTGGCAAAAATTTTAACATCTAATTAAAATTGTAAATAAATGAGCGACATCTAGCTCATAATACATCATTGCTATCCAAGTAATAATAATTAAATCGGTGATTCGATTAAGCCTTTTTGTGAATAATGTTCATCTAATATAACTCCTTTAACCATGATATTATAGATTAAACTCGAGTCATGTAATGTGTCATCCTTTTCATAATTTAATCTTTATTTTCTTGATCGATAAGTAGACTATTAAATCAAATCAACATTTGAGCAAGTCCGTGCATTTCATAGTCTCACTCAAACAAGAGACCAATAAAATCACTCTTATAACTAGCAGGGTTAAATCTCATCTAGATCATTCATATTTCTCATAAGATTCATAATATACCCAATGTCCACTTTTATCATCACCCGATCAAAGATAACTTTTAGTGTAATCAAAGTATATTAATTCTCGTATAGAAATATAATGATTTCAGGTCTAAGGACCGTTACATCCACTACGCCATAGATGGGCTATCGGAACATCTTTTTCACAGATGTTGCTAGAATATGTTACCTTAACATGTTACTTTGGACCTACTATAACATTTTGTTTTTTGTGTTCTCTTAACCACAAACGTGATGTTACTTTAGTTTTAAAGTGTTGGATGTTAGCAACATACATGATATGTTACCTTAGATCATTAATATACTCAATTTTTAATTTTTTAACCAAAAATTGTTTAATTATTTAAAAATCACATTTTATCTTTAAAATATTTCATTTTTATAAAAAGTAAAAGTTTACCAATCGAATTAGTTTTTATTTTTAAATATCAAGGTATTTAATTATTATTATTTAGGTTCTATTTATTTATTAAATGTAAAATGGATATTTAAAAAACCATATCAGAAAAATAGAAAAATAATTGTAAAAACAGAAAAATAAAATATCCCAGTGAAATTTTGCACGGTTCCCAGTGAAATTTTGCAAGCGGCAAAAATTACCACCAGAATGAAATTTTACTCCTAAACAAACCCTCTCAATCTCTCACTCTCAACTCTCTCGACTTTCTCAGCTCTCACTCTCAACTCTCTCGCAAGTCTCTTAGTTCTTCTTTAATTTTCTTCAAGTTAGTACGTATTTGGGTTCAAATTAGAGATTCCCAACTGATTAGGGCTTGGATTTGAGGCTTTGACTCTTCAAAATGGGGCTTCTTCACAAATTAGGGGTTCTTCGTTTTGAGTTCAATCGATTCGATTTCTTCACTTAAAACTTCAATTAATGGATCTCTCTTTTCGATTTCAGGGCTTTTTCGCTTTGGGCTTTCGATTTGGGGCTTGTATAGTGGATTTGGGGCTTCAATTTGGAGGTATCAACCCCTTTCCATATGAATGCCTACTGTTATATGTGTGTATATGTGCGACTCTCTAATTCTCTCTCTCTCTCGAACTCTGTCTCAATCTCTCTCTCTCTCTCTCTCGTTTTATTCTATGTATCAAATTAGCATCGTTAATTTCGATTTCTTGAGTTAAATGTTAGTTTTTGATGTTGGAAGCATATAGTTGATGATTATAAAGATTACGAGGATTGATTTGTTGCGAGAATCGTAGTTTGCGAGAATCTTAAGATGTACAGTCGTGTTAAAATGATTTCGAGTCCAAATCGACGGTGACTCGGTGACGACTCACCATGGCTAAGGTTAAGTATTTCAAGCTCATTTCGTGTGTTAATTATTATATATGCAGATATGTATGTAAATTAGGATTTTTTATGGGTTTTTGAAATTAAGATGGCCCAAATTATTGTTTTTAGTGTGATGGGTTTGTAGCATGTTTTTGATTTTTGGTGTTTAGTGTTTCACTACGCCATAAACGCACATACGCAACCCCCATTTTCAGTTGCGTAAGGCCTGAAAAGCATTGCGTAAGGTCTTACGCAACGCTTTTGGGGCGTTACCAATACTGGCGTTGCGTAAGACCCCTAACGCAACGCTTTTCCAAGCTATTGCAACACCACGAAAGCGTTACGTTAGAGGCCTTATGCAACACTAAAAGCATGCAAATGCAATGCTACAGGGCGTTGCGTTAGATTTTTCAGCCATGTCAGCATGCTGACATGTAAGCAAGGTGCCACGTCAGCATGCTGACATGTAAGCAAGTTGCCACGTCAGCATGCTGACATGTCATTAGTGGGGCCCACAAGTGCCACGTCACAAATGAAGGGGCATGCCACGTCATCAGTGGGGCCCACATGCCACGTCATCAATGGGTCCACATGCCACGTCAGTAGTGGGATCCCACATGCCACGTCAACGGTAGGACCCACATGCCACGTCAGCAATGGGATCCACTATCTAACGCAACGCTATTTGAGTCAAATGCAACACTAAATCTACAATATTGCAACATCAAAGAGTCAAATGCAACACTTTTTTACAAAAAATTTGAAATGGCTACTTTGTTTATACATTAATCCCAAAAATTACAAATCTTACCAACATATACTGAAACCAAGTAACTAATACTAATTCTAACTTCCAAACTATGCCAATTCTAAGTTTACAATTGTATTGGTATATAACACTAATACAATCGGAAAAGATAATATCTAGAGAAAACTAATTGCTTTCACATGTAATGCAATGCTTGCCCTGTCCTGAATGTAGCTGGACAATCCTACTAGGAACCACCTGAGCACACCAGGTTGAGCTGCCAAAAAAAAAGTTCCAAGTAAGCATCACATTTTATTATTTTTCTCTATTACTAACTGTTATATAAATCATACTGGAGACTTAAGGGCATTGCACTAAGTGATAGAAGCTACATTGAACAACAAAGATACTATCAATTTGAGTAATTAAAAAATTGGTTAAACATAATCAAGAAAAAATAAATGCTCTTTGCATTATTCATTTCTGAAAATATCAGCAGGTCATTATATTTATATGCACTTTGGGATATATATCATGAAGAGAAAATAAATGATACTAACAAAATGATGTTAATACTTAAAGCATCAGATACCTTCACTGAGTATCTATATAATAGCAGGACATGCATTAAGGAAGTTATCATAATATACAAATCTGTTCTACACTATAAGAGCGAAGTACATACATAACAAGCCCTTTACTGAGTATCTGACCCAGCAGGTTTTTAATTTTCTAAACAGATATTGATTATCAGACAATAAAAAATATATACAGTAGCACTCAATCAACAAATGATCAAATGACACTGGTAAAATTAAAGATTTACAGCAGTACCCACCTTAATGGATCCGACACGATCAAATACTTTTTGAGAACGTAAAGATAACTCTTCAGCAAATACATTCTTTACAGACAAGTGGTTCTATTCTGCAGAAATAAAATTACATCAGATGCATATAAGAAATTTCTAAACCTATTATATAAAAGAGTATATGGGAAGCAATAGGAAAAAAGATAAATAAATTTATAAAGTCCTCATACTGATAGCTGACTTGGTGTCTTTAATAAAATCTGGATGGCTACTTAAATTTTTGAAAAGATTGTTCTTAAGGTATTCTGCAGTTCTAGAGCCACCATGACCTGAATTGCATATAAATAACATGTTAGTCAAAATAATTGACCCAGGTTACCATCTGTTTTTAAATAATCACCAAGGGCACAAAAACGGAAGCATAAAAACAAAGCAGAATGAATAATGTGATAAACATTGCTTGTGTAACATGCATAAAGATGTTAATATAAAGGTGTTTTGTGTAACATGCATAAAGATGCTTGTGTAGTTCCGTCCCTGTTCCCATCCATACAAAATTTGGACTTACTACAAACTTTCAAGTTAAAGGCTGACTTTGCTCGTTTATATTTTCCACCTGGATGTCTACAAATATTCTGGGAAAGTTGACATGACTTCGGCATTTGTCTTTACCAAATACCATTCCCAAAGGAATGAAAGGTAGAAAGTTAAGATTTGACGGGTTAAGCAGGTTGCAGACACTGGATAACTTTAGTACTTTTTGGTGTGAGGTGAAGGATCTGGGCAAGCTGACCAATCTTCGGAAATTAACAGTGTCGGTAATAGCTAAGTTTGATGACGTGATAAAGATGATGAAATACAGAAAAGAAATAGCCTCCTCATCTTCATCCTCTGGTAGTACTACTTGTTTCCCGTGCCTATTCCTTTACATGTACGATGGTAGATTACAATCAGAAAATGGTCCAGATATTCTGAGACAACGTACTGTTGTCTTACTTCAACCTTTATGCATTATCAGTAGATAGGTGCATTGCAGAGTTAGTGTCATTATTTGAACAGAAACATCATCAGGAAGACCTTCATCATTTTGATCATGTCTCTACAAGCCGTATCACCACCATGACTTTAATATACAATATAACACACATGCATGCATTGTCACACAGTCAAGAGTGATACCATTAAGGCAAGTATCTACTTAATATAAAGATGTTACACACATAAAAGTAGTACAAGGAGATACAGCTGAAATGGAAGTGGAAGGGAAAAAAAGATTTTCTGGAAGGGAAAAAAAGCTTTTCTGGATACGGAGAAATGATACTCTGAACATTTGTTTAAAACTCCTTTGTAAATCTGACTACCACTACTATTCGAATAAAAACAGAGGATACATCAATGCAGACTGTATTAGCAGATGACATATGCCATAAAATCGAAGAGAAGTATGACTCAAATTCTAGCAATTCAGGCTGAGGCTAATGTGAAATTTGTTCTACTGAATCAGTAAAATTCCACCAACTACAGCAAAACACAATTAAAATTCTAATAACAACCAACATTGTTAACAAAATGGACCAAAATTCATAATCACCACTCAAACAATTCATCAACCTTCAATCATAACAACAAAGACTCCAAGAACAAAAAAAGTTATTTGCCTAAACCAAAAAAGAAGAGCCAACATTTGAAGTAACTGTAAAAAAAACACAAAAGCTTCAGCTCTACCAACCACCACTACCACATAAATTCAATCACAATTCACACAAAAACACCAATAAAAATCCAAACTTTATCAATCAATTCAAGAAAACAGTCACACACTAAAAACCCACATAAATCCCCCAAATCCACATCAAAAACACACACAAAAGCACACACAAACCTGTGGGAGAAGAGTACCAAAGTGGGTTCATTTCCTGTGGGAGAAGTGCTTGTACTCTTAAATAAGCTAAAGCCTCCACCAATTCCACAAACTCGAATTTGTTATTACCCTACAAACTCCCATATAAGATAAATGAGATCATTACAATGAAACACGTGTGTAATATTCCACGAAGTAGTGTAATATTCAAACTGAGCACCCATAAAGAAGAAAGATACTAACACTTTGATGGATTTTTGGGGAAGACTGTATATGTAGACTGTATATGTTCTATGTTGGTTTGAGAGAGAGAGAGGGGGGGGGGGAGAGAGAGAGAGAGCGAGAGAGAGAGAGAGAGAGAGAGAGAGAGAGAGGGGGGGAGAGAGACCTCGGCTTTAGTGAATCCGGAGAAGACCGGACGGTGACGTTGGCGGAGATGGTCCATATTCTCCGCCTCAAAGAGGAAACAATCGCAGCAGAGCAGAAGCCATAAAATGAAAAACCCTAATTCAAGAAGCTCAAATTGGGGGTTTTGTTGCTTTTAAGATTCTAACAAAAATTGGGGGTTTTGTTGGTTTTAAGATTCTAAAAAATTAGTGAGTCTGGGGTCGTAATTAGAACACGGATCTGAAAGATTTATGAATTGGCAGGTTTGAATGAACTGAAATGTGTGTGGATATAATGTGTGTGTTGTAATATGTAAAGAAAGAAGGGTATGTGTTAAAAAGTGAGAGCGGGATGTGAAAAGTGGAGAGCGGGATAAATAGCCCGCCCATCTCATTTCATTTTTTTTGATAAAAAATTTTATATATGTAATATGTGTTTTATTGATATATTTTTGTTAATATAAATTACTTTAATTATTGTGCTTATATAGAATATGTGTAATATAAAATTATTTAGATATTAATATTAGTACGGTTGGATTGTCGAACAAATAATTTAAAAAATAGAATCATCATTTGGAACAAGACTAGTAAAAATTAAACCAAATACATTTAGGAAATTTTTTAAAACCAAACCAAACCAAGTACATGTAGGAATTTTTTTGAAAAATTACCGCGACACTAAAATCGGTTATATCTTGAAATCCGTGCGATTGGAACGTCGAAAAAATAATTTTAAAAATAGATTCATCATTCGGGACACGACTAGTTAAAAGGAAAGTCCACTTTGACCGGTTTGACCGTTATAAAACCAAACCAAGTACATGTAGGAATTTTTTTGAAAAATTATCGCGTCATTAAAATCGTTATATCTTGACATCCGTGCGATTGGAACGTCGAAAAAATAATTTAAAAAAATAGATTCATCATTCGGGACAAGACTAGTTAAAAGGAAAGTCCACTTTGACCGGTTTGACCGTTATAAAACCAAACCAAGTACATGTAGGACTTTTTTTGAAAAATTACCGCGTCACTAAAATGCCACGTTAGTAAATGCCACGTCAGCATTAGTGGGTCCCACTCATGCCACGTCAACAATTGTGGGTCCCACAATTGCCACGTCAGCATGATGGGCCTCTTGACACGTCACCCTTGTGGGTCCCACATTGCCACATCAGCAGTGGTGGGTCCCACATCTGCCGCATCATTTTTTTTAAAAAATATATAAATATATCTAATGCAACACTTCAAACAGCAAATGCAACACTACTGGTATCTAATGCAACGCTTCTGCCACGTCAGCAAATGCCACGTCAGCAAAGGTGGCCCCACTTCTGCCACATCAGCAATTGTGGGTCCCACAATTGCCACGTCAGCATGATGGGCCTCCTTCCACGTCACCCTTGTGGGTCCCACACTGCCACGTCAGTAGTTGTGGGTCCCACATCTGCCAAGTCATATTTTTTTTAAAAAAAATAAATATATCTAATGCAACACTTCAAACAGCAAACGCAACACTACTGGTATCTAATGCAACGCTTTCTGCCACGTCAGCAAATGCCACGTCAGCAAAGGTGGGCCCCACTCCTGCCACGTCAGCAAATGTGGGTCCCACAAGTGCCACGTCAGCAAATGCCACGTCAACACATGTGGGTCCCACTTCTGCCACGTCACCATTTATTAAAATAAAAAAATATCTAACGCAACGCCATCAGTTAGTGTTGCATAATGTGAAACACTGTGGGTAATACGCAACACTAAATTATATCTAACGCAACACCACTTCAGCTCAGTTGCAAAAGACACAAAATTTCTATCTAACGAAACGCTTTCTGTGCAACGCTTTGTAAAAAGGGTTGCGTATGCTCACTTATGGCGTAGTAATTTGATAAAGTCTTGTGAGAAATTATTTAAGAATTTTTGTCAAAGAAGTTCTTGAGCTGTTTGTTGTGTTGTTACGAAGTTGTGTACTAAGAAAATCGAAACTTTCGAGCATGAATGTAAGAGAATTATGCTGTAAGAGTTAGTCGGTTGATTATGTAGATTGAATTTTTAATTGATTATAAATTTGGTGCAATTTGATTGTTAAAGCAACAAGTCACAGGTGCATAGTTGCGCAGGGTATCAAAGTGCTTTCGATGGCTAGATTTCGAAATGTAAGCAATTGTTTTTTAGTTATTTATCTATTCTTAAATTTATTTTAGGTAATTAACTTATAGGGTGTGATAATATTATGTTTAATTGTTTGTACTGCAACAGACAAAGAAAGTTGCTTTTGTCAAGCCTGTTGGAAAGAAGCAACAGTAGCAGACATTGTGGATCATATAATAGGTGATAGGATATCGAGGAGCTTTGTCTTTTCAAGAGGGAAGTTACCTACAAGTTCACTTAAATAGTTGTAGGCAGCTTGAGAAAACTTATGCTTCCGTATACAGCACTTGAGCTTAAGGTAAATTTATTTATGTAATTTTAATTTGTAATTAGTAGATGAAATGAAGGGGAGGGGTGGGGTTTAATTGCAGGTGTGGTATATACCACAAACATGCATGTTTTCTTGCATCTCTCGTTTCATTGTACTCGGTGAAAAACTAATATTAAAACTTAAATGTTTGTGTGATATATATTTCACCATGTTAAGCAAAATAAATTAAGTTTTAAGATTCCATCATTCCTTTCTTTTGGTTCTGGTCTTCTAGAACAAATATTGTGTATCAAACTATTTGTAAGTTATGGATAATCTAACGCTTGTCCAATATAAAGATATGTTAATTTCATGTTCCACTTCTTAAAATTTTACTAAGCATCAACTGGCATTCTAATTTTCAGACTTCTAGTGCCAGTGTTTGTTTGAGTTTTCATTTTTCTGAGTAGCATGATAAATCAACTACAAACCTTAGGCTTTTTCTGAGTTTGATCACCTACAGCATTCGAGTAACCAGATCTATTTTCTTTCCATGGGTGTGTGCATGCATGCTACATTGTTATTTGCATATTCTAGATGCTATTTTAACTTTCATTTATTTTCAGGGCTCAGCATTCCTTCAAAATTTCCCATCTCCAGATCAGAATCGATTTGCAGATGCTTGGGATGACATATAAACTCATCAAATGCCTCTTTTTCAGGATAGAGATGGTTTAAACAATTTTCCCTTGGAACATGCTTGGGTTCAACCAAATTTAGAAGGTGAATTTTATCTTTTCATAAATTGCATGTATATTTATAGCAGGAACTATTTTTTTTCTCCTGTTTCCAGACCAGTGCAAAAACAACTACTCTTGCCTAATACAACAGTAGTTATTTGTTACTAACAAATATTTATATATACTTATTATGGACTGTTACTGGATAATTTACTTGAAGCTATTGAGTATTTCTGTCACTTTGTTCTTGTCAAAGCAGAGTTACTTCCAGGTAAATAGACATGAAATTATTAAGAGTAATGCTAGGTGTACAGAATTGGCTACATAATTTTTTCACAGAGTGAGCTGGATTTCACTAATATAGATCTTTATTGGTTGATATTGATGTTAATGCAGGGGGCCCATTAAGTTATAGCCAATTAAATTAAGACACCTACCATTCTGTAAAACTTTTTGTGAAAGTTTCTGTAAGTCTAGCATTTTCCAATTATTAATCTCGTTTTCTACTACTTTGAACATGTTACTTAATTCAGCCTGATGACTTAGGTTGTTAATATTTTACTTTTTTGTGTTCATGACATCATGCTTTTTCACACCATAAGGCTAGGGTCTTGAGAGTTTTGTACATTAGTATTGACTACACAAGTAATACAACCTAAATACAAATTACAGATAATGTTCCCTCAAATGTTAAATGTGTAATTTTTAGGTGAGACTCAGATTTGATTATTTGAATGTTACCCTGTATAACCTTTTCATACTTTAGCTGGAATGCCAACAACTTTGATGTTCAAATGCAAACATATTATTCCCTTAAAGTTAGAGCTTTAGATGTAGGACTAATTTTTTTATTTTTGTTCTTGCAGCATTCAAGACAAGTACAAACCAACTAGAGCCTCAATTCCAAGCATAAGGGAATGACTCCAGCAGTTGGAAAAGATCAAGAGAGAAAAAATGGCCGCCAATACTCCCCGCCTTCTACTATACGACGAAATTATGATATTTTTTGATTAACTTTGGCTACTATTAAGTATGGATGTTAACTAGTTGGTTTTAATTAAGTTTGTGAATTATTAGTATATTCACTATGTAGTAGTGAATTGGTTTAGAATGTTTGGTGCGTGTTTGGGAGTTGGTTTAGTATGTTTGGATTATGGATGTAATTTTTGGAATGGTGTATCGAAATGAAAAGTTCTTGAGGGATGCATAATATGTATGTGTAATTTTTTCAATTTTTGCTGAAAAAGATGTTGCATTAGCTAATGGAAATGTTGCTATATAAAAGCTAATGAAAACCAATATGGGCCCTACTGTGGGCCCCACTATTTAAAAAAAAAATCTAGGTCTCTAAGGTAAAATATATATTAAGTTGCGGTAGATCTCACTTTTGTTGCTATAGCAAGCTACGGTAACATAAAATTGCATGTTACCTTAGGGATCAAAGATGTAACCTTAGACACCTGAGGCAACATGCTGAGAGCTATCACCAGAAAAAAGTTACCTTAGCTACTTTATGGACCTAAGGCAATATATAATGTACCTGCTGTAACATTTTTTTTGTGTTACAGTAGGCTGTTTATGGTGTAATGCACCATTATCATTGTGAGAATTACTTATGGTACTATTAACATGTAGAATCTCACGACGGGTCAATCCAGTGCCATGTACTCTTACATGCACCTATGTTTTAACTTTATTATCATCATACATATGACCAATGAGATGTGGTCATCAGTCAACAAGCATACTAGTCTCGGGTTATCAACCGAAAAAGGGTATTGACTATACTGATATATTTTCTCCGGTTGTTAAAATGACTAATGTTAGAATTGTGCTAAGTATTGTGGCTGTAGAAGAGTTACATCTAGAGCAACTAGATGTGAAGATCGCGTTCTTACATGGTGATCTTGAGGAAGACATCTACATGATATAGTTAGAGGAATTTCAGGTAGCTGGGAAAGAAAACCTTGTTTACAAGCTTCTAGAAAGCTTGTATGGTTTGAAGCAAGCACCAAGACAATGGTACTTGAAGTTTGATAGCTTTATGATGAAGAATGGGTACACAGGAAGTGCTATGGGTCATGTTGTTATTTTAAACAGTTTGATTCATCTTATGTCATTTTATTGTTGTATGTTGATGACATGTTGATAGCAGGATCAAACATAAGGGAAATCAACATGTTAAAGAGACAGATGTCCGAGAAGTTTGAGATGAACACTACGCCATAAACGGCCTATAGCAACCCCCAAATTGTGTTACCATAGACCCCTATTTTAAGTTACCATAGGCCAAAATAGGGCTATGGTAACACTTCAGCTGTGTTAGGTTCTCAGCAGTAACTACAGGTATCTAAGGTAACATCAAAAACCAACCTAAAGTAACACAGCAAATGTGGTTACCAAAAACCTCTATAGCAACACCTTAAACACTCTATAGCAACATAGGTTGTGTGTTACCACAGATGATAAAATTTTGCATAATATTATGGGGCCCACATGTGGGACCCACACGTGGGGCCACACGTAGGATCCACACGTGGGATCCAGATTTAGGTCCACATGTGGGGCCCACTTTTTGGACCTATTATGGGGCCTACCTGCTCACTGTGCAAGGCCTATTGTAACACCTAATATTACCTATTGTAACACCTAATATCATCTACTGCAACACCCCTATTGCAACACACATTTTACCTATTATAACACCATAAATGTAACAAAATAAAAATGCACCAACAGAATATTGAATTTCCATAAAACAAACCAACAATTCACGTCCTAATTTAATTCACCAACAACATTTATCTGACGAATGGACAAGAACATTTATCTGACGAATGTATACTAACTTTACAATTCTACCGATATAAGAAACACAAAAAAAAATAAAAATCAACTTCCATGTATGTAAAGTCTTTGATCCATCTTTTAGTTGCATCGTCTCCGAGACGCTATAGGTATAGGCGTATAGGACGTTGAAAATCTGCATGACCTTGTCTTTGGCCTTCTTGAAATCTGCATGTGTTGCCTGAAACGTAGCAGTTTATTAGTGTGTGTACGCAATGTCATCAAAAGAGTAAGGCAAGACATAATGTTTTTGTACTTCCTACCGCTGACAATACAAATTTGAATAGTGCAAAGTTCAATAACTGTACAAAGGCCAGTTGTACAACTAATTCATGCAGTTGTGAAATTGCAGAGAAATAAAGTACATACATCAAAGATGATCAAGCCCATGTGAGACTCTGGCATTCAGATTTCAGAATTCAAAATTTCTACTACAAAAGATATGAACACTAAGAAAATGACCTTATCTGCTTCACCCATTTTCTTTAAAAGTCTTGCTCTCTGTTCATCTGACACATCCTCTAGTCCAACAATTAGATCAAACTGCAAAAAAAAAAAAAACAGTAGATCGGTACTTCAGATTTCTACATTTACATGATTACACGACATTGGCGACAAGCACTTAATAGACCTGAGAAATCATCTGAGAAACTGGATAGCCCTCTACAATTACATTATTGACTTTCTTCTCCGCTAATTATAGAGGTCCCAACCAAGAAAGAGTAACTAATGCCTCTTTGCACCTTCATGAGTTACCCATGATCTCTACATAAGAATGAAAATTACAAATCTAGATGCAGCAAACATAGAACCTCGAGAAATTCGAGGCCATGTCATAACAGGTGATTCAAACATTAAATATATATAAATTAAAATAACCAGGAAGTAAGTAATTATATATATATTGTCATTTTGAAAGCCAGAAATGTACCTTGAATTGCTCTGACTGACAGCAGAGTATCAACCAGATGTTGCCACCGCTTTGAATATGATGAGGAAAGGAGGGAAGCTGAATATGAAATTATAGCAACTTCCTTTAAAGCTCTTATAATGCTTTTTAAGGATCTGATGAAAGAAAGCATATCCCAGTCCTACAATGACAGTGTTCATCAATTTTTTGGACATTGATAAGTCTGGGATTAAAGAAACAGTCTTACCAAATGACGCAGATGATCTTTGACCAGGTCATTGTTTTTTAGATTAATAGTTCGAAGTTGAGATGATTCCATTCTCTCCACCATAGCATCAAGATCTGATTTTATGTGTACACCAACACTGCAGATAATAAAGGGAAAATGATATCATATGGTTCACATTTTACAAAGTAACTCTTCTAAACTTCTTAACAAGTATACATTTCAGAAAGCTTTCAATACAAGCAAATGGAGGTCCTGGATAAAAGGAAACATCATCTTTACAAGAAAATGTTAATATTAACACTCTTATGATCTTATGATACATGGACATTGTAAATCTAGGGATCAACTGTTTCGGAATGCAGGTACTAAAAATTTAGCAATAATTCAACTATAAAGTTTAAGAAATCTTGCCTATACAATACTAGGGCTTCTTCCCTGTCGGAAACATATCTGTACATATTCATGGGTCCAACCTGCCAACTACAAATTTTTAGACAAAAAAAGACAAGATTATATGAAATAAAAAGGTCCAGAGAAATGCTATTACAGTACGCACTTTTTCAGAAAATATTTTAAAGCTTCCATGCTCCTCTGGCAAAAAGGTGGCAAGAACAACCTCTTGTTGTCATAGCTGGTTATTAATAAGTGCAAGCACCAGTGCTGCATTTATATACAAAGATTACCTAAATCATAACTGATTAACTAACCTGGGAAATCATTAGAAATATATATTGGTTAAAGGTATCAACTTGTAACATGTGTGTGTTTAATTATGAGCTAATAAATAAAGCATTGCTAAATGCTAGGTGCCAAATTTAAATTCCTAATATGTAAGAATAACAGTTATACTGTAAATGATACGAGTAATAACAGTTATATGTAAGAATATTTTGCCATAAATATGTGACAGTGGAAAAGGAGAATACTTGTAGAAGAGCAAGCGCATTGCAAACTCTATTTGATTGCACCAGAGTCAGATTAGGCGGTGATAAGACAGGGTATATCGAAACAATCTCCTGCAATGACAAACCAAAGAAACATTATGGTTATTTTCAACAGGTTTTTGGTTGATGCAACTTCTTAGGTGTTTGGTTGAAGCAAGAAAAATAAATAGTAATATTAAAACATATTCAGTTGATGGTACAATATATACACACAATTCCTAACAATAAATATTTCTGATTAAGGAATTAATTTTACCCAGTGCCAGAAGAATCATTTACTACAAACCAAATTCTATTCTACACACAGTTCATATGTTACATCCTCCTCACTTTATTTGACAAGCAAGTGCAATTGGTGAACTGTCAAGAACAGGAGAGGTCAGTTCTGGAATTAACCATCGATCAATAATAAGAGTGCGACATTATAACTCAGTCTCTCAGTAGTTCGTAATAAGCTGAGTGCTTCTGATAAATAATTGTGTAAGCATGTAAGTATTACTGTATTATCCACAAGGCTACCAGAATAGGATGACAGATAATTTGTTCACTAGACCACTAAATCAGCATACCTACTAAAAGGGAACATATTTGAAGTTTTCTGGACAATTTGAAAGCCTGATGAAAGCCAACATGATAACCTAGGAACCGACGAACCGTAAAATTTCTGACTTTAACATTCCTTTTTAAAAATTTATTACATTAAAACGAGAAAGTGGCATCATTATACTTATAAAAAAAATCCAGCACTCTACAAAAAATGAAAAACGTGTTAAGCATCGTGTTCAGTGACTTTCACAAATGATTTCTTACATAAGTATATAATAAACTGGGGGAAAATAAATTGCTACGAGCTACATAAAGCATACCTGTAACAGTACAGCAATGGTACCAAACGAATTCCACAGTAATGGAGCCAAATCTTGAAATAATGGTACCAAACAAAGACAAAACAAGTTTATTAGGCATACCTGAATGAGTGCAGTAATAGTACCAAAAAAGTTCTACACGAAGAAGCCAAATCTTGAAATGATTCCTTGTTCTATAAAATATGACCAAAGGTAGCACAAATTCACGATCACACTGCTCAAATTATAGAATTTACAGGAAGATACGGTACGTGTCTTTTTTTTATTAAAAAATATCATACAGTTTCGTAATATAGCCACTGTGCCATATTTCCATTAGGAAAGGAAAAAGAAAAGTATAAAAAGATAACCACTTTTGAATAATTTATTACATATGATATTGACTCCTGATTCCCGATGCTAATAGTTCCACACCTATTAAACCGATAAAACTTGTCTCCTTGTAAAAACAAAAAAGAAATTGACAGTAAATCAGCTGTAATGATGGTTATTCTTGGATGAGAAGTTCAGTTTATTATCCAGAAGATTGTTTTCCTACGAGAGAGGTGGTAGCAAGGAGGGCATCACATGGCCACTGATTACAATATAACATAACATTCATAGCTTTACTTTGGCTGGTGGTCTTTCCAATCCATCATTTACTTCTTTTTTAAAATTTCTGTTACTCCGTATAAAACATTACAAAGACTCCCCAAAATGACAGAAATTTCAATCAATAATGTTGACCAGATATCCAGATTGTAGTTTAGATTAGCTACTGAACAGAAACAGTTCATCTAATATCGAACCTGATTGTGAGAAGCTTCGCAAAACCACCCTTCTGCATCCAAAAGTAGTAAATTAACACAAATAAGAACCTAGCAAGATAAAAATTTACCATTCATTACAAGTAAAATCCAAAAACCCCCAAATTTAAACACCCTGAATCCCTAAACAAAATATGAAGTAAAATTAATACAAACACATACAAACATATATACATACAAATTAAACGAAGAAGAAAACATAATCAGTGAAACTTACGACGATGGTTATGATTATTGTCGATTGATTCAACTTCTTCTGTGACGGAGAATGAAAATGGAGAATGAGAAAGAGAGAGAGTGAGAGATACGTAGAGATACAGAGAGAGATAGAGGTCAAACTAAGCTACAATTACAAAATTGAAATATGCAACACAAAAGTATACACGAATCAAAACATATTTATACCTTAATTGAACAAAGCTCGAACCCTAACTGAACCCTAAACTGCTTGTGAAAGAGGCGAGAAACTGTTAAGAGAAGTGAAGTGTTTGAGAGAAAGTGAGAAGTGAAAGTGAAAGTGAGAACCCTAATGGGACTGCTCTTTGACTTGCTTTTCCCCAAATTTTCATTTGCCGCTCTCTAATACCGCTCTATTTTCATTTGCCGCTCAGCAAATGAAATAAAATTATAGTACCATCGTACTTTTTAAAAAAAATTATTATAAATTTATTTTAATTTCTTGAAATTAAAATATAATTAATAAATCTATTGTTTTCATAATTTTGTAATAATTCTGAACTTATACATAACTTAGTTTTCTTTATTAAATTTTTAATGAATTTAGTTAAAATTTAATAATGTTTGGATATTACTTTATTTTAAAACCTTTTTATTTGAAATTTATAAACAAAATTTAATATTTATGAAAAATCAATAATTTAATTATTTTATGGAATATTACGTTTTATTTGTTAAATGATTACTTCAACGATTTTGTTAAACTTAATTATTTTTAAAGTCAAATAATTATTAAATCATTAATTTTAAATAAAATAAAAATTTTGTTCATGAATATTCTATGGTAACACATCTCATGGTGTTACCCACTGTAACACCTTTTATAACTATAGTAATATACTTCTACGGATTTGGTAACACCACAATCACAAGGTTGCGATAGCTCAAAATTTTCATACCTATGGTAACATCCATAGTGGTAACACCCATGCCAAAAGGTTGCAATAGGCCATCTATGGCGTAGTGGAAGGATATGGGTGCAGCAAAACAGATACTTGGTATGAGCATCATAAGGGATAGATCTGAAGATACTTTGAAATTATCTCAAGAGAAGTATATTGAGAAATTATTGCAGAAATTCAGTGTCTACGATTCGAAGACCAAAAGTACACCGTTGGCGACTCACTTTAATCTCACGAAGAAGTAGTCACCTAAAATGGATGAAGGCAAGAAAGATATGGCTAAAGTTCCGTACGCATCTGCAGTTGGCAGTTTGATGTATGCTATAGTGTGATATGGCTAAAGTTCCGTACGCATCTGCAGTGGGAGTTGTTAGCAGGTTCATGTCTAATCCAGAAAGAGAGCATTGGGAAGCAATCAAGTAGTTGTTACGCTACTTGAAAGGCATATCCAAGGTTGCGTTATGTTTCAGTAAGAAAGATGTTATACTGGAAGGGTTTTCTGATGCAGATTTAGGTGGATGTATGGATACAAGAAAAAGTACTACGGGATATATTTTCACTTTGGGTGGCACAACAATTAGTTGGATGTCTTGACTTCAAAAGAGTGTTGCTCTTTCAACCATAGAAGTTGAATATATGGCTATCTCTGAAGCCAACAAGGAGATGATTTGGTTAAAGAATTTTCTTGAAGAGTTGGGCAAGAAATAGGCGGATAGTGCTTTGTATAGCAATAGTCAGAATGCTATTCATCTTACGAAGATTCCTGTGTTTCATGCTAGGACGAAGCATATTTAGCTGAGATATCACTTCACAAGAGAGTTGATTAGCAATGACACTTTGTCCTTGAAGAAAATCACGGGTTCAAATAATCCTGCAGATATGTTTGATAGTGTTAGTGCCCTAGAGACAATGTAGTTGTGCTTCTAGGAAAGACTATTTTGTTATAACATGATTATGTTCTATGGATTATTCAACATTAATTTATTATGTCTTAATTTACTGCGATATAAATGTTAGAGTAATAAATTTCCTTGGAATATAGAACACATATTCTATATCTTTAAGTATGTGACTTAAAAATGAGATTATATGAATAGTGTTTATATTCCTAAATATCCCTAATCGAGCATTATTAATATGGGACAATCATAATGCATAAAGATTAGTATGTTTGTTAACGGATGACCACATATCATTGGTCATAGGTATAGTGATA